>JAEMWC010000481.1:255000-302500 GCA_016490735.1 Pachyseris speciosa
GGTGAGGCAAGAAGAGATGATGTCGCTGGAGTGCGTAGCTAAAGAGTTTCTTCGCAGAATGTCTATTATCTGGTCAAGTCCCTTGTCTGATCACAACCAGGTAACAGCCTCGAACCAGTTTGCATTGCCAGTGCTGGGCTACTTAATGTGGACACAACAATGGCCGGTGACAGAGCTTAAAAAGCTAGATAGAGAGGCTCGCAAGATAATTGTTGAGAATGGTGGGAAACATCCAAGTGGTTCAACTGTACATGCCAAGAGAGAAAGGAGGTAGAGCTCTGCTTTCGATCGAGGGGGAGTACAAAGTAACGAAGATAAAGGCGGCAGTGAAGTTGTATAGAAATGGTGACCCAGCGATGGTGACGGTTCGAGAGTTTGAAGAGAGAGCGGAAGAGTTAGGTCATAGCTCGTTAGTTAAAAAGGCGGTAAGGTATGCAGAGGAGATGGGTCTCCAGCTGCCGTAGCGGAGCGCGCCTTCTTCCCCCCTTCCATTCACATTTCTAGCGCCTGCCACGTAGGCTGTAATTTTCACGACTTTAGCATTGTGTGAATCAAACTATAATTTTCAATCTTGTTATGACTTTTTAAGGCAAAACAAAGAACTTCTTAATGACAGTATCTAGTGGCATGAATATTTTATGATACATTAAAAGTGAAGCAAATTTCGAACATTATTTCAAATTTATGTACGATTTTATGCCAGTTTCAGGGGCATCTGAGTGCGATTGTCAGTTTTTTATTTGGTGGGAGAGAATAAGTATTTTGCGAATATAGGTTATTTCATATTATGGAGAATTAACGCTTCCGCACTAATTTAATGCGAACAATTTTTCTGAGAGCCTTCATCTAGCGGAGCTAAGCATTTATTTTGCAGACTTGCTGTCTTTTGCTTTCATACTTGCTGTGGTTACTGACGTCATCTGGTAGATAATGGAAGATCGAAAATTAATAAGAGGTCTGTGTGGTCAATTGACTGGTGGATAATGGAAGATCGAAATTTAACAAGAGGTCTGTTTGGTCAGTTGACTGGTAGATAATGGAAGATCGAAAATTAATAGGAGGTCTCTTTGCTCAATTGAATAAATTGCAATTGCAAGCCTGAGTTTCTTTTCTGAAGGAATTAAGCTTTTAAGCTGCACGAAAGGAAATCTGTATTATTGTCTTCTTAATTGTTTTAATTCTGCAATAACCGAATTTCGCAAGGCGATTTGAAACCAACGAAGAAATCGTCTTTGTTTCTAGCCTGAGGTGTCCGAGACGCGGTAGATGGATACACATCATAATATTCCAATATCCTTTCTCTCCGATGTAAGATGCGGGCTTTGCTCAAAAATTAGTTATCGCGGAAATATTTGCAAGAGGTCAACAGGAAAATGCTTACGACAGTTGAAGGCTGCTTGGGTTGGTGTGTTTGTGAAAAAAGCACCTGCCGTTTTAAAGTTAATTATACATCCCACGGCTTCAATTTCCCGACGGGAGCACGCTATAAAATCAGCGCTCGCCGTATTTGTATGGCAGTGAATTGACAATGGTAAACTTTGTGGAAGATTGGAACCATTCTGTACCTTTTGAAAACTTGTTTTGCCTAGCAGAAGTAACCAGAGGTGTACACAGCCAGCTGACATACCTTGTAGTGCTCAACGTTTTCTTTTCTCTCACAGCGTTTCTTGGCAACGCTCTCATCCTGGTCGCCCTTCACAAGGAGACTTCCCTTCATCCACCGACTAAACTCTTGTTTCGCTGTTTGGCGACCACTGATCTTTTCGTGGGCCTCATCGCAGAACCTCTCATTGTTGTTCATTTTATTTCTGTTTTGAGGGAACGTTGGGCTATTTGCCGTTTCACATCGCTTTGGAGTGTTATCGTGGGATATATTTTGTCTTCAGTTTCTTTGTTCGCGTTGACGGCAATTAGCGTTGACAGGCTTCTTGCCTTGTTGCTTGGTGTAAGATATAGGCAAGTTGTAACTTTGAAGCGAACATACGTTCTTGTACTTGTGTTTTGGGTTGTGTCCATTCTCGGCGCAACAATATACTTTTGGAATCCCGATATAACGTCATGGTACGGCTATATCGGTATAATTCTGTGTGTATTAACTTCCGTACTTTGTTACTCAAAAATATTTCTCACTCTTCGCCATCACCAAACTCAAGTACAGCAACACATTGATCAAGAACAACCGAGACATACAATTCCGCTAAACATAGCGCGGTACAAGAAGGTAGTGGCCAGTGTTTTTTTTGTGCAGTTAATATTAGGTGCTTGTTATCTTCCATATGGTATAACAGATGCTTTGGTGACCCAAACAGGAATTTCCTCGTTACTTTACCGAGCCAGGGCAATTGCAGTGACTTTAGTTTACTTAAACTCCACATTAAACCCGATTCTTTACTGCTGGAGGATCAGAGAAGTGAGACAAGTAATGAAAGTAATAGTCAGACAGTTTATCTGCTTAAGTAATTAGCAGTGACATTATAGTTCGGAGTACTGAAGTAGCGACGTAACACTCCTCGTCTGTGCTGTTTTGAACCACATCATCAAGAATACAAAGTATATTATGTAAGTTTAAAAGGGACTCGTGATATAAAAGTTCTGTAAAAAAAAAAGTCATGACTTGAAACTGTAACTGCTATGCACTTAATATATGGTCACGATGGTTCCCTCGAGGTCGTCTCGGGAAACATCAGGACTCGCGGGAAAACAAAACTAACTAGTTTCCCAAGGGGCCATACATTAAGTGCTTTGTTATA
Organism: Pachyseris speciosa; assembly: GCA_016490735.1. Lineage (NCBI taxonomy): Eukaryota > Metazoa > Cnidaria > Anthozoa > Scleractinia > Pachyseridae > Pachyseris > Pachyseris speciosa. The sequence goes on from JAEMWC010000481.1 coordinate 257,751, forward strand.
TACCTAGACTTTCACTTCAACAATCACAGCAAAACAAACAACAAGTACACAACTTCTTTATTCACAAGCCCGGCTGCTGAATAATTTATAAATGTTTTTAGTTGACTTTATTGAGTGCGTGCTGAAGATGACACCACTTTTTAGTCATGCCTTGATCACGTGTTGTTGTATCCGGCGAGGGCAACAACTGCGGAATTGTATCCCCGACGGAATACATTTGAATTTGATCAGGGGCACGTGACTAAAACTCAATCACAGTGCTCCTTTTGTTGAGTGAAAGTCTACTAGTTGTATAATAAAATGCATTATCTGTATACACATAGTTTAAGGTAAATCATATGGACTCGTGTGTGAAGTTATATAGAAATAAAATTACCTGCAAAGAACGGTTTAAAGGATTTTGTTGTGGAAATTCGTAGCTGTTTTTTGATAATTAAATGCTCTTTGTCAACTTTACGTGTTTAAATTATAAAATAAATACTGAATATAATAATAATAATCACTTTATTTAAGTCTCAAATGTATTTAGCCGAGCACAGATGCTCTACTAATTGGGGAGACTAAATCAAATCAACTCTAAATAAATCAAATCAAATCAAATGTTGGTTTTTGGGGAGAGGGGAAAACCGGAGTACCCGGAGAAAAACCTCTCGGAGCAGAGTAGAGAACCAACAAACTCAGCCCACTTATGACGCCGAGTCCGGGAATCGAACCCGGGACACATTGGTGGAAGGCGAGCGCTCTCACCACTACGCCAACTCTGCTCCCCCAAAATTGTGCTCCCCCAAATTGTGATCGACTTCGATAGATCATGCCGACAGGAAAATAGAGAAATTTATTATGGCGTTTAGCTGTTTACGTTTTATCGTAAATGTCAATAAGCATATGGAAATCATGCAAAATATTTCTTACGTTTGTGGAAAAACAAACATGAAATAGTAAGTGAGAGGAATGATGGCCACGTGGTTATTTTTGCCATTTAGCGTTGCCGGAAATGAGATGTTAAATCTTTCCTGATATCTGGATCTCGGTCATGGCGAACGGAACTCGCTGCGCTCTGTCCGGCCTGAACACCATTATGATCGCGAATCTATTGACTGTGACTGTGACTGTGAGTGTGAGTGAGGTTGCGGTAGCAGTTTTTTTTCATTTGTTCCCGTGAAAGAGAAGAGTGTGAATAATCATATGTGAACTGCGGAAATGAAATCAAATGAAGAATGATCCTCGCAGATGTGAAATAAATCATTCAATCATATGCATCATCCACACTCTTCTCTTTCACGGGAACATATGAACCCACAATTGACCTGCTCACAACGTCAGTGGCTTCATAGCTCAGTTGGTTAGAGCATCGCACCGGTATCGCGAGGTCACGGGTTCAAACTCCGTTGAAGTCCTATTTATTTATTTTTTTCAGGCTTCTTTTCGCAATTGCATAAATTGCGTTCACTACTGCAAGGATCATTCTTCATTTGACTTAAGCATTGTGTTTATCAAACTAGAATTTCCAATCTTGTCATGGCATTTTAAGGCAAAACAAAGAGCTTCTTAATGACAGTATCTTGTGGCATGAATATTTTATTATACATCAAAATTGCAGCAAATTTCGAACATTATTTAAAAGTAAATTGACATGAAATCTTTAATTATTAATTTTGCTTTTCTACTGACTTTCCAATGATCACTCATTAAGGGAAGCGCCCACTGTTCGGTTGTTGAGATGATTTTAGCAGAAGTGCCGGTGATATTTCCAGTTGTTTTCAATCGTTGTTGTGAAATACTTATGCTTTTTGCTACAATTTTAATATATTTATGTACGATTTTATGCCAGTTTGAGGGACATTTGTGTGCGATTGTCAGTTTTTTTATTTAGTGGGAGAGAATAAGTATTTTGCGAATATACGTTATTTAATATTATGGAGAATTATAAACGCTTCACGAATTTAACGCGAACAATTTTTCTGAGAGCGTTCATCTTACGGAACTAAGCATTTATTTCGCAGATTTTAAATGCTTTCATACTTGCTATGGTTACTGAGGTCATCTGGTGGATAATGGAAGATCGAAACTAATAAGAGGTCTTTTTGCTCAATTGAATAAATTGCGATTGCAAGCCTGAAAGAGTTTCGTTTCTCAAGGAATTAAGCTTTTTAAGCTGCACGAAAGGAAATCTGCATTATTGTCTGCTTAATTGTTTAAATTCTGCAATAGCCGAATTTCGCAAGGCGATTTGAAACCAACGAAGAAATCGTCTTTGTTTTTAGCCTGAAATGTCCGAGACGCGTTAGTTGGATACGCACCATAATATTCCAATATCCTTTCTCTCCGACGTAAGATACGGGGTTTGCTCAAAAATTAGTTATCGCGGAAATATTTGCAAGAGTACAACTGGAAGAAGTTTACGACAGTTATAGGCTGCTTGGGTTGGTGTGTTGTGAAAAAAGCACCTGCCGTTTTAAAATTAATTATGCATCCCACGGCTTCAATTTCGCGACGGGAGCACACTATAAACTCAGCGCTCGCCGTATTTGTATGGCAGTGAATTGACAATGGCAAACTTTGTGGAAGATTGGAACCATTCTGTACCACTTCAAGACTTGTTTTGCCTGGCAGAATTAACCAGAGGGGTACACAGCCAGCTGACATGCCTTGTAGTGCTCAACGTTTTCTTTTCTCTTACAGCGTTTCTTGGCAACGCTCTCATCCTGGTCGCCCTTCACAAGGAGACTTCCCTTCATCCACCGACTAAACTCTTGTTTCGCTGTTTGGCGACCACTGATCTTTTCGTGGGCCTCATCGCAGAACCTCTCATTGTTGTTCATTTTATTTCTGTTTTGAGGGAACGTTGGGCTATTTGCCGTTTCAAATCGCTTTGGGGTTTTATCGTGGGATATATTTTGTCTTCAGTTTCTTTGTTCGCTTTGACAGCAATTAGCGTTGACAGGCTTCTTGCCTTGTTGCTTGGTGTAAGATATAGGCAAGTTGTAACTTTGAAGCGAACATATATTCTTGTACTTGTGTTTTGGGTTGTGTCCATTCTCGGCGCAACAATATACTTTTGGAATCCCCACATAACGTCATGGTACGGCTATATCGGTATAATTCTGTGTGTATTAACTTCCGTGCTTTTTTACACAAAAATATTTCTCACTCTTCGCCATCACCAAACTCAAGTACAGCAACACATTGTTAAAGAACAACCGAGACAGTGGTCAGTGTTTTTTTTGTGCAGTTAATATTAGTTGCTTGTTATCTTCCATATGGTATAACACATGCTTTGGTGACCCAAACAGGAATTTCCTCGTCTCTTTACCGAGCCAGGGCAATTGCAGTCACTTTAGTTTACTTAAACTCCACATTAAACCCGATTTTTTACTGCTGGAGGATCAGAGAAGTGAGACAAGTAATGAAAGAAATAGTCAGACAGTTTATCTGCTTAAGTAATTAGCAGTGACATTATAGTTCGGAGTACTGAGGTAGCGACGTAACACTCCTCGTATGTGCTGTTTTGAACCACATCATCAAGAATACAAAGTATATTATGTAAGTTTAAAAGGAACTCGGGATGTAAAAGTTCTGTAAAAAAAAGTCATAACTTGAAACTGTAAATACTGTAATAGTGAGTCCTGACATTCGACGTTTTGTACCTTCAGATATACTTCTCAAACTCTATCATTCTTTGATTTTTCCTTATACACAATATGGTATAGCCGCCTGGGGTCAAGCTGCCGAGTCTCATATGAACAAAATTCTTCTTTTGCAAAACGTTTTCCTCGATTGATATATGGTGTGGAATACAAAGCTCATACCATTCCACTATTCATTTTAGCAAATGTTTTACCAGTTAATATGTTGTATCTTAAAACAGTGGCTTCCCAAATGCATGACGTATCCTCTGGCTCTGCCCCTTCTAAAATATCAAATCTTTTTACTCACTCTCGGAAAATTCACATATACCATACAGGATTTTCTAATGCTAGAAATTTCTTTGTCAACAAATCAAGGCTTAATCAACAACTCTCTTCTTTTTCAAGATTTGGCACCAAAGTATGGAACTATCTTCCAAATAGTATGCATTCCCTACCTAAAAAGTCTTTTACTCAAATATCTGCTGGATTTATGGAACCAAAATAGCACCTTTAAATTTTTAGCTCCTGTTATTGTACATTATCCTGTTTCTGTAAATTATCTTATTTTCTTGTTCTTAGTCAAAAGATCCACCTGTAATCTTTACTTGAATTATTTAAAATTTATTTTGTAATTTGGGATATTTTCCTTCTGTGTTTTTAACATCCTTTTGACCCACCCGACTTGACCAGCCTTTGGTGCCTTCGCGTGGGCACTTTGTATTTGTATCTTACTCTTTATCAGTAAACAGAAATAAACAGAACAGAAATATTCCCCTCGAAGTTCGTCTCGGCAAACACCAGGACTCTCGGGAATACAAAATTATTTAGGTTTTCGAGAGACTATACATTAAGTGCTTTGTTATATACCTGGACTTTCACTTCAACAATCACAATACCTAGACTTTCACTTCAACAATCACAGCAAAACAAACAGACGGCACTATATAACAAGAGCACAACTTCTTTATTCACAAGCCTGCTGAATAAAGCTCTGGCCAAACGAGGCAACAGTGTGACCCCATGATGTTTCCCCGTTTAGCCACTCGAGGAAATATTGTTGCGGCGACAAAAAATGTTTCTGAACTCGCTCATTGCCCCAACAATGTTTCGTCGGGTGGTTAAACGGAGAAACATCGCCGTGGAAACATACGTGAGCTCAAATTGCTGCCGCAACATTAGGGCCGTTTATACGAGAGAAAATAAGCCGCGGCTTACATAAGACGCGAGCGGGCCATTGAGTGCGGCTTACATAAGACGCAAATGCTCGTATAAATGGTTCTCGGCTAAGTTCGCTATAATAACAAAAGAAGCACATGCTTGAGCAAGCCACGGCACGCTTGTGTACATTTATACGAACACTTTCACGTCCCAAGGTAAGCCGCGGCCAAGATAAGCACAGCTCAAAACTCCTAGGCCGTTAAAAGGAATTTGTTGTGGAAATTCGTAGCAGACGAATTGATAATTAATGTTGGCTTATACCACACAAGTGAATAGTGCTTTCGCGCGCTCTGATTGGTTAACTCGGATAGCGCAAATTAACATGTTAACTATTTGTTACTTTACATGTTTATATTATAAAATGCTTATCGACTTCGTTAGATCAGGCCGGACAGGAAAATTGAGAAATTTAGTATGGCGTTGAGCTGTTTACGTTTTATCGTAAATATCAATCAAGCATGTGGAAATCATGTAAAATATTTCTTGCGTTTGTGGAAAAACAAACAGGAAGTAGCAAGTGAGAGGAATGATGGCCACGTGATTAGTTTTGCAATTTAGCGTTACCTGAAATGAGATGCTAATTTTGTCTGATATCTGGGTCTCGGTCATGGCGAACGGAACTCACTGCGCTCGGTCCGGCCTGAACACGATTATGATTGCGATTGCGATTACGAATCTATTGACTGTGACTGGGAGTGTGAGTGAGTTTGCTATAGCAACTGATTCTGACCGTGACTGCGATTGTGATTATGACAGTGACTGCTTGTAACCCGGCAATATTACCGATAGTTTGAGATCCACTAAGTAGCGATTTGAACATAACTCCCCATAGCCTTTAGCACACCTCATACGTTAGCGAAAGCCTTACAGTAACTACTAGATCTCATACCCTAAAAAGATCGGAAGCAATTAATCTTTCCATGAAAACTGCTAGTTATATATATTTTTTCTTATTATTGTATTCTTTTTGAAGCAGCTTTAATTCGGACAATACATGACAGATAGCAGGACAGAAGAATGCATTGCTTCCTTGATCGAATTCAATCGAATTTAAATTGTCTTAAAAGTGTCAGACAAATCGGCCCTCTGTAAACAGACCCATGAAACTGGCCATCTCAGTTTTGATGTATTTGGGAAAGGCAGTGGATGGATATTGGCTTAATATTAATATGATGCGAATGCCCTTCGAAATATCAACATTTAAATCGTTTCTAGTGTGCTGATTTTCCATATGTGGTGTACTTTTGCCCGAATATAGCTTTGGGAGAAACATTTACAAGAGGATGTTACAAACACAACCTGCAGATTCATCACATGAAGTTGCTTACGAGAGTGAGTGCCTGTTGTATTACAAGAAAGAAGACCCCTGTCTCTCGAATTAAATTAAATGTATACAGTTTTGTATACTCTTCAACCGAAGACATACAAATTAAATGTATACAGATGATCTAAGCATTACACTACTCAGCAAGGAGATTACACCATCTAAGTCTGCGAAAAACCTGGGAGTAACAATGGACTGTAATTTAACGTACGACGAACATGTAACTCAAGTAACCTCGAAATGTATAGGTAGCCTTTGTCAAATTAATCGTGTAAAACATCTGTTTGATAAGTACACGTTGGTCACTATAATCAATTCTCTCGTATTCAGTAAATTATTGTATTGTTCATCAGTATGGGCTAATACCACCAAGAAAAACATTGAGCTATTACAAGCAGTGCAAAACTTTGCAGCCCGGATAGTTTCTGGAACGAGGAAATTTGATCATGTTACACCTATTCTTAAACAGTTACAGTGGCTGCCAATTATTAAACAACTTGCGGTTAGGGATGCTACCATGGTATTTAAATGCTTAAGGTGATTCCTCTCAATTGCATGGCGCATCCTTACTGCGCATAATTATGGCGTCATTTGGCGCGCGTTCGCGCACGCGCACATTAGAAACATGGTGTATTTGCCTTGACAATGAGCTTTGTCAGCCGAAATTTTCCCTTTGTCGTCGTGTTGCAAAGAAACGAGCACGGTGACCACCCTTTTTTTTATTGGTGTTACCTTTTTTTATTGGTGTTATTTACTCGTAATAGGCACACGAAAAACATATTTTAAGAAGCAAAAAAGTTTAATAGTAGAAGTTGGATTATTTCCAAATAAATGACGTGAAACTCTGCATTTGGAGCCAGGGAGGAGTATGACATGGTGACGCAGTGGTCCACTTTTCTTACATTATTTACAAGATCGGGCAATTTGAAATCGTTATACTGAAAGATTATAGCCCAGACATACAATTAGGCTCTGGGTATCAATACTATTCATAGTTTTTGCTACATAATAACAATTTTTTTTCGGTTCAAGTTTCGAACATTTCTCCCGCAACTCCGTAAAATCGCTCAGAAAAGCAGGCATGCAGGGCGAAAAGAAGCATGGTGACCCCATCTTTTTATTGCATTTTTTCAATGCCCTGTGCATGGATATCAATTATGCCAAGTTTGAAAAAAATCTTAATAGTACATACTTTTCAGGGGAATTACCTTAAATGGACTTGCACCTCCATATCTTTGTCAGCAGTTTAAAGCCAGATCGGAAGTGCACAACTGCAACACTAGGAATAGGGACCGCCTACATATACCACTCTGTAGGACGGCTGTAGGTCAGCGCGCGTTTACCTTCTGAGGCCAAAAGCTGTGGAATAGTCTGCCAGACGAGTTTCAGTCTATCACTAATTTAGATGTATTTAAAGTAAAAATAAAACAGCATTTTTTAAGGATATTTTTGGAAAATTAAGTTTTAGATATCTAACATTGTAAATTAAGCTGAAAAGCCTTTCGAGGAGATTAATAAAGCTATTATTATTATTATTATTATTATTATTATTATTATTATTATTATTATTATTATTATTACAGTTTAGACTTTAATGTCGCTACTAAAACACGCCTTAAATTCAGCGCACGTTGTTCTTGGATGGCAGTGAATTGATGGTGGCAACTCTTTACGAGAAAAAGAAGCCTTTCTGTGCAATTTGAAGATTTATTTTCCGTAGCAGAGTTAACGAGACGGGTACATGTACAGACAGCTGGCGCCCATCACAAGGAGACTTCCCTTCATCCACCGACTAATCTCTTGTTTGGCCTTTTAGCGACCACTGATCTTTTCGTGGGCCTCATCTCAGATCCTCTTAGTGTTTGTTGTGTTTAAGTGCTTTTGAGTAGAGCAAGCTGTCGTTCAAACACGGGCTAAAACAGAGATGGCTTATCAGCCAGTAAAATTTTGAGGCCTATTAATTTCATAAACTGTTATAATTAGTGTTTACCACTTGCTCAGTGGCTTTTATTAAATACGGGTGATATTTTATTACCAGTGTCACATTGCTTAGAATAATTATACAACGGGACTAAATTACTATCCTGTATCCAAAACTGAGAAGAGTAGTGCTTGTAAGTATATTGAGAAGCACAGACTGATTTTTCATTTCCTACTTTACTTTTTTTCCAACATTTAAGAAATAAAGGACGTTGTTGTGGCAGAACTTTAACAGTGTCGATAATATTGCGTACCACGTGTATAGTAATTGCCGAGTGTTTTCATGTGTGAATATAGTTCGAGGCACATATATATTGTGGTCGGTTTAATGGGTTTCGTGTTTCGGGTTCAAATCGTAGAGGCGAGATGGCAGCGTAACACCTCTTATATCGGCAGGATTCGCCGTTTTTAGCTACACAGGACAGCACAAAAAGCGTTATGTAAATGTCAGAGAAGACCATATGAAATGTTTGCGGGAGGAGAGAAAATCGATGACCATAAATGAAGATAATGACCAGTGAATCCAACTAAATGAAATGAATTGATAAATGAACAATATTTGTATGCACGGAATCCCCCCAACCTATACGGAATATGATTTCCTTGAGTACCAGAATAGCCCCTTTTGGTTTCACTGCACACGTCGGCGTTCATTTTGCATGTTAATCGTTTGTTACATCCGTTCTTTTATTGCAAGTGTCGCCTTTTAAAGTTGCAAAGACAATATTTGAGGTTAGCCTGACATAATTTCATTTTATACGAGTGAATAAAAACCGAAGCTTTGCCAAATGAAAAGGCTGCATGGGGTAGACTATCCTGACACAACCTCGATTGAGAAGAACCCGTGTCAAATGTTTGACAAAGTGAGACTGAAGTTTGGGGCTGGGGTCCATTGTTTGTGTTGTTTGGTATTGTTGTTTATTTTTAGCCAATCCTGTGAGATTTTCGGAAAGCTTGGTGGCACCCCGAAAGTTTTAGGCTTGAATGAGTCACCCTTTGATGGGCAGGTGCTACTTCACGCTAGAAAAAAAAGAGCGTGATATGTGAAATTTTATGCAGTCTAAACCTATCTCAGGCCCCATCCTCAAGTTTGAGATTTCCGTGGCTAAAACAAAGATTTTCAAGAATGGAGACCCTTGAAAACATTCCCAGGCAATGAAACATTTGGAAACTGTCATTTATCGTTTTGTCTAAACTATAAAAGCTTACCGCGACCATGCTAGCAGAGGTAATAAACATTTCCATCAATCTGATACTTAATCGTTTTTGCTTCAATTTGTCTCTTAGCTGCGTCTGAAAGCCCAGCTGCAGACAAGGACGCATTTGGAACAACAGAAAGCCGAACTCACCGCAAACAACAGTGCTTTCATAAGAGAGATTAAGGTTAGTGAACAAATGTACTGACAACACGTCTCTCAGGTTAAGTGTAAGTATGTTATTTCAGCCATTGAATACAGGAGTATTGTGAGTACGTCTATCTTGTTTTATTTTAAAATGGACTTGACGTTTCCATAGTTACCATCTTCTTGAAATGGTGATAAAAAGCCAGATTTCTAGTTGCGAGTAAGACATCCGAATACCCATTGAAAGAAAGCAACTTTTCTTGGTCGTTTTTTGGTACAAATTTGGTGACACGGTATGCTGACTACGGATTTCTCTAAAATAACGGTATTCCACGAGCACTCGTTGTATATGAGATGGTAGATAGCCAGCGAGGCGCGTAGGACTGAGTTGACTATTATAATCTCATATCCAACAAGCACGAGTGGAATAATTGCCTTCTTAAAAACAACCAAGAAATAATTGCTAAATTTGATGATTTCTTTTCGCAAGAATGACCAGGAAACGTAAATGGCCCGCGCTATTTCTCGTATGGTATCACGGCTGATATTCCATGGCGGGTAAGCCAATCAAAACTCTGGAATTGTGTTGTCCAATGATCCAGTCTTTAATAATGCTGCTTATTCATCGCATACCAGGCGATAGCAAAACCTTTGCAAATTGAAGGTTCATCATGGCGGGAAAACACGATTAAGTGCAGTTTGTTCCATACTTGTAGTATACACCAGCCCTCCAACCTTTGGTACACTGTAGTTTCCCGGGCAGGAAAATGATCGTAGACGAAGAGCAATTTTCTGGATGCACTCTCAAACTGTCATGCAGAATAGGAGAAACAGGTAGACTGCTGGGAGTCCATATTTGGATAGTTGAGAGCGCAAGCTGTCAACAGGCGACGCGGTGAGACTAGAGCGAAGACGAAAAAAATCTGAGTTCATGTGTTGAAACATTTTGGTTTCAGGAGGCAGAAACAGAGCTGAATCCTATAGCGGTGAGTAACATTTTTTCTATTATTTGATTCAAGTATTGGTACTTCCTCAACAGAACGTTGAAGCTTAGAAATGTGGGAGTAATTTGAAGCCCACTTTTTGGTAGCTGGCCGACGAGTTTCATTTTGTCTCCGGCCTTGCGTGAATTTTCTTCACCTGTTTTCTGTTTCTTTTAGTGCTTTTTGTTTAAATTTCTATTTAAATTCTGTTGTTAGCTGCCTATTGTAGTGATTTTGAAGAAATATTTCAACTTGCTCTTCTTTTCTTCATTACTGGCCAAACATTCTTCCTTGTGGACGTTCTGTGCGTGTATGTATGGACGACGTCAGTTTCGCGGTAATTTTAATATTGCAGGCGAGGCTTGAAGAGCTACAGGCCCAAAAACAGGAAGTGGTTACACAGAAAGAAGCTGCAGATGATGAGAACCGGAAGTTGGTTAGTTAAAAATGCCCATTTCATGGTTCTCAAAAGGGGTAGAAAATTCAGTGTCCACTCAAAAAAGACTTAGCTTAGCTTCCCCCTTGTCTCCAGAGGAAAAGACTCAAAACCATACTCTCATACATTCCTAAGATTGTCATTTTGATATTTATTCTTTGAAAAAGCTTACAAATTGTACAGCGAAAAACATTTTTCTTATTGAAATTTCTTAACCATGAACATTCATGTATCTTAAGAATATTTTCTTTCATCAACTTAAGATGCCATTAACAAGGATAGTGTCCAAATGAGTTTGCTTTTTTTTTCTTGTTGACTTACAGTTATAATTCCCCGGTAGACCGTCCTCTGTTATGCCTTACAGCATTGTTTAGCTGGCTTGCAGTTAATTGTTTTATCAGTTTGCTTGTTATGTTTTCAGCTAAACGACATCAGAACAAAAGGAGACAAAGTGCGTGAGAGGACCGCGGAAATAAAAAGGTACAGTGTTTGCTGCGAAGGATTTTTTGCTGGTTCCAGCTGGAACTCAGGTGACACGAATAGTTCGAATATGAGGTTGCCCTAAAATACGCTCTCATCACGTGCAAGTTAAAAACAACAACAACAACAACAACAATCTTTATTCACACTATTTAGGTATAAAGAAGAAGTAAAACAAAAAAAGAAACTATAGAAAACGAAATTATTATGTGTACAATTTTATGACGCGCCAAAACGGACAAAAATACTTCTTTGATATATATAAGACTTCTCCTAAATATATAATACTTGTTTCATATAGATATAACTCGATGTAGAAATATCCAACTTGTTTCCAAATAAACACAATACTTCTTTGATATATATAAGACTTCTACCAAATATACAATACTTGTTTCATATCGATAAAACTCGATGTAGAAATATCCAACTTGTTTCCAAATAAACAAAACATCTTGTAAATATATAAAACTTCCTTTGAATATTTATACAACTTGAGGCACAAATACAAAACTTGTTTCAAATATTTGACTTGGTTCACACAAATAGGACTTGCGCCGCATATATAAAACTTCTTATCGATTCGATACCACAGTTAGTATCCAGGCCTCTAGAAAACGGGTTTACCTAAAATAGAGAATGCGGAATCCCGAATCCGGAATTCGGAATCCGGAAAAAAGAAGTTTGGTGGAAATTTTTGACAAAGGTTGAAGTCGCTTGGGCAAAAATATGGTCAAAAAATTATATGATGACTTACCCTGAGTTTTGCAGCAATCAAGCCCATGAAGGTTATTCTAGGGCAGCATTTTAATACTTTGGTTTTGCTTTTAAAAAACCGCCTGATTCCTTTAAAGCTCACAGATTTCAATCACACCACAACGATACTAATCAATGTTTTGTGCATTTTGAACATTTTAAATTCAAATCATTTTAATTAAAAGCACCTTTTCTTATTCTTTTTGTCGATGAATAGTGTTAGGCCTGTCCACAAGTTGACGGAAACTTTTGGAACAACTTTCGATTTTCGATCAACCTTTTTTTATTTCGAGCAACTTTTTTTCCGTTTTCAATGTTTTGTTATTGATTTCAGCTAGATCTTTATAAAACAAGAGCTATTTTTTTCTTATTATTTTAAACGCTTCGTGACCAAAAAGCAGAGAAAAATCACTTTTCATATCTTGACTTAATTGCGCGTGGGAACGCTTACGCCTGATTGGTCACTGTCTGTTGCTCCATGCTGGAATGTTTGGGAACTGTATCGGCGCGTACATTTCAGGTTGTCGAGTGGCCGTCGATAAAACGAGGAACATGGGACATTCCGGAACATCCCGGCACATTCCGGAACATCTCCAAAAGACGAAGAAAGATCACTTAAAAAAAAAACTTTAAATATACAGAAAAAAAAAAACTAACACGAAATAAATATAATCCGATAGATTAATTGGCGAAAAAAAGAAGACAAAAAATATTTATTCCAAAAAAAAAGACGTTTATAAATGCCCCACCTGGAGATGATAGCTATGGGGGCTGTGTGCGGATTGTTTTAGCGCTTTCGTTTGCTTACAACATTTTCAGAAAGATTCACCCTCATACCGTCTTCTGTCATTGCTCTTTTTTTCGAGGGGCTTTCCAAGAGTCGCTCCTTTGCTGAAACCTAAGTCAGTATGGTGCCCAATATACCTTGAAACTTTTATATAGGAACCTCGAGCACGTGAAATCCGCTGCTCTCCACTTCTGATCGGTTAAGGATATCTACAACAACTGAGGACTCCGCCAGGCCTACTTTTACAGTAGGCGATAAACGTGGTTAATCTGCTCCACGAAAGATTTTATTCCCAATAGCAATGCTTCTCACTACGTTTTTGCAGCGAGGGTCGCACTGCATGGGCCTGTTTGCTTCTTAAGGTCAAACATGTACGAGGCTAGTGTAAAATCTCGCGGGTCAGCTCGTTAAGCTCTATTTAATGATCCTGCATACCGTCTTTCTTAATAGTTATCCCTATATCCCTCCACAGCGACTCAACTGGAAAGAACAAACCAAGTCCCAGACTAAGACTTCAGTCCTGTCACCTACCTCCTTGTGTAAGACATCTATCGTCTTGTTCGGTTCTTTTAACCCTCTTAGTAATTATTAATTCCAGTTTCTAGATTCCGGATTTCGGATTCCGGATTCCGGATTCCCTGTTTTAGGTAAACCCGTTTTCCAGAGGCCTGGATACTTACTGTGGTATCGATTTGCAATAATCTAATCGATAAGAAGTTTTATATATGCGGCGCAAGTCCTATTTGTGTGAACCAAGTCAAATATTTGAAACAAGTTTTGTATTTGTGCCTCAAGTTGTATAAATATTCAAAGGAAGTTTTATATATTTGCAAGATGTTTTGTTTATTTGGAAACAAGTTGGATATTTCTACATCGAGTTTTATCGATATGAAACAAGTATATATTTGGGAGAAGTCTTATATATATCAAAGAAGTATTGTGTTTATTTGGAAACAAGTTGGATATTTCTACATCGAGTTATATCTATATGAAACAAGTATTATATATTTAGGAGAAGTCTTATACATATCAAAGAATTTTGAATCAGTGTGCACCAGCCAAAGTAGCATAGCTTTCGAGTTGGCTGCTGCTTATTTACAAGTAAAGAAAGGAACGAAGGAAACAAATAATAATTAAGACTAAACTAATTCACAAGGCAACAAGTGTTATGAATACGGAATAGAAATATTACATTAAAAGTTACTTTCAGAAACGTTAGAAGGCGATAGTAGATATGATTACAAAGTGAATTTTGACTGGAAATTCAGAACTATGACTGACATTTGAGGAGATGAAGTTGTTCCTAATGTAATTCACCTCCATGGTATTGTGAACATTGTCTCTCCCTCCAAAACCGCCAAGTTAACCCTTTGTGTGCTTGGGTTAAGAAGCAGCTGCCATTTTAGCCATGTCCTTGACAATGGTTCCTACCTCAACAATAGCAGCAATATATCTTGCATCGTTTACTTAGCAGCGTAGTGGGCAAGTGACAAAAGCACTTTTACAGAATGTGTGCGGGTCAGTAGTAAAACCTCACTGTAGTTTTACTTCTCGGGAAGTGCTGTTTACAATCTGGTCCAACAGCTGGCTTCCATACATTACTCCAGCAGTGCATAACGTAGGCCAACGAATTCAATCCTTTAAATAACAATTACAAATACCATCAACACAATTGCAGACTGGCAGCTTTCTTTCAGGAATAAAACTGCTAGCCTGTTCCAACTCGATTCTTTGTTGAGCTGCAATCCTCTTATGCTGCCTTTGTCGTTTGCTGACGCGCTGAACGAGCGTTAGTAAAAACAAAAGATGAAAAGACAAGGATTATGATATTCTTTTAGTCGTTTCTACCTTTGGTAATTTCCCCAGCTGTGGCGAAGATCTTAAATTCCGCCACATTTTAAAGTGGCTACAGCATATCCAGCACAGATCAGCACACCCCATACGTAAATAATAGTGTGCCAAATTAGTTGCCAAAATTCTAGTTATTGGTCTCTGTACACAACCAACAAGGTTAATGTCGCTACAATTGTCGTGATAGCAGACGTTATTTATTCAACACATTGTGACAATGTCTAAATATGGTCATAGCGCGCTCAATATTCGTCGTGGGTACTCAACAGATATCTTGCGATATACGTAATTTAGTGTGCCGCGGAGAAAACTGGCGAATTTTCCAGTTTTTCTTTTGTGTAATAAACGCAGAAAATTGTGCTTTGCCATTGTTGAATAATAAAATAATTGTCCTGCTCAACCTTGCAGAATATCGTCTGATTTTAGCCAATTCGGCCTACGGCCTCGTTAGCTTTGTATCAGGCGATATTCCGCGATTTCGCTGGATAATTATTAAATATACCGAGTAGCACCCAAATATTTTGAAGCCGGGATGACGCAAGTGTAATGCTCGTTATCTCTAGAAGAATAAGGGGTAGGATGCAACAAGCCGACAAATTGAATGCCAGTGAGATACGTTGAAGCAATAACACAGCTCCATATTTTGCCTTAAACGGTTCGTTCAACAAGAAGTTTGTTGTTGCATGGTTCTCATCCTTGCTCCGAGAGGTTTTTCTCCGGGTGCTCCGGTTTTCACCTCTCCTCACAAACCAACATTTCCAGATTCCAATTCGATCGGGATAGTGTCCCCAACTAGCACCGTGTTTACTAATTTAATAAAATAGCCACTTTATAAACAGAGTCGATGGTGAGTCTGCGTAGACTGTTTAGCAAGAACTAAGTGAACTAAGAACTAAGTGTATTCAATATATACAATATATTGAATTATGTATTTTCTAATACAGCGTAAACCAATTGGAATTGGCTGTCGTTTTCACTGAAATAATAGGTTGAGACATCTTCGAGAAAATTGTTTTGTTAAGGGTGCTATTTTCAACTTATTTCCTTTCATTAGTTTGTTTTTAATCAACAGTTTTGACAATTGAGTGTTGTCTTTGTATTAATCTCGGTTAAGGTGGCTCGATAGTCCCAAAAATGTATGGAAACCTTAGGTTTTTCGCTAAAAGCGATTGGCAGGGGGGGGGGGGGGGTATTAAAACTCTTATTTCTCCAAAGAGTTTGATGGAGGACTGGGCATTGTTATGCGTGTATGTTGTCACGTGACAGCTGGTCACGTGGCTATACTCGGCTCATTTGAACTCATTCTCTGGTTGGCCGACTCATTTGCAGAATTTACCTTGGAATGTGTAAAAATTGCACAAAATTGCACAAAATTACTGTTTTGGTACCGGAGCTCATCATCGAGGGCTAGCCAATTCCAAAGAACCGCTCACTGACACTGCGTTTGTTCGAACGCTCGCTTCAATCTGCGGACAGTTTGTTCGTGGACAAGGGGCCTAAAAGCAAATGAGCCTTAACTCACCAGGTTCCAATCTTCACTGGTGGAAGTTTCATTGAAAATTGAAGGTGCCTGGGCAACCCTTTGTACAAGTTTGAAGCCTGGTCAGAGACGTAGAAGAAAATAGTAAATTGTTTTGGAGGAGCCTTTCCCGCTCAAAGATATGTGGAATTTCACAGGATGCAACGGGGTCAGATTCTTGCTTTTTGGCTGCTTGGTTGAGGTTGCTGATAAAAAGGGAGCTGAGAGAGCTATTATTTACCTTTTTCCCCAAACGTTCTCTTTAATTTGGAAGCAGAAGACCTGTTTTGTAATGTTTACTCTCTGAATAAAGGATTCAGTTGAAAAAAGATTTGCCCAGACTGCTCGTTTGCGAGGTAGGATTTTCTTGTACTTCTTGCACTAATTTTGAGCTGGTATATTGTTTACATCCCATCTCTATGCTATTATTTTGCTGGAGAAGTGCGTTGTCATGCCTGTTTAATTTTTTCCCCTTTGCTTCATGTGTAACAAACACTTTTGCACTGATATTGCTGGAAACGATGGCAAAACCTGACCAGCCCAGTTTTTTTCGTGATCCTATGCAGGTTTGAAATTTGAAACTGGCGTGGAATTTGTAGATGGCAACAATTATTTACTTGCCATGATTTTACTTTTACCAGCTTTTTAGGGCTCAAATTTGAGGTAGACAAATTGAAGACGTATGACAAAAGCTTGTTCTGTTTCCATGACAACAAGAGACTCCAACATCATTGTGTTTGTCATCATTCATGGCAATGAGTTGCATGATGGTGGTTGCTTCTGCGTGAGCCTGATTTTGGTTAAAAGGCGGTCTAGACTATCGAGCCCCCTTAACTGTTGATTTTATTGTCCTATTTGTTCATTTTTTCGTATATCTTACTTTACCTGGCATTGTAAAACTAAGGCTTTCTGGCCAGGACAGCACAAGAACATGTCAAACTATTGTCACCGGCTTTAAAGAGGAAAACGTGAGAAATATCATAATTCTTGCGTCCAGGTGGTTTCTTTTCGTCTTAACGTTTATACGAGCTTCTAAAAACTTTCAGTGCCTTCCTTAATCTAAGGTTTCAAGGCAGTTATATCTAGAACTGTACTTAATTGAAAGAAAAAAGGAAATCCAACCTAGTTGTGTTTGCTAACAATAATGCTGAAAGTGGGGAGGCCTTTTTCTGAGTGAATGATCTGCCGTAATTATGAAATCCCTTTTGCATCCTTTTATCGTTCAGTATAGGTGGTTTGCAGCCAATCTCTGGAGACACATAACAAAGATGAAACGAACAAATGCTGGTGGACGAACAAAAGGAGCTAATGAGAGATGTATTGTTTACGTCCACCAGCATGGCGGCGATGACGTAACGTGAAAACCACCTATAGTTGAACTCTCTCGAAGCTACCATCCTCCATAATACAAGTGATCATATGCCGTTTTTCTAAGGGTGGACGCTTACAAGATGGTCAATAATATCGCAACGCTGGAGTAAACGCCATTTCTCTTTTAAACGTCTCCCGTCCATTTAACGCTTCATGAAAAAACGCCCTCGGTTTTTAACACACACGGCTCTTTTTGAGAACATTTGAAAAGATGTACCTTTAAAATTTTGAAAGGACGCTCAAAGTCCAGTCAGGCACTTTGTACAAGTGTATCGAACGATTTGGTTGTAAACTCTCAACCAACATTTGGTGTTTGAAAACTCCGCACAATCTTTATCCAAGAGACAATCTTAAAGATGAACATTTTGCTATACGTTTGTTTTTCTCTGGCTTTTTATTTATGTATTTTTAAAGTAATTAACATTATTGTAAAGCGCTAATGGGCTACAGGAAATTCGCGCTATAGAAATTTTTATTATCATGATTGTTATAATTGTTATTATTATTGCCTGGGTAACCTGCAAACTCAGAGAATATGCAGTAAGTAAATACTTTCTCACGACTGAGATAGGAGGGTATTATCCCAGGCTGAAAGATTTTATGCGAATTAGGAATGAATAAAAATTTTTTGCTGTTGTTTAGGTTGCTAAGCATAGTATGCAATGA
This sequence comes from Pachyseris speciosa, assembly GCA_016490735.1. NCBI lineage: Eukaryota > Metazoa > Cnidaria > Anthozoa > Scleractinia > Pachyseridae > Pachyseris > Pachyseris speciosa. Next base: position 276,094 of record JAEMWC010000481.1, read on the forward strand.
AGGTCTGAATCAATCTTGAACTAAAATTGTGTCTGTTCTTTTTTATTAATGTGTATCTTGACTTGTAGTAGCTGTATTTATCGCTTATTCTTCAATAAAATCTGTAACTTTTCGCGCGATTTCTTGTTGAGTTGCGCAATTTGTTTATTCGACAAAGTTGAGTCGCTTTCAAGTCGCACGAGAGACAAAATCGTTCAATTCAAGTGTAGGAGGTGAGCAGAGAAGTGTCATCACTGTGTGATGTAAACATTAAAAATGTGGGTAAGCTAACATCAATTTGTTTAGCCTTCAAAAGAGTCCCATAAAGCAATGTTTACACAGATGGAGCAGTTCTGATTTTCCTTATCGAGCCTTTGTTGTGAAGCTAATGCGTGATGGACATCGATTATGTCATTACCGGCTTTATAGTGACTATTCTATTTTATTATTGCGATGAGCGAAGTAACGTTAGTGACAAAATTGTGTTCTCTTTCCTTCCGACCCTCAGATTTTTCTGCCTTTACGCGAAATCGTCCCTTTGCCCGCATGGAAGAGAAGGTACTATGCAAGCATTTAGTCTCACTAACTGAACACGGGTGTTATGGCACATCACTGCCGTTCTTTGCTACATCTTCGTCGAACGTTCCGAGTTCCATCGGCGGTGTATCGTTCAACGAAGTTCTTCGAGACTTCCTTCGTATCACAATCCCAAAAATTATGTCCATAATCGCAAATTCACAGCTTCTTAGCAGAAATAATATTATGTACCTCGACCATTTCGTGCGCCCAGTTATTTTCAACTCTACAAAGATTCCGTAGTCGCTGGCAGCTAGGCAAAGGCTCAGTATTAATGTCGCTGCGGTGATAAATGGAGATAGAAACACTAATGTGATCATCCTTTTCAATCTCTCTTCCCCTGTGTTGTTTCCCTGCCGTCGCGAGGACTTTAAGTTCCGCCACATTCTGTACCCTGCTACAGCGTAACCGACGCAAATAAGTAGTCCCCATACGAAGAGGTGGAGGTATGAAACAAAGTGCCACAACCTGCTGTTTTTATACAGAGTTAGCAAGTTGAATGTGAGCATCACTGCCGTAAGAGCGCCAGTGATAGCGAGAAGAACACAAGTGTTTTGTAACCTCGGATCCGCCAGTGAAGTCTTGGTTGTTTCTAGCAGTATTAGAAGCAAAATGCTGAACGCAGACAAAGTTAATGCCACTGAGGTGCAGTTTATAAGGAGGGTTGCTGCGATAATTTCCGCGGACGTGTTGTGTAGCACTATTGGGTTCCAAAGGAGGGAGACTACCTTTAGCGTTGCTGCAATGAATAGCTGGACGTTAGTGAAACGGCAGTGGATATTCCGGCTGCGCGAGTTCCTCGTACATTGGTGAACAAAGGCAACCAAGCAACTCGTTGCGAAAATGCCGAATAAACTCGCGAATGTGTATGCGTAGAGTTCCCAGGCCCAGTGATTTATTAATTCTAATGTCACGGATGAAGACGATTTAGCCGACGAAACCCCGTTTTGTTCCATGTCGGTTACTTTAAATTGTCACCTTCAACAGTTTTCATATCAATTAGTTCCTTTCCCGGCTTCAGTTTGAATGATTTTGCATGCAAATGCGTCGAACAGGTAAAAGAGTAATATTTGACTTTCCATTGGCGCAACGCAAGCAGCAAATTCGTGATGTTGGCTTCCTGTCAAACCGATAACCCGTTCCTGTTGTCAGTATATGTAATTGATAAGGAGAGCGTTAATTCTACCTATATTAGCCCATGAATTGAAAATATTCATGCAAAATGCTGCTTTAATGTATATAGCCGTTTAATGTTGAAAATTAACCACTTCCTTTCAAGTGATGCTTTATTTTCATTTCTCCAAATGCTAATTGTACATGGCTACTGTTGAGTTTAATTTAATGGGGAATTCGTTTGCAATGTTTATATTAGAATGTGTAAAAAATGGTATTAGTAATCGCCCGGTGATGTGGCCTCTACTGCATCAATTCATAAAGCCCCTCATTTCCAAAAAAATTGATAATAATAAATTGATGAATAAAAATGAAACAAACGATGAAAGCTAGTACCGCGAAATTATTTTAAATGAAAATTTTGTTTCTTTGTGTGAAAATTCTGCCATGATTCAAAGCGTTTCGGCGATGGAGCCGCTCATCGCCTCATTTATGTCGGTAATTTGTACGTCGAATCCTGATTGGTGGATCGCGTTGTTTGTTTGTTTTAAAGCATACATTATTCCATTTGATGTTAAATCAGCCTGAAAGGTACCCGAGAAATGGCTTAGATGAGTAAAACGATTTGCAGCTCAAAAAGGAATGCGAAAGTTTTCATTTGCTAGTAACAACGGAATACCCTTTAAGTCTACTCAGACCTCTATTACTTTTCCTTTTTTCGAAACTTTCAGGAGTGCCGAGTGATATTTGACCAGATGGTGCAGCTGATTTCGGTCGCACGCAGTTAAGGTTTAAAAACTGATGAAATGGCTCGTGATGAATGTCGTCCTATAAACTGCTTCTTGCACTCCCTTAGAACCGGGCCCATCCCTTGGTCCTGAGGTAGAAGAGGAGTTTTTTATTGAATGGACAGCAACCTTCTCAGTATGTGCGCCGTTCCTAAGAGGGTGATATTTTGCAGCTCATTGATGTTAATGGCTCCAGGAATCTTTCCTAAATTCTGGTCCATTCCCTTTCTAACAAGTCCCAGCGCACCAACGAAAATTGGCACATGCAGTCTCTGTCCTCATTCCCCACATTCTCGTGACTTCAGTATCAGGTCTATATCTTGTGAGCGTTTGGATGATCTTTGTCGATGTGTTTCTGTCGGATGGTACCGATACATCTATAAGCTTGCAACACCGGTTGGCATGGTCCTTTATCGCTATATCAGGCTTGTTCCCTGACAGCTCCCTATCGGTATTTAGTACTACTAGCGTTCTATCACAATGCCGTTCTCCGACTGGCTACGCTACTCGCTATCTATTCTGTGATAGATAGTAGCGGTTGTCAACGAAATGGCGACCGCTTCTTCACGATTTCGAAGTGTCTGCGAGGAGGATTTAGATAATTTACTTTCGCTCTCGATTTCTAATGATGCATGATAGCTGATTCATCAGCTATCACGCGATAGAAATCTCGAGCTCATAATCTAATTGTTAAATATCTGCACATCCCAGAGAATTGTAACTTCTTCGTTTTTGGTAACCGCGTCTCGGGCTTGTGTTCATACCAGCTCTCCGGGACTTCGATATTGTAATGCTGGCATGCCTTCCATTGGATATATGCTGCTGCCTTATTGCCTTATTGTGCCTCTCTGGGTAGTCAAGTAATATTATTATTATTGTCGACCGCTTTTAGCCGCCTGACCAAAACAAAATCACATTTTTCGTTTCTATCACAAAATTTTGTAGGTGACATTTCAGGCAAGATTTCCGCATAGCCACAATAACAGGCGTCGCGTTGGGGGAGGGCCTGGGAGGGCTTTAGTTAGTTTTCTATTTAACGTATATAAGTTTCACCACACCATGTTAGTTTTAAATGCATTTCCAGCCATTTCAGAGGACTTCACTTTAAAAATTTTCCGGGGTACTATGCCCCCAGACCCCCCCTACCCCCCGCCGGTTTGGGAACAGGGTTAGTATGACAGTGATCATGTATAATTAATGTATGGGGCTGTGCGGAAATCTTTCCACATTTCGTTTCCCTGTAGAAACTAAAATGATATAATCGTTAAGTCTTCGGTAAGTGTTCTTGACCCGCCATGCTGTATTCGATTTTTTTTCTTGGCACTCACAAACCTGCCTCGGAACTTCGTTTGCACGCATCACCTTCTGTCGGCCCAACATCGTGTTTGGTCGTGTTATCTTCGGAGAATGTTCCAAGCTGCACCAATTGCCCATTCTCCACGGAACTTGGGGTCTTCGTTTTTATGACAATAGTGAAAATCAAAACCATCGTCGCAAACTCACAAGTTTCTATTAGAAACAACATCGGGTACCTTGACCACATATGTTGCTTAGTTATTTCTTTGCGGTCATAAACGAAACCGTAGTCGTTGATAGCTATGACCAGGCTCAGTGTTAACGACACCGCCGAAATAACAGCTGATATGAATACTTGAGAGATAATAGTCTTTAACCTCCCTTTTCCCGTCGAGTTTCCTATTCGTCGCGAAGATTTTAAGTTCCGCCACATCCTGTACCCTGCTACAGCGTATCCAACGCAAATTATTATTCCCCAAGTAAAGAGAACTGTATGTGAAATAAAGAACCACAGTTGCCGGTTGCCATACAGAACAAGCAAGTTGAAAGTAAGTAGGGTTGCTGAGAAAACTGACGTAATGCCGAGCAGCACCCTAATGTTTTGTAGCCGCGGAGCCGACAGTGAAGTCTTGGTTGTTTCTAGCAGTATGAGAAGTAAAATACTAAACGCAGACTGGGTTAGAGCCGAGGAAAAGGAATCTATGATGAGCGCTGCTGCGAACATTTCCGTTGATGCATCGTGTAACGATGTTGGATGTAAAGCAGTCCGACTACTTTTAGCGTTGCTGCGACAAACACTTGAACTGTGGTGAAGCGACCGTAGATGTTACGGCTGCGAGATAGCTGCTGTGTTCTTTGCTGGACAAAGACAACGAAACAACACACTGCTAGAATGCCAGACAAACACGCGAATGTGTAAACATAGAAATCCCAAGCCCAGTGATCGAGTAATTCGCCAGCATTAGCAGCCGAAGAAGATGTAGTGGATGAGTACTTTGGGAGCGAAACAACTGTTGAGCTGCCATTTTGCTTCATGGTTTGCCAGCAGCTCTCAGCTCCGTTGACAAAATGGATTATTTTGGTATGCGTCAACCCTTCTCGAAATTGTACAGGGATAGTATAGACTGTATAGAGACAAGTTAACCCGGTTGTTTAATTAAGGACGGTAACTGCGTTTTACTTCAGTTGGTCCTTAGAGATATCTTTTGTTCCTTTCTGTGTGGTGATCAAATAAAAGAGCGCTTCTTTCTGTGGTATGTAAATTGAAAAATTTGCAGTTCAAAAGACTCATATAGATTGAGTCCATTCATAGCCAGGTTTTTTAGTAGCCAATTAACGCCACTCAGAATAAATGATCATTTGACTTCTTTGTCTTATCAAGTGAATAGGACGCTTTAAACAGGGGCACCCAACGAGCCAAATCAAACAAAAGCTTTAGAAAGGCATTTTTAAGTACCTTATGGTGGTTGAAGTCTGTTTAAAGTGATGTTATCATAAGCTAGAAGAAATTCATCTGTTCGGATTCCCTAGCTGAAATTTTAATTGCCCGAAAATGTTTTGAGAAAATGCAAGTTGAAATGAAATTTCCACGAACTTTCTTGGGAACTATTTTCTTTCCGAAAATGCTAGATGACGTTTTTGACTGCCAAAAACAACAATTATGACCTTTTCGAAAGCCTCAGGGGCTATGATTTCCCAGTTGCGAATCTTTTTGGCCACGTTTTAGTTACGAAAACCGGAGAGCACTGTTTAATCGACGTCGAAAGCACAAGGCGCACTACCCTCCACCGAACAGATATCTACGAAACTTATGGTTGGGTGTCCCTGTTTGAAGTAAACTACCCACTTATTTTGTTTCTGCCCGAAACGATGCTAGTCTTTATAGCTTTGGCTCCGTTTCTTCCTTAGTGCATGGTGTTCTGACGATATCTTAACCTATTATATTTTATACAAGCGAAACGAAAGCGAAATGAAACTACAATCCTAGCGAAAAAATCCTAATGCTAAACTCTTATAAACTTGATTGAATACGTGGGAAAACTAAACTGACGAACGATGAAAAACGACTGACTTGAATAATTATTGTTCCCTTTTATAGCTAACGATGCTAAACACTTGATTGCTAATTGTTCGATTTCCCAGTAGGGGCGACACCTATACGATACTTATTAATGGCTAAAACGTCAATTGTTTCTCGTAAACACATGGGTTCTCTAGATATCCTAGTGTCCATGCAAAGTGCAAGGCATGTTGCAACAGGAACATGTGCCGCACGAAGCGTTCCGGCTCATTTGTTAATAGAAAGCTTAAGCAACGACGACGGTGACGGCAACGAGAACGGCACAAAACAATAGGTTTAATCAGGAAAAACAATCGCTGTCACGTGCGTTTTACATTTTGGTCATGTCTTTGCCGTCCTCAGCAAAACAACAACATGAAATGACCAAAGTTTAGGTTTCGTGGAGAACGTGACCTTAAGACGGTGAACTCGTGATTATTTTCCCAACTTCAACACCGTTTTTGCTAATTTACATGTAGCCTCCAGGATGTTTCGCCCCCACATTTTACAAGTCAAACAAATTGGAATAATCGCGAAAGAGTTACAATAACGGAAAGTAATAATATGAAATGACGTTGCCTTTGCCGTTGCCGTCGTCGTTGCTAACAACAACAACAACAACAACTTTTATTGACCCTTATATCTCTGTATTACCTTTCATCAAGGGCACAGTATCCGATAATATTATAGTAGTAGATATGATTATAGTATTACTATAAGTGTTGATTTTTTGTATTTTATCCCTGTAGAGGCCTGGAGGCGAATTATTATTCGTGTGGGACTCGAATCGGAAGATCAAATTTGTTGAGTTGATTCTACGTTGTGACGTGCGATTTTCGTAAACCGGGCCTTTTCTCCACACTGAATTTCTCTGCCCACGTGTTCAAATGGGTACCGGGACAAATGCCATGGCAACCCTGAACTGACGTCCTATCCTGGTGGTTTTGCGTTCGACCACTGTATGGATGCTTAAGTCCATAGTTAGGCTACCCAATCTCCCTAACCATTCCAAACAACACATGTCGATCTCCGGCCTTTCCCTACATCAAGGTACCACGGAAAGCCGTAAAACTCTCGAGCAAAAATTTATCTTTCAAATCTGCACTCTTAATCCCCACAGTATCAACGAGCGCTTTTCATTCAATTAATTTCTTCCTGTTTTTCACGTTACCAAGTTACCACTTATAGCGTAACTCCATATTCTGTATATAACCATACACGACTCACAATTCCTCGATTCGCTCCGACGAAGGGCTAACGCTGGAAACGTCAGCTTTTCGAATCCCCTGTGCGGTGGTCAAATAACATTATCAACTCCGCTGATAAACCAAATTTTAGTGTTTCACTCCCCCCACCGACGCAGCACCACAGTTTCTTTAGAAACTAACCCCCTTTACCCAACGGTTTTGTTGTTTTTAACTCGTCGCCGGTTTTGGCCCGTTTAAATTCTATATAAATTGAAAATGGCCAATATATACCAGCCGTTTGATGCACACCCGGAAATCTGGGATAAGTGAAAAAAAGTAACAACAGAAGTGGTTTCTTAAATAAGTAAGAGAACTGAAATGCTCAACAGACATAAATGTTTCATCTTTATAGGTACGTGAGTCAGGGAGGGGACAGGGCTTTACAAGAGAACGAAGCTCGTTTAAAGGAACTAGAGGGTCGAGCAGAAAAACTAAAGAAGGAGAAAGAAGCTGTTTCAAATGAAATTGATAAACTGAAGGACGACGTCGTTAAGCAGCAGGTCAGACAGTGCAAAACATAAGCTGAATTCCTTTTTAATGGCTCGACTATAGTGACCTGTTAAGGTCTCACCTATGGCCTCTGCCTGTGTGATTGAAGGCATTTTGCGCGCCAAAACTTTTCCATGGCACGCACAATCATATCAACTCGCAGATTCCCCTGGATTGTCTCTGTATAGGTCTTTGGTATTAGTTGGGAGAACAAGATTGAAACATTTGCACATGTATTCTATGTTTGGCGATCAATTCTTTTATTCTTTAATTTTAAATTAGTATAGAACTTTCTTTTGCTTTTTTTGTAACTTAATGTAAAGCGCTTCTGAATATTGTTTATAGTTTTAGCGCGGTACAAATTCTTTATCATTATCATTCCTTATCTTTGTTCTCATGGCCTATCTGTTTCATAAGGTAACTATGTGGGAAAGTCACAAGTTAGATGCCGTCGTATACTGAAAGATTTCATCCACAGACGCAAAATATAAAGAAAGCAGGTTAGACTCACAAGTAACATCTTCTTTGCATGTGGGTTTTCCTCATAACCGATTAGGAATTTTTTACTTTTCTAGATTCGTGCGCGCGAACTTGAAGACAATATTCAGCTGAAGAGCACTCAAGAAGAAATTCAGAATATCGACAAGAAAATAGCACAAGTAAAGAAGGAATTGAGACAGTTTGGAGAACATCAGGACCTCGTCAGGTGAGAAAGCATAGTTCTGCATTCAAATCAGTCACTGCTGGAAAATGCGCCATCTTCTTTTCAAGAACTGGTGGTAGTTCCCTTAAGTTAAAAGACGTATAATTTTTCTTAGGTGCATAAGGCCACTCGCGACGTGTTAATTGCGAACATATTTAGATTTTGAAAAAATCTTATTTCCTACCTTAAGTCACTGAGTCAATCTTTTCTTTTTTATCAGTGAAAGACAAGAATTGCAAAAGCAGTCAGATGAGATAAGAAAAGACGTAAGTTGAAAATATCGTTACCCTTTATTTTTACAACTCACAATATCCAGGTTAGTGTTGGCCACTTGAGCGCCTGACTTGTCTTATTTCTTTTAGAAAGCCCATTTTGAGGGACGCCTAAAGGGTTATGAGGATGATGTAAGACGATTTCAGAAGGACCTGCGAAGTGATTTGTACAGAAATGCAGATCAAAAACACCGACAGCAAATTATAGCTATGAAGGTTAGTCATGCGGGGCAAATGTGACAACGAAAGAGCGACAGGAGAAGTCGCTAGAGCGAAATCATGATCGCAGGATATTTTAAAAGCAGTTTTAGGATGCCTTCGATTTTTCGTATCACGCAATAAGAAATTAGAATACAAGTAACGATTACTACAAATGTCGCATGGCAGATTTTTTTTGGAGCTCTGGAATTTGGCCACACTTCGGAAAATTTTGAAGGGGTGGCATGAGAGAGGGATTCTGGGATGGTGCGTTTGGTTAGACAAGATACTGTTGTGAATGGTGGTGGTAATCCGTCGTGGAGGAAACGTTGAAGCAAAATTAAGAAACGCTTCTTAAGCAGGTATAAAAACATCGAAGCAGAAATGTTTCCAGTCTTTCTTCTACCCAACCAGGCCTTCAATTCCTCACTCATGCCTGACTTCTCATAGTTTCCCGGGAATAGAAAATTGGTCTTGACTATTGTATTTAACCACAAACGCGAAGGGAAGTTTTCCTGATTTAACCAAAGGGAGAAATCCAGAAGCTGTTAATTGTTTGGTCTTATTCTGGGATGCGGTCAAAGCTGATCAAATCGACTTTCAAACTAAACTCGACAATCAGTCATAATTATAAAATGGCAGTTTCATGTAAGCTTAAGGTGATTCCTCACATTTGCATAGCGCATCCTTACTGCGCATAATTTATGGCGTCATTTAGAGCGCGCTCGTGCACGCGCACATTTAAAACATGGTGGATTTGCCTTGAAATTGAGCTCTGTTAGTTGAAAAATGGCTATAGGTCACCAACGAGCACGGGCAACCCACCTTTTTTTCCAGTCATTGTAATCAACTAATCATACGCTTTGTGTGAGAAAAAACAGATCTGATTTCTATTGCTGATAAGCTATTGCTTATTTGCTGAATAAATAAGGAAAATAGCAGATAAACTGTGGTCTTTTCTGTTTGAAGTTTAGTAACCATGTCAAGAAATTTGGTTCAAATATTTGATCAAGGAATCAGCGTTGTGTCTAAATCTAACTTAAAATGTTTATTTGTGTCCAACATAATGTATGGACTGTAGTTTAATGCGTGTTCTCATGAGTTTGGGTTCACAAAGATTTTACAACAACTTGAAATGCGTTATTACAATAAGCATCAAATAATGCCAAAATGGGGCACATTCAATACCTCACATCTCCTAAATGAGCATGGGCACCCCCCTTTTTTATTTCAAAATTGAAGTTCTCATATGATAAATATTCAGTGGACAAAGTTTAAACAAAAATCTATTGTCACTTTTATTTCAGAGGAATTACCTTAAAATACCTTAACGCGGTTGCGATTTAGCTCATGTTGCAGTTAACGCAAAGAACGGCTTAAAAAATATACAGTGCTAGGATCGAGGGCCACTACTAGTTCTTCAGTTGATATACTGTCAAGTGTTACTCTCTAAGTTGATTGATTGATCTATCGATCGATCGATTGATTGATTGATTGATTGATTGATTGATTGATTGATTGATTGATAGGCTTGATTAACGTCATAACAGAGTTAACATAGTTATTTCGGGCGCTCTTATTCAAAATTAAATTGTTGAGAATTGTTGTTTTGTTTGTTTTCTGAATTAATAAGGTTTTTTTTCTAACAGACAACTGAAATGGCAAATTCAGATCTTGATAAGTATTACAAGGCACTGGACAGGTACTACACTGTATACTTATTTGCAGTGCTTCAAGGAATGTGTTTTCAACATTTTTACTTCATTCTAGGAGTGTAACCTGTGGAGATGGAAACACTTATCTTGTACTTTTAAAAAGGATTTGCTTTCAGCCATTCTGATTTCACCTCTCTTGTAAACTGCAGAGCCATTATGCGATATCACGGACTGAAAATGGCTGAGATAAACAAAATCATAAAAGAGTACTGGATCAACACTTACAAAGGAAATGGTAAGATGGACGTACGCATTCCTCAATGTGAAACAATGACTATGAAATGTTTTCGATTGATCGCAATAGTGAGAGTTCCAATCACGTGTGCAACCCCCGGTAAACACTTACAAAGGAAAGTAAAGGCCCGGCCAAACGAGTGAACATCATCCAACATTGTTGAATCCAACGTTGTTGGATGATGTTGCACAGTGTTGAACAAGGTGGCCAAACGAATGCAACATGTTGGATTCAACACTTGGTCTCAAGGGTTTGGGATCAAAATTTACCAAGACTTCTTAGTAAACAAACCCGTGGCATATTGTCTTTGTTAGCCCAAAACATGCTGCGAGACCAATAAAGCCTGGTTTTCACTAGCGACGCAAGCACAAGCTTAAGCACAAGAGGGCTTAATTCACCGTGAAAACGGGCTTAACGCAAGCATAAGCATAAGCGCAAGGATCAAAATTTTTCCTTTTCCTTGTGCTTGCGCTTATGCTTGCGCTTATGCTTGCGTAGTGTTCTTTTTCACTTGGCATAAGCTGCTTATGCTTGCGCTTGTACTTGCGTCGCTAGTGAAAACCAGGCTTAAGTGTACATAAGTGTTTCGAACTCCGCGTAAGACAATCTTCTTGCTTTCGCTGGTCTTAGTTTCTGGTTTCAGCTACTCCTTTTCCCTTTCGCTTTCTTTCTGAAGAGAGATCGCTTGTGTAGGAGCTCTCTTCGTCGAGAGATCGAAAATTTTGCTTGTTCGTGATACTGTATCTTGAACGGCTCACGCGGCAACGCGCGAAGCAAGTATAAACAATAAATACAGATACCGCAAAGTCAGCTTAGTGGGCATGCGCCCGTTCAACATTGTTGAAAACAGTGGCCAAACGAATGCAACATTGTTGTTCACACCTGAGAATAAAAGAAAGGTTGGATGATGTTGAAAATTATGTTTGATGGATATGAAACTTCGTCCAACATCATGCAACATCGTGCAACATGGTGGCCAAACGAGTGCAACATTTTGGATTCAACAATGTTGGACGATGTTGCATCAACATGTTGGATCCGTCTGGCCGGGCCTTAAGATGGACGTACGCATTCCTCAATGTGAACACGATGACTGAAATGTTTTCGATTGATCGCAATAGTAAGAGTTCCAATCACATGTGCAACCCCCAGTAAACACTTACAAATGAAATGGTAAGGTGGACGTATGCATTCCTCAGTGTAAAACTATGACTATGAAATGTTATCGATTGATCGCAATAGTGAGAGTTCCAATTACGTGTGGAACTCCCGGTAAACATTTTCAAATGAAATGGTAAGATAGACGTATGCATTCCTCAGTGTAAAACTATGACTATGAAATGTTATCGATTGATCGCAATAATGAGAGTTCCAATTACGTGTGTAACCCCCGGTAAACACTTACAAAGGAAATGGTAAGATGGACGTATGCATTCCTCAGTGTAAAACTATGACTCTGAAATGTTTTCGATTGATCGCAATAGTAAGAGTTCCAATCACGTGCAATCCCCGGTAAACCATTTACTTGCTAATTGTGTCGATAACAAAATGCTCGAATATGATTGGTTCTTAACAGTCTTTATTTGTGGCTTAATTGGCTGCTTCAGGTTCAAACTGTCCACATCGGACAGTTAAGCAGCCAGTAAAAATTAAGCACTTCATGCCATTAGCCAATAAACTTTAACTACCCAGCCTATGCTAGCCAATCAAATTCAAGGACATTTTCTTAAGTGAGCAGGTTGACAGGTCCAGATTGGACAAAGTTAACTGGTTCAATGACTTTTATTAGATAACGTACGTTTCCTTGTTGATCACAACCTTTTGACCAGAAGCAACTCCTGCACCCCTTCCCTAGATCCGCCCCTGATTTGAATAATCAAATCAGTGATCTATGAACTCAGTTATAAACTACAGTGATTGACGAACGGCTATAAAGTAAATTACTGACTTCCCACAAGCTTTAAAGTAAAAATAATCAAGATCATTTGAGAAGCATCTGATTTGTTTTGTAGATATCGACACCATTGAAATTCGTTCAGACGAGGAGGAAGGAAGCGGCGCAACTAAAGCAAGACGAACATACAACTACAGGGTTCGTGACTCTTGCATCCTGAATTGTTTGCTTGCTTCTCTTTTTTGTTTTGTTTTTTTACCTTATAATTTATAATTTATTTACAAATTAGCTGTCTTGCCTTTGTTTAAATTCTCACGAAAATTTGTGAGGTAATGAATCGCGGATCGTAGGTTTTGAGTCCTTCAACAAAATGGACGTGACAACTCGACTGCTCTGGGGATTTTGAATTAAACTGCTTTTAGTTTATTGACTGCCGTCTTTGCGACTTTTTGAGTCCTACCTGCAGTATACACCGTTTATTTCTTGCTTAGCCAGTCACTCACCGTCACACCTGTCTACTTCAATCTTATCAGGTTGTCATGATTAAAGGTGACACTGCTCTGGATATGAGGGGACGCTGTAGCGCTGGACAAAAGGTTTTAAAACTAGCTTCTCTTTTTATTTCTTTAAAATTTCCTCTTCAAGGAGAGCAAGCACTGTTTCAGTCATCCTCACTGAAACAAAAGTTCTCTACTGTTCCTTATATTACATCAAAAGCAACCCTTTGGCGCGGTAGGATGGTTCATTGGTAACGCAGCATGAGGTTGCGTCATTAAACTAAGCATCCTCTGCACAAAAAAGTTAAATTCAGAGGAGTTGCAGTGACAAAAGAGCCTTTTAACTGTTCCTTGAACTGTAATTCGTTACAGTTGTTTAGAATAGCCACCGAAAGAAAATAATGGATGCTCGTTTTGATATCCAGGTTCTGGCGTCGCTTATAATCAGGTTAGCCTTGGCGGAAACATTTTGTCTCAACTGTGGCATTCTAACCCTTGACGAACCGACTACTAACTTGGATGAGGACAACATTGAGAGTCTGGCCAACCAGTTGGCTTTGTAAGATTGTTTGTTTGCCAGTGTTTGTTTGTTTACGTCTTTGATTGGAACTTAGCAAATCTTAGTCATCGCAAATGAATTCCTAAGATTGCGACGGAATTCCCAAATCCAGTGTTGAAATATGCAATCAGTGACTTTTTTCGTAACTCGCAGTTTAGGCCGTTCAGTACTTTATGATTTCAACTTCCCTCGTTGTATTTGTTACCCATGATCAATGCTCGGGTTTTAAAAGCAGTTTCAGATGCTATTTGAATACCTTGAATACAGTTGTTATAATCATTATCAGTGTCGTGATGGTGATAGTTATTTACTCTGCTTGTATTTTTGTGTGCAGAATTATTAGAACTCGTCAGCAGCAGAGGAACTTTCAACTTGTAGTTATCACACACGATGAGGAGTTTGTGGAAAATCTGGGCAGAGCTGACTTTGTAGACTACTACTTCAGGATTTACAAAGATGACAGGTAAAATGATGGTTGTGCTGACAACTTTAGTTCGTGCTTTAAGGAAATCGCTTTTTTTTCAAAAGCCTTAAGCGCGAAAATCATGTTTAGTGTACTTCGAAATGAGCGTCACTCTTCCTCCTTTTCTATTCATTTTGAACGAAATCAGAGTCTTTTTTACTTTTACGTAAAACAAAAAAATCGCAAGATTTATACTACAGTATTTGGAAAGATAGGGCTGGTGTACGCAAATGAACAGCTAAGTTACACAATCAGTAACCTATTCAGTTCGAACTTAGATTGACATCGATGAACCAAGTCAGAGAGCCGGGTGTCTTTCCAGCTCTTCACGAAAAGAAATCCTGTCACTTTGAAAAATCGAAGTTGTATTATTTTTTTTTCATGTTTTGCAGGGGTTTTTCAAAGATTATGAAACAGAGTGTGGCTGCACTGCATCGAGAAGAGTCCCAGTTGGAATGACGTCCAGTTCTTGTTCGTCTATTGTGCAGTGATCAGTCATTTTCTGACAAAACAATTTCATGTTCATGTTGAATACCGAACCATTTAAAGATTGTTTGTTTTCTTTAATAAAATTGTGGCACTAGAAATAGTGTACAAAATTAGCAACTGCATTTTAATTCTGAGCGAGTTTATAATACAATTCACTTGTAATGTTGACATATCTTTGTTGGACTTAGTAGGTGCCATGTATGTGGCATGGCGCCAGGTTCCAGACAACTTAACCGAGTGTTTGCATGTGATGGCAAACAAAGGAGGACAGACCACAAAACCAGGAGCCGCGTTCGCTACTTTGCGATTCGTGTGTGTGTTTTTTTCACGTCGCCTTCAAGTTCGGCGTGTGAAGCAGGGAGTTTAAGAATTTGCTTTCTTGTTTGGTCGCGAAAATCTCTACCGTTTGTTTGGTATTTCAAAGTACAAGACTGCTAATCCTTGCGCATGAATATCTTGTAAGTGTCAGTACAAACCATTATAAAAGTATAACCTACGTGAATTACAGTATGCTGCCCTTCTTCCAGCCACTTACAATGACTGATTTGCCGTTTATGATCGGAAAATGTTGAAGATTTTTTTCAGGGGGCAACCTTCTTTTAAAATGTGCAAAAGATAGCTGGATTAGATGAATATGGCCGTTTTTGAAAAATCCTCTTGCTGGGTAGTGATAATGACAATAACAATACCAAAAGCAACGATGATGATGATATGTCAAGGCCTTAAGTGTCACTGGGATTATTTTGGGATTCCTTCCAAAGAATCGCATAGTGCTATTCGCCTCTCTTCAGCATCAACATGGTTATTCCGTGTCATGTCAAAAGACGGCAACACCAAGGTATTTCGCCGGGTCACAGAATACAGCAAAATGCCATATGGATTTCTCTGTTTTGTTTTTACCCCTTGCTCAGCTGCCATCAGATCGTCTTCGCGAGTTCAGGGTCGGGGGGTAGTGGAATACCAATATACCCGAAATAAACCACCCAACATAAAAGGTATCAAGATCTATGAAAATGAAATTAAGCTCTCACAGTTTGCAGATGATACCACTCTCTTTAACGCTGACTTAGCATCACTAGAAAGGGCACTAAAAATAATCGATGATTTTGGGAGAATAGCTGGCCTTTCCTTAAATGTTAAAAAAACGAAGGTTATTTGGCTGGGGAAATGGGCAAATAATAAAAATAAACCCCTAAACCTGAAATGGCTTCATAGCCCGGTGAAAATATTAGGGATTCGCTTCTCATATGATGAAAAAAGAAATAACGAGCTTAACTTCATGCAAAAGGTCCAAAGATTACAAACAAAGCTCGATATGTGGAGTGCAAGAGACTTGACAATATTTGGAAGAGCTATGATATTAAAAACCCTGGGATTATCACAACTTGTCTATTCTGCTTCAAACCTAGTGGTTCCTCAGGGAATTGCGGACACAGTGAGAACTAAATCATTTAAATTTCTCTGGAGAAATAAAAAAAGATAAAATAAAAAGATCTGGCCTTTATCAAGATCCAGATAGGGGCGGAATCCGTGTGACAGATCTCAACATAATGTTCAAGGCCCTGAAGCTAGCATGGATCCCTAGAATGTTAGCCTCTGACAAAAAGAATTGGTGCACCATACCTTACCACTTTCTCAAGAAAATAGGAGGATTGAACTTTCTCTTAAGATGCAACTATGATGCGACTTTTTATAACGACCTACCGACCTTTTACAAAAGGATCCTTGACAGTTTTAACGAATTAAAAACTCTTTACAACTATTACCAAAAACAAGATATAGTTTTGTTCAACAATAAAGAAATACTTGTGGGTGGCCAACCGATTTTTTTTAAGTAAATGGTTTAAAAAGGGAATTATTTCGATTAAAGATCTACTTACTGAAAGTGGCAACTTCTTGACATTCCAGGAATTCTCTCTCAAATACTCATGCCAAACTAACTTTTCTCCAATATTATCAAGTGATAAGCGCCATCCCGAAGCACCCTCTGTCCATTGCCAAACAGACCGACGGCTTCGACAAACTTTTTTTCACCAGCAATGATAACATCTTCCCTCTGAGCGAAACTGTACAAATTAATCTAGGTAAGGCCAAGTCAAGAGATTTTTATAAACTGCTTAATGCAAAAACTCACAACGAGGACCATACGGGCCCTCTACGTTGGAGCCAAAGTATATCAATAAATAGCGATACTTGGGGCAAGATTTTTAAGTCTTTAAAAAACATCTGCAAGGACACTAAGCTCAAAGAGTTTCAATTTAAAGTCATCCATAGAATTATAGTAACAAACAAAGAACTCAAATGAAGAATGATCCTCGCAGTTGTGAACGCAATTTATGCAATTGCGAAAAGAAACCTGAAAAAAAATTCAGGACTTCAACGGGGTTTGAACCCGTGACCTCGCGATTACCGGTGCGATGCTCTAACCAACTGAGCTATGAAGCCACTGACGTTGAGCAGGTCAATTGAACCCACAATTGACCTGCTCCCAACGTCAGTGGCTTCATAGCTCAGTTGGTTAGAGCATCGCACCGGTAATCGCGAGGTCACGGGTTCAGACCCCGTTGAAGTCCTGAATTTTTTTCAGGCTTCTTTTCGCAATTGCGTAAATTTCGTTCACAACTGCGGGGATCATTCTTCATTTGATTTCATTTCAGCAGTTCATGTATGAATTATTTCATATATCATTCACAAACAAAGAACTGTTCAGATTTGGAATCAAGCCTCACGAGAAATGTCTGTACTGTGGGGATAAAGACTCCATCGAGCATACATTCATTGAATGCCCATTCACTAAGACCTTTGTGCAAAAGGTCATTCAATGGTTCAACCAAACAAACCTATGTCAGATCCTCCCCACCACCGAGGAAGTCTTGTTTGGCATCTTTTCTAGTACATGTGATGCACGAATAAAAAAGAAATTTAACTACACCACCTTAGCTATGCGCCATTACATATATGCAAGCAAAACAAATAGCAAAACCATCTCCATTCACGCTTCATTGACAAATTACTCGTTAAATATAATCTTGAAAATATTCACTAAAAAGAACCACCCCAGGGAAATGACTTCCCATCTCGCGACTATAATCTTGAAAATATTCATTAAGTATCGTCTAGCGGTTCAACCTGATAATTGTTCTAGCGAAAACATGTGGTTAGTTGGTGATGCATATATATAGCTGATAACCTTAATGTACCGTCAGGATAGTAGTTTGCTCTATGTCTTCCGAATTAAAAATATAATCCCGTGACTCGCTTAACTAGTAGTTAAAAATAGGTCCTTCTCTACTGTAACATAAGTCAATGGGTAAAAGCATGGTTGTAAATATATTGTAAGTAGAGACTGTAAGTAAGGTCTGTAACATAGCCAGTAAGGAGGCAATGTAATGATCAATGATGCGATGGGACGCTCCGCCGGACATTGGGAGCACTCGGGGGTGTAGAGGGCACTCGCCTGCGGCTCGTGTTCTCTGCGTTTCCCTCGTGTTCTCGAATGTCCGGCGGAGTGTTTTATCACAGTGTAATGCACGGCTTAGGCTTCTTTATTT
This sequence comes from Pachyseris speciosa, assembly GCA_016490735.1. NCBI lineage: Eukaryota > Metazoa > Cnidaria > Anthozoa > Scleractinia > Pachyseridae > Pachyseris > Pachyseris speciosa. Next base: position 294,217 of record JAEMWC010000481.1, read on the forward strand.
GTTAAGTATTTTAATCGGAAAAAAAATATATATATATATATCTCTAATGATGACCCAAAATATCGTGACCGAGCTCCTTTAATTCAAAACAACCCATTTTATTCTTTCTCTGCTGTAGCTGGAGGATCTCCAAAGTATCACTGAAAGCGGGGAGCAGAGTGCTAGGCAAATGGCACCAGACATGCGCATGCTGGACAAGTACAAAGGAGAACTGAAGGAAATGGATAGAAACATATCTCTACTGTAATCTAAGCTTCATGGAGTTGGTTAGCTGTGATTCGATTTACTACAATACTCTCGAATTTAACTTTATCCTTGATAATGTAATTTCATATTTGATATAACTTTAATACATTAGCTTTGTCACACTTGACTGGGAAACTACAACAGCTTTGACCCTATTATTGTAGGCCTTTAAGAGGATACCCTTCCACCAGGAGAGATTGAACCGCTAAGGTGGGGGGGACCTTTTTACTACGGACCTTTTTACTACGTTCCCCTGGTCTTTTCCTTTAGTGTAGTAGTGGGCAGCATATCGGGAGTAGTAAGCAACCATTGCCAGCGACCCTTGCATTTGCCTGTCAGAGAACTCACAGTGAAGTTCAAGCGTGAAGGACGGGGCAAATAAGTGACTGTAGGCGGTAAATTTGCCAGCAGCCTGCACGTTTTGACAAGGCTGGAGTGGTTGCTTTAACCTCCCTCACTAATTGTTTTAAGATAAGGTATTCAGCCCCGTGGGTTACCATTTGGACACTGCTTCGAAGGTTGCCAATCATGTAACGTAAATCAAGAGCATAGCGTTGAAGAAGAGTTTTCGTTAATCTATTTGGGCGTAAGTTTTTATAAATTGCTACCAGTTGCAGCTTATGTGTGTCAGGTGTTTGATTGACTGTTTTACTCTTTAGCTGCCGGTCGTACCATGCAGGCCGTCTCTAACGAAATTGCAGAGAAACAAGACAGATCGTAAGTCATGACATAAGGAGGAAGTGATAAGATAGTACTTATAAAAAGTGACATCTACCAGCTGAAGGTTTTGGTATTATCAGGCCTTATTATTGTAAAGATATTAGTTATAGTATAGGATCATTTCCCTCCAAGTTTGTTTTCAAAGCTGATAGTTACGATTTTTTTTGCATGTTATTGTATGTTCTTTCTTTGCCGGACGAAATTGTAAAGGAGATTAAATTGATAACTGGTTTGTCACTCTTTGCTATCGCCTCTATCACATTTAATTTCGTTGTCTTTACAGTGACAGCCTGAATAACCACATAGACCGCAAACGGACCCAGTTGAGCCAGCTTCAGCGGCAGCTAAGCGAACTGGAGACAAACGTACATGAGCCCAAGTCACAGAAGGTAGGTCTTGGACTATATGCTTCGTACATAATGTTAAGCTGACTGTAAAGGGCGAGCGAGTGCATATCAAACCACTCTGTACAACTCTCTGGTCAAACCATTTGTACCTTTGAAGTAAGTTTGTGTGATCCTACAGTGCAGCTTCCTTTGGCCTATTTTAAAAGGCTAGACTGGGAGCAACACTTTGCCAGCTTTGCGAACTGAATTTGTAACCACTGTTTATTTCTCCTACGCGTTGCATGTGACTAGCGCGGGCTTCATCAGAACATTTGACAACTAAAAGTTCCAAGTTTGTTGCCCCCGCAGGACCCGAGGAGGCACTCTAGGAGTCCCCGCGTAAATATATACAAGGAATTTAAAAAATGTAAGAAATGTGTTTGTAGTATGGGAAGCGTTCCCGATTTGATGAAACTAGGCGCGCAAGGTTGTGCTGGGTAACATTCTTGCTTTCACATCAAAATGGCTGCTAGCAGCCGAGTATGCCGTTTTCAGAAGGAAAAGACAGCTTTTTAAAACTGTAAATCAAAATAAGATCCACTGAACACTCGACAGCTTAAACAATGGAAAGCCCTCTTCGAGGGCAAATGCTGGCGAAGAGACATGTGCTTTCACTGCGAATCATCACAAGAATAATAGAACTTTTCCGAAATGTTTGAGCGCTTCTGGGAGTCTATCTTTCATAAAAGTACAAGTTTGAATGTTAATTTATACCGTACTTTATATTTAATTCACCGATTTTTTTGTATTCCAAGCAACTTCCAGCGAAATTTGCGAAAAACAAGCTCAGTTCCATGGAAGTAAATTGTCCTTGTATTCGCTTTTTTCGTCTTCGCGCAGATTAACTCGAAGAAAAAATTACATTCAACGCGTTTACTTTTCAGGCATAAACTCAGGCTCATCTAAATATTTTTTTTATTCAGGAAAGCTTATTGTCTGTTTTTCTGTGTATCTCAATTCACGGAATTTCGTATTACTTGATCTATACATAAACAAACCCGGCGAAATCCACGCAAACAAGACAAAATAGCCATCTAAATCTCAATTGTTGAACAATGACACCAAATCAAATATTGTTTCTGCCATTGATGTACTGGAGAAATATGCTTCTTCCACATGAAATTTACAGAACTGCTTTATTTCACTAACAACAATGCAGAAATGAGCAACAATGTCTTCAGTATTTTAATATTTACAACCACACAACTACTCAAAAATTAAAATACGGGGGCAGCTTTAGTGAAAACTATTTCTAGTTTATGGCACAGGGTATAAAAGGGTTAAGGATTTACTTACAAGAAACAAGCAAAATATTTGCGCAAGGGGGCGGCCAAGGCGCGGAATGTGTGTGGCATATTTCAAAATTTACACATGAGTGACATGGTTGTTCTGAGGGCCACAGATTTAATTCTAAAACAATATTCCGACGATTTAATTGGCGACTGGATACATGAATGATTTAGCATCCTCTATTCATTTTACCTAAATTATGAGTTGCTGCGTACTGTGAAGAATGAAGGAAGTCAAAAGATATTTTTAAACTTTACAAGGATTTTTAAAGTGTGTTTTGGGCTTAATGATAATTGATAATAATTGATGATAATTGATGCCCGTGAAAAGAAATATGTTGTAAATATATTCAGCTTTCAGTAAAAAAATAGATATCACCATATTTCACCATTTTAGAATCAACTGCCGAACATTTGCATATGTGATTTAATTCACAACTTCACAGCGGTTAAAAGGTGTTAAGCCCATGTGTCGTAGGTTTTTTCTTTATAAAAATTATTTTGGAGCAGTTGTGTTCAAGAGGACGTTGTTGGGTGGAGCACGAGGAAAGCAGACAACATTAGGCAAAGGACATTAAGCATATTCGCGAAACACCTGCGATTTTATCCACAGATGTAAGTAATGTGAATGATATCAGATATGAAATAAATCATACATGAACTGCGGAAATGAAATCAAATGAAGAGTGATCGTCGCAGTTGTGAACGCAATTTATGCAATTGCGAAAAGAAGCCTGAAAAAAAATTTAGGACTTCAACGGGGTTTGAACCCGTGACCTCGCGATACCGGTGCGATGCTCTAACCAACTGAGCTATGAAGCCACTGACGCTGGGAGCAGATCAATTATGGGTTCATATGTTTCCGTTAAAGAAATGAATGTGAAGGATATCAGATATGAAATAAATCATACATTAACTGCGGAAATGAAATGAAATGGAAATGAAATGAAATGAAGAATGATCCTCGCAGTTGTGAACGCAATTTATGCAATTGCAAAAAGAAGCCTGAAAAAAATTCAGGACTTCCACAGGATTTGAACCCGTGACCTCGCGATACCGGTGCGATGCTCTAACCAACTGAGCTGTGAAGCCACTGACGTTGGAAGCAGGTCAATTATGGGTTCATATGTTCCCGTGAAAGAAATGAATGTGAATGATATCAGATATGAAATAAATCATACATGAACTGCGGAAATGAAATCAAATGAAGAATGATCCTCGCAGTTGTCAACACAGTTTATGCAATTAAACTGCCATGAACTGTTTACTTAATTTTGCTTTTCACTGACATTCCAACGATTCCTTCAACAAATACAAGCATAGCTCTCTACTCTGAATTATTTTAACCCACCTGTTCAAGAAAGTGGACACAGTTCGGTTGTTGTGGGGATGTTACAAGTGCTGGCGATATTTGCAGTTATATTCAATAGTCTGTGTGGAATACTTGTGCTGTTTGCCACGATTTTATAACAGTTTCAAGGAATCTTCCGTGCGTTTGTCAGTGTGTTTTTTTTATTTGGCTGAAGACAATAGGGATGGTGCGAACATAATTACCTTATATTATGGTAAATTAACGCTCTACTAATTTAACCCGAACAATTTTTCTGCGAGCGTTCATCTAACGGAGCTAGGCGTTTATTTCGCAGACTTTCATTGCTTTCAGTTATGAAGGAAGGTAGAAAATTAATAACGGGTATATTTGCTTAATTGAGTAAATTGCAATTAACACGCCTCAAAGAGTTTCCTTTCTCAAGGAAGCACTGCGAGCTGCGCTGCGCGCAAAGGAACTTTCTATTCTTTGTCTGCTTCATTATTTCAATTTTGCACCGAGAGTTCGCACGTTCCGTCTTTGTTTTTAATCTAAGATATCCGATGCACGCACTGCATTGATAATGGCCATGATATTCCAACATCCTTTCTCGGTAAAGATAACAGATAAGCTTCCGTTTACGGAAGAAGTACGGGCTTTTGTTTTGCTATAAAATTAGTTCTTGCCGGAATATTTGCAAGACATTGAGAGGAAGATGCTTACGAGAGTTAAAGGCTCCTTGGGTTGGTACGCTGGAAAAAAAGCACCTGCCTTTTAAACTTAATTATACATTGCACAGCTTAAATTTCGTCATGAGGCCGCGCTGTAAACTCGGCGCGCGTTGTACTTGGATAGCAGTGAATTGAAGATGGCAAACTGTGATGAAGTTTGGAACAATTCCGTACCATTTACAGACTTGCTTTGCCTAGCAGAATTAACAAGAGGTGTACACAGCCAGCTGACATGCCTTGTAGTGCTCAACGTTTTCTTTTCTCTTACAGCGTTTCTTGGCAACGCTCTCATCCTGGTCGCCCTTCACAAGGAGACTTCCCTTCATCCACCGACTAAACTCTTGTTTCGCTGTTTGGCGACCACTGATCTTTTCGTGGGCCTCATTGCAGAACCTCTTCTTGTTTTTTATTTTATGTCTGTTTTGAGGGAACGTTGGGCTATTTGCCGTTTCACATCGCTTTGGGGTTTTATCGTGGGCTATATTTTGTCTTCAGTTTCTTTGTTCGCGTTGACGGCAATTAGCGTTGACAGACTTCTTTCCTTGTTGCTTGGTGTAAGATATAGGCAAGTTGTAACTTTGAAGCGAACATATGTTCTTGTACTTGTGTTTTGGGTTGTGTCCGTTCTCGGCACAATAATATACTTTTGGCATCCCCTCCTAACGTCATGGTACGGCTGTATCGCTATAATTCTGTGTGTATTAACCACCGTGCTTTGTTACACAAAAATCTTTCTCACTCTTCGCCATCACCAAACTCAAATACAGCAACACATTGATCAAGAACAACCGAGACATGCAATTCCGCTAAACATAGCGCGATATAAAAAGGCAGTGGTCAGTGTTTTGTTTGTGCAGTTAATATTAGGTGCTTGTTATCTTCCATATGGTATAGCAGATGCTTTGGTGACCCAAACAGGAATTTCTTCATCACTTTACCAAGCCAGGGAAATTGCAGTTACTTTAGTTTGCTTAAATTCTACATTAAACCCGATTCTTTACTGCTGGAAGATTGGAGAAGTGAGACAAGTAATGAAAGAAATAATCAAACAGTTTATCTGCTTTTCGTAGAGACCTACAGCCGTGATAAAACATAACATACCTGGGAAAAATAAATAAATAAATAAATAAACAAATAAATAAATAAATAAATAAATAAATAATGGAAGCGGAATATGTTAATCGAATGAAATTAATCATACAAGAAACCAAGAATGAATATATCGTAATTACAGGGAAATAAATAGAGGCCTCCAAACCGATTTAGAAGGTGTCGTAAATAGTTTTTCCATTACCGCCATTTGTCCCCGAAATTCTTTTTATCCAGGCCAACCTAAGTGATTGGATCATACTTTCTAAGTCGATCATTTTTAATCCTCCACTCTCGTACTCATTAATTGCGGATAATCTGGTCACTTTATCCGTTCCTTTCCATAAAAAAATTTAAATACTAGTCGGTTTAGCTCTTGGATGATTTCTTTGGGAATGGGTAGCAACGATGAAATATAAACAAATTTTGGAATAATTAAGGACTTAATTATCGTTACCTTCCCATAGATCGAAAGACCTCTTGAAGACCAGATATTTATAAGTTTCTTAACACTGTTTAGTCTTTCTATAAAATCTTTTCATGTAGCAATTTCAAGTTGTAAGAATAATGAACACCAAGGGCTTTAATTGGTTCATCAGGTCATTTTATGCCTAAAGGTGTGGCTTTGTTTTCCTTAGAGGATCCGATCCACATGCCTTCAGTAGCCTTGGTAGTATTTATCTTAAAGTGCCTATGAAGCGAAATTTGTTTCTCGCCAATTTTAATGTTTAATCCATAAATCTCAACATTCCAAAATTTGAGGTGCTCTTGATTAAAATTGGCGATTTTACAAGCGTTTGAAGTTGGGCTATTTTGCCCTCAAAAATGGCATTTGAATCACGCGGCCAAAAAGACACGTGACAGTAGCTGTGATGTAAATTTGGGGACAAGTATTCAAACTATTTCACTATATTTCTTAAGCGCAAACACATTTTTGTACCAAAATGACGTCACATCATCGACCCAGATCCCTGACCATTTTTAAAGGCAAAATAGCCCAACTTCAAACGCTCGTAAAATCGCCAATTTTAATCACGAGCACCTAAAATTTTGAGATTCTTGCGTTTTTAGGGGTAAACTTTAAAATTAGCAAGAAACTAATTTCGCTTCGTAGGCACTTTAAGACCTGACAGTTTCTTAAAGACGTCAAGAAGGTTGAAAAGAGCCTGAGCCGAGTTTATGTCAGACAAAACTGCGGTCATGTCGTCTGCGTATTGAAGCAGCTTTGTTTCTTCATTGCCAATCATAATGCCCTTTATCGCTGGATTGTTCCTAATTGCTATTGCAATAGATTCAATTGCCCCTTACTTAATTATTTGTTACTGATTGCTAAAGCATATCTTTGGGATTGTAGAAGGACTGACTGGAAATGCTACCAAACATAACCGGTTTCAAGCTTAACTCGTTCTTGTCCGCCATTTTGTACGTGTTTTTTCTGTACTTTTCGAGGGTTTGAGGTCAAGTCGATCCGGTTATTCCATATAAGGGGTTACCACGGAGATTTCGCTGGTCCACAACATCGAAGGCTCTTTCTTTCATGTCAAGCTTGTCACGCTTGTCACGCTTGTCACGCTAGCTGTCGTTTATTTGTAAACGATCACTCAGCTACAACTCGGTACGTATTTGATTTATAAGTGTGTTTTTCGAGCTATTTTCCACCTCAGAAGCCCTCTGCCTGGTATCATAAGGCTGGGTTGATGGGTAGAGGCAATCCTCCGAAAGAAGACAGAGGTGGGAAGCAATTTCACACCAGGTGAGCCGCCGAAAGGTTTCGATCGAGTCATGGTGATTCACGAAGTGAAGTTGTGTTCCCAGCCATTCTGTGAGTAGATTCCGGGACCTCGCATGGCAGTTTGGTGAGCTTTGACTTGTAAATAATGCAATCGCTGAAAGCAGCAGGAGCGGGTGGCTCGACACGGTTCTAGTGTAGACCTTTTTAGTCTCGTACGTCAAACACTGGTCACGTGGTTTGAAATGGGTAAACAAACTCGGTCATACCGAACGCCATATTGGAATGTGATACTTCTGTACCTTGCACTTCACAAGAATCGTTCACTATTGCAAGGTATTTGATTGTAACTGTTACGATTCCTCTTGAAATGACTAGCACAAAGGTAGTTGGAATCAATAAATTTAATATGGTGAAGTCATCATAGCTCCAGCAACTTACAAGTGTCATTGAATCTTCTGCAAGCACATGGAATCTAACGCATATGATTCGCTATGTCGTGTCACGTGATAAAGGGTTGCGTGACATAACGTTACACCTTTCCTTCTTTTTTTTTTAAACTGAACTGTAATAAGATAGTGTAAACAGTTATAGGAAAACGTTCCCAAAGATCTTAACAAAACAACAAAAAAAGAAAAAAAACTAGGTCTGAACATAGTCTTTCAAGTAGCTAGGAGGACGAATGGAACGTCCACTACGAGTAACTGCACTGTTCTTCTGACTCTCTGCTGATGATGGAGCTGGCCTGATAATTGGTGGTCCTGGTTCTGTTTTCTTACTTCACA
>JAEMWC010000481.1:315000-405000 GCA_016490735.1 Pachyseris speciosa
TACGGCGTTCACCAATGTGGCTCTGGATTTTGCCGTCCTTTGTGTTTTAAAGACAGTGGTGACAAGATCTGCATCTTAGAGTTAGTGTGCAACATGACGTAGAATGATTTCTCTATGCTTTAAGCCGCATGGTTGCAAGAAGAGGAATGTGCAGTGCTATTGAACGTGCAGTACTATTTGCTCAGATAATGAAAAAAACATCTAAAGCTGCTAACAGCTATAGTAGTGTAACACAGTATTAGAATCTGACCAAACTCAAGTCGCGTTTTCAGAAAGGAAGGTTCAGTGGAAGTTCATCGTGGAGAGAGCGCTATGGTGCGGTGGGTTTTTACGTGCGCCTTGTTAAGAATGTCGAAACACCTCTTAATTAAGGGGGCCCTCTGGTTGAAATTCAGCCTTAAAATAGGTCATTACCAAAATAGTCATAGCAACAAAACTTTTCATGGCTAACTGCTGAAAATTGGCATGAAGCATGTCTGTGACACTATGTACTAGCCAGTGAGTGTAAATGACCATATTTGTTTATTCTTGGTTAATAATTAACAATTACAAAAACATCATTTATCAACCTATTTTCTGCCCCCTTAAATTTAGAGCACAAAATACATACAGCTAAGCTGGTTTTGAACCTAATGGGTCTACATGAGATAAACTACAAACCTATTGAGCGAAATCGAGATTTGGCCATTGCTGTTGCCATGGTAACTAATGTATTCCAACCAAAGCTCCACTCTTCAAAAATCAAGTTATATTCAGTGAAATGAAATTTGGCTCAATAGGTTCATATATTGTCATGTCAAAAATATTTGTGCCAAATTTGGTTATGGTAGTACACATACAACTTGAGAAATTTAAGGGGGCACCCAAAAAGCACAAAAATTGCATATGTTCAGAAAACGCGATTTAAAGTAAATGATGTCTGGAAACATGGTTTCAAGTTAGTTTTCCACATAAAAAGCCAGTATGTTGGTAAATATATGTTGAAATGAATATGTCTAAAGTTTTTCTTGGTTTACTTCTTCTTTTTCTTCCTTCTGGGTTCATTGCATGATTTCATGACCCTGTCACAATCTGCAGTTCCAGCCAGATGTTCCTCTTCCCACTTTTTGAAGTCTTCTGATCTTTTCTATGTGACATACTCTTGGTCAGTGTTTTTGAGATTTTTGTAATGGTGGCAAGTATCACAGGCACCATAAATGTTCCACACTGCATTATAGGCCTTTGAGTCCACATCAGAAATCATCCATGTGTACCTGATGAAGTCCTGCTCACTCCTTCCCCACATCTCTTCACACATTCCATCTCCATACCTTGACTGGAGCTCTTGTAAGAGCCCTCACATTGATGGGTTTGCAACCATTCCTCAAACTGTTCTTCAGTTAAAGTTGACTTCTTTTGTGAGCACAAACCACAGGTTTTGGAAATAACTTCCAGGTCAAGCACTTTCCCAGTGGTAGCCGAGATAACAAATCCAACACAATGATTGGCGGTGTAACCTTGTTTTGACCAAGTTCCATCAAAACTTTCGGGAATACTAATCACTGTTTCATCATTATCGTCAGTGATACCTTCTTCGAGTATTGCTTGGTTTCTTGCCTCAGCTCTGTTCTTTGTTAATTGATCTTGTACTACCTCCTCATGGGCCTTGCTTAGGACTTCTTCATGGTCGTACCAGGATGAAAGTGACACATTGAGTGGCATGTTGAACAGTTCACACAACTTAGCCATACCCTCTTTTCCAACTCCCATCTCAAAAGCTCCATACACTAACCTTCTATTGACATCTTTGCCTTGACTTGTCCTTGGTTTGGTATCATTAGAGGGATGATCACCGGTGGCAAGGAACTCTGTCATGCCACAGTCACACTTGACAAAGATTGAACTGCTCAACCCCATCCTGTTCACTGTACTCTCTAATACTTCAACTTCACCTATTTGGTAAATTAAAGAACATAATCTGTAAGTTTCTCTCCTCAATCTCAATAAATTATTACATTACACATTGATTTTTACGTTCTGCTGCCTAATAGTTATGTAAACAATTTCATCTCACCTGAGGCACATGGTTCATGAGTGTGAAGTCTCGTCACAAACTTTCTGAGGTTCTTCATTGATACCAGACGATATCCTTGTGCGGTTTCCAAGTAACTCACAATACTTTCATCAGAGGAGGAAGCATCAAGTTGAAAAGTGCTGAGTTTTCGTGAAGAACACGGGGCTGTTGGTGGTGGAATCATTTCGCTCACCACGTCATCTTCACCGACAAGGTGGTGTTTATGGTATGCTGTTTCGCGGCCTGTACGGGTCCGCAAATGATCCCAGGACCGCAAATGATCCCGGACCGCAAATGATCCCCAAAATAGACCGCAAATGATCCCGGACCGCAAATGATCCCCACATTGGACCGCAAATGATCCCGAGCAAAAAACGAGGAATGGCATGGATAGATATAAAAATGACACACAAAAAACACGTTTTTCATTTTATGAGAATTATTCCACAGTTCCTTTTTTTTTTCTTTTCTTTTTTTTTTCGTTTTTAGTGGAAAATCTGTGGTCTTGCGTGACGTTCTGTCTGTTTGTTGATTTCAGGACGCCGGCCGCATAGTACAGTAATTGATTTTGCAAAGACACTTGTTGTGACCGTGGACTGCGAGTTTCGCTTCATGTCTTCTGTTTATTGTGTTGTACATCCCAGGACGTTCGAGAACATGCTTAATAAGATTTCATTTCTGTCGGGTATATGATAAACGCTTCGGTGCACGTGCCCGATTTCAGTGAAAATAGAGCATGTATAAATTAGCCTGGAAACAGGCTCCGAGTGAGATTTTAAAGGAGCGAAAAGAAGGATCGTGGCGAAAAAAATCGGCGAGCGAAGCGAGCCGCCAGTACCCCGCTCGGCTCGCTTCGCTCGCCGAATTTTTTTGGCCACGTTACTTCTTTTCGCTCCTTAACACCACTGCGGAGCCTGGTCCCTGGCTACTATAATGCAATTGTATAATCACAAATACAACGGAGAATTATAATACACACATACCCGTAAAGAAATAACTGAAAAATTCCGCAATTGATTTCGTTATCTTTTGAAATAAAAGTCTTTCGTTCACTGAGCGCTCTCATTTAAAATTGTACCCAGAATACTAAAAGTGTTTCTTTCTCACATTCATGGGATCAGCCGACTGGCCTGTAGCAGGCGAGAAACGCGGTGATGTGGTTGAAATCGGAGCAGGGGTCAAAGATCATCCGAAACTTGTCACCGTCGTGTGAGCTGTGACTCCCACTCCCGTTCGGAAAATATGGCTTAACTGTCTTGTTCTTATTTCATTGGTATCATTTGTGAACGTTCTTGGAGTTACTAAAGATAAGAAAAAACACAAAGATCTCTAAAGACGGAAGGAAAAACGAGATAGGTATGGATCCTGGTGTGATAACACTGATTGACTGCTTCACATCAGTTGTACAAATTTTGTGACCACGTTTACCTTTTTAAAATTAATCAGATGATGATAGTTGTGAGCCATAATTTAAGGCTTGGATTACAATAATCGCAATTCATGCCAATTCCCTATCCATACCATTTCACCATCCATGCCATTCCTTATTTTTTGTTCGGGATCATTTGCGGTCCAACATGGTGCAATACGGGGATCATTTGCGGTCCGGGATCATTTGCGGTCCAATTTGGGGATCATTTGCGGTCCGGGATCATTTGCGGTCCTGGGATCATTTGCGGACCCGTACAGGCCTCGTTCGCTATTATAACTTGTTTTTGCACTCCCTTGAACCCTTTTCGTCTTTATGGTATACATTTCTTTAGAACCAACTGTTTTTTCCCTAGATTTGGCATAATTTTTGTTGTTTTGACCGAAAACTATGACTATAAACTGCCAGGCTTCGATGAAAAACTGGCAACCTTGTTGGTTATTGCTCTAGCTTAGTATCCGGACCTCCAATAGCAAATCTAAAATCTGGAATGGAATAGGAGACCTGCAGGATCTCAGGACTACGGAATAGAGTGATACATTTTCATTTAAGTCTGGAAATTCGGGTCAAAATTCGTTGTTTTCAGTTGGTTACCATGGCAACAGAAAAAACAACTCCAAAACAACAGCTGTTTTATGACCCCGCAAAAAGAATTCATGAAAAAATGAATATGATATCCCAAATCTAGATAGATTGGCATAGTTATTTTTCCAAAAATAATTTTTTTGCAAAATTTTTTCAGCTTTTCTAAATTTCAACCAGAGGGCCCCCTTAAGAATATCTTTCCCAACGTAATGCTGGTTGCCGCACAGCTAACTACTATTATTGCTGAGACTGAGGCACAGCTGAACAGCCGTCCTCTCATTTACTTTGGTGCAGACCCTGATGACTACAGCGTGATTTCCTCTTTGCAGATTCTGATTGGGAGAAATCTTTAAGCATTTACTTTTAAAGACACCCGTGCTTAAGAACACTTTAAAGGTCATTTTCAGGCGGATTTCTCACTAAGCACCCCCTAAATAAGAACTTGATCAGCCTGAATCCCGGAATCATAGCTTCTAATATGCGTGTGTTTACTGTTCTTCTCACGCCAGAAGATAAGGCGCCTGCAATTTGAAAATTCATACTGCCTAAACCTATGTCAGGCCGCATACTCAAGTTTTACGTAGATTCGAGCCCATGACCCCTGAGATACTGGTGCAGTGCTGTTGAAGAAAATTTCCTGACACACTGAAACACTCTAGTCCTTTTGAGTGTCACCGTTACAATTTGTCCTATTTTCCCTAAAATTAGTTCGCTTAGGATTGGCTCCGAGTGTAATTTTAGGCAGGTGGCTAAAAATAATGAGTCCCCTCATCGTAGAGTATACCAGTGAATGCTTGGCAAAATTCACGTTATTGTTCTAATTGAGGATGATAACTTATAACTCTAATATCCAATGTAAATTACGAACATCATTTATACTGTAGAGTTCGTTTTTAAGTTTTAAAGGGTTGTCACATTTAGCCGGTTAGTCATTTAGTCACTGGCATACTAGGATAAAGGAATTCGCACTTCTCCCAGCAGGAATTGAACTTGACTCGATTACCAGTCGCTGCTTCGGGAAATGAGCCCGCGCTCATCCCCTGGAGTGGATACTGTCCGGACCCGAGTGAGAGGCGGAAATCGAGCCTAGAGTTGAACCTATCTCCTACCGAGTGCTAGTTCGCACGCTCTATCACTGAGCTGTTTGAAACTCGTGTGAGCAAGACAATGAGACCGTGCTATTTCTTCGTTTATGACAGCCAACTACGGGCTCTTTGGACTCGCCGGGTAGCAGAATAGCAAGCATGTTTTACCCTTAATGAAATTTGAATAACTTTGAGGAACTATGTCCCGGCGAATTTATTTGACTAGCTAATGTACGGATTCCTTTTATGTATTCCTTTTATATATATTCTTTTCCTTGTACCTAAATTCTCATTTCCTGCATACTTTGAAGAATTTAAAAGAAAAGGATTTTTACCCTTTTCAATGGTTTTTAGAATGTGTTTGAAACTAAAGGCTCTAACTTTCGCCATGCTTAGTGATCGTTCATACTCATTGAAAACAACGAAAATTGAATATTCAACTTTCAGCCAAAATATATATCATCATATTTTACCAATTTAAAAACTGTGAATGATATATGAAATGAATCATATATGAACTGCGAAAATGAAATCAAATGAAGACTGATCCTCGCAGTTAAGAACGCAATTTATGCACTTGCGAAAAGAAGCCTGAAAAAAATTCAGGACGGAGTTTGAACCCGTGACCTCGCGATTTACCGGCGCGATGCTCAAACCAACTGTGCTATGAAGCCACTGACGTTGGGATCAGGTCAATTGTGGGTTCATATGTTCTCGTGAAAGAAATGAGTGTGAATGATATATGAAATGAATCATATATGAACTGCGGAAATGAAATCAAATGAAGACTGATCCTCGCAGTTATGAACGCAATTTATTGCAATTGCGTGACCTCACGATTTACCGGTGCGATGCTCTAACCAACTGAGCTATGAAGCCACTGACTTTGGGAGCAGGTCAATTGTGGGTTCTGGTTAATTGGAACCCACAATTGACCTGCTCTCAACGTCAGTGGCTTCATAGCTCAGTTGGTTAGAGCATCGCACCGGTAAATCGCGAGGTCACGGGTTCAAACCCCGTTGAAGTCCTGAATTTTTTTCAAGCTTCTTTTCGCAATTGCATAAATTGCGTTCATAACTGCGAGGATCATTCTTTATTTCATTTAAAAACTATTGCCGAAAAAAAATGCATATATCATTTGAAAAAAGAAAAAAAATAGAACGCTGAAAATGTGTTGAGCTCGTTTCTCGAAGGATTTGTTTCTGTAGTATTGTTTTTGCAAAAACTAATGTAATAGGTAGAAGTTGAAGGAAGTTTTAAGCCGATGTATTCAAGAACAGGAAGTTGTTGGGAAGGAGTAAGAAGGACGTAAACAACCATAAACACTTAGGGAACCACCTGAAATTTTATGCAACGTCTCAAGCCACTCACACTATTAAATTACACGGGTTCTGTTGCGTCGCGGTAGAGTGATGATGGCAAAGACCCAAACCCGCCGAAATCGTTGCCTCAGCTGTTTTGTTCCCCAGAATTGACTCGAGGAGTACACAGTGAGCTGATAACCCTTGTGGCGGTCAACGTTTTTCCGTCCATCACAGCAATTCTTGGGAACACGTTGATCCAAGTCGCGCTTCACAAGGAATCTTCCCTGCATCCACATACTAAACTGCTGTTTCGTTGTCTGGCGACAACTGATCTGGGAGCTGGTATTATTACGGGGCCTTCAGCGATTATCAATTGGATATCTTTGGTGCGCGGAAGTTGGGATGTTTGTCTCCGGACACGGCATCCACGATTTATTGTTAGCTATATCTTGTCTTCAGTTTCTTTGTTTACAGTAACTGCAATCAGCGTTGACAGACTTCTCGCTCTGATGTTAAGTTTGAGGTACACACAGGTTGTGACGTGGAAGCGAACCCGGGCTCTTGTGCTTATGTGTTTTGGGTTATGTCTACCGTGGGCACAACAATGTCCTTCTGGGATTACCACATAACCTTGTGGTATAGCTACATAGATCTGCCACTGTGTTTAGTAATTTCAGTGCTCTCTTACTCAGAAATTGTCCGTATTCTTCGCAATCATCAAAATCAAGTACATCACCACGTCTTCCAAGAACAACCGAGCAGGGAAATTTCTTTTGACGTTACGCGATACAGAAAGGCGGCATCAAATGCCTTGTTGCTGCAGTTGGCACTGGCTGCGTGTCATCTGCCATTCGGTGTTGCAGATGCCTTAACTCATTTCCCCCGGCGATTTGGTCACCTTTTTTGCAATTTCTGAAGGGTAGGAGGTCAAATCGACCTAGCTACTCCATATAAGGGGTTAACACGGAGATTTCGCTGGTCCACAACACCGAAGGCTCTGTCTTTGATGTCACGCTCGTCACGCTAGGTGTCGTTTATTTCTAAACGAACACTACAGCTACAATTCGTTGCGTATTTGGTTTATAAGTGTGTTTTTCGAGCCATTTTCCACTCCAGAAGCCCCCTGCCTGGCATCATAAAGCTGGGTTGATGGGTAGAGGCAATCCTTTGAAAGAAAACAGAGGTGAGAAGCAATTTCACACGAATTGGGCAGCTCAACGTATTCGAGCGAGTGATAGAAATTCACGGAGTGAAGTTACGTCTTAAGCCCTTTTGTGAGTGGATTCCGGGACCTGGCATGGCAATTTTGGCGAGTTTTAACTTGTAAATAATGCAATCGATGCAATGTTTTGTCAGCAGGGCAGGGTGGCTCGACACTTGTAAAAAATATCTGAAATGGAAATTGGCGGACTGTTATGCGCCCGTTATTCAAGAAAATCCCAGAATTCCTTTGGGTCACAAATGCGAACATGGCAGACCAGTGAGAGCAAGTGAAATCAAATAGCGTTATTGGGGTGGTGCTAAAGAAGTGAGCAGGAAAATGTCAAACAGATTGCAAGAACTGGAGTCGAAGTTTGCCGCCATTGTAAACTTTCAACATCAATAGGAAATTTTCTTTTCAAAACTTCATGACAAAGTTGCGTGAATTTTGCTGTTGTCCGAGGGCGATTTTGGTTTTGCAAAAGAATAAACAGTCATATTAAATGAAAATTGGGAGTTTAGGTCAGTTCCCAGGGTAATGAAGTCTACGAAAGTGACCTTTTGGCCACGACAGTGGTTCATTTCAACTATAGTTCAGGATTTGGGAAAGTTGCAGGTTTTCAAAGCCATCGTTCCCACAGGAACGATATTTGGTAAGCCGGGGGGAAAAGAGTTAATAACTCAGAGTAATTTATGTCCACCAGTTTTTATTGTGAGAGAATTTACTTTCACTTTAGTGTTCTTAAACTCGTCATGAAACCCGATTCTCTATTGCTGGAAACTGAGGGAAGTAAGGCAAGCTATGAAGGACACTTTGAGGCTGGAGACTCTTTGTTGCTGATCAAGTAACATCTGTGGAAGTTTCAATCAGGTGATTGGATATTTAAAAGGTTGAGGGTCCTCTCTCTTTCGCGTCGTTAAAATTGAATACTAAACAACCTTCATGCTGCAGATAATGGAAACTGTTTATACCGACACTTTGAGGCAGTTTTGTTGCCTTTGCCGACCAAGTAACATTAGAACTGATTGTATTCCATTTATTTTAATCCCGAGCCAAACCAGCCTAATTGCTGCCGAAAGGTCTTTCTTATGAGAATTGCACAAGAGGTTTCTGCAATTCCCAGTGCTTACGACAAACAGGAGCAAGTTCGCAGTAATCTGCTTGGAAATAATAGTAATAATAATAGTAATAATAATAATAATAACTTCTTAATAATAACATTACTAATTATTAATTAATAACGTCAGTACTAATTAACTTTAATAATTATTAATAACTTAATAATAACATATCAACTGCGAGGATCATTCTTCATTTGATTTCATTTCCGCAGTTCATATATGATTTAATTCATATACATCATTCACACTCTTCTCTTTCACGGGAACATATGAACCCACAATTGACCTGCTCCCAACGTCAGTGGCTTCATAGCTCAGTTGGTTAGAGCATCGCACCGGTATTATTAATATGATGCGAATGCCCTTCGAAATATCAACATTTAAATGGTTTCTAGTGTGCTGATTTTCCATATATGGTGTACTTTTGCTCGAATATAGCTTTGGGAGAAAAATTTACAAGAGGATGTTAGATACATCAGTATGTAACATGTAAGTGTTTGTAAGTCAGTCCACCGTGGTGTGGAAATAAAAAAAGCAAAGAAAAAAGAAAGGATGTTACAAACACAACCTGGAGATTCACCACATGAAGTTGCTTACGAGAGTGAGTGCCTGTTGTATTACAAGAAAGAAGACCCCTATCTGTCGTGAATTAAATTAAATGTATAAAGTTTGGACTTACGTCGCTACTAAAACACGCCTTAAATTCAGCGCACGTTGTTCTTGGATGGCAGTGAATTGATGGTGGCAACTCTTTACGAGAAAAAGAAGCCTTTCTGTGCAATTTGAAGATTTATTTTGCGCAGCAGAGTTACGAGACGGGTACATGCACAGACAGCTGGCGCCCATCACAAGGAGACTTATCTAAAGTCACCGACTAATCTCTTGTTTGGCTTTTTAGCGACCACTGATATTTTCGTGGGCCTCATCTCATATCCTCTCAGTGTTTGTTGTGTTTAAGTGCTTTTGAGTAGAGCAAGCTATCGTTCAAACACGGGTTAAAACAGAGATGGTTTTTCAGCCAGTAAAATTTTGAGATTTATCAATTTCATAAACTGTTATAATTAGTGTTTACCACTTCCTCAGTGGCTTTTATTAAATACCGGTGATATTTTATTACCAGTGTTACATTGCTTAGAATAATGATACAACGGGACTAAATTACTATCCTGCATCCAAAGCTGTGAAGAGTAGTGCTTGTACGTTTATTGAGAAGCTCAGACTGATTGATCTTTGTCTCTTTAATCTTTCATTTCCTGCTTTACTTTTTTCCAACATTTCAAAAGTAAACGAAGTTTTTGTGGCAAAACTTTAACAGTGTCGATAACATTGTGTACCACGTGTATAGTAATTGCCGAGTGTTTTCTTGTGTAAATATAGTTCGAGGCACATACATATTGTGGTCGGTTAATTTAATAGGTTTCGTGTTTCGGGTTCAAATCGTAGGGACGAGATTGCAGCGTAACACCTCTCATATCGGCAGGATTCGCCGTTTTTAGCTACACAGGACAGCACAAAAAGCGTGACGTAAATGTCAGAGAAGACCATATCAATTGTTTGCGCGAGGAGAGAAAATCGATGACCATAAATGAACATAATGACCAGTGAATCCAACTAAATGAATGAATTGATAAATGAACAATATTTGTATGTACGGAATCCCCCCAACCTACTGAATGTGATTTTCCTTGAGTACCAGGATAGCCGCTTTTCGTTTCACTGCACACGTCGGCGTTATTTTGCATGTTAATCGTTTGTTATATCCGTTCTTTTATTGCAAGTGTCGCCTTTTAAAGTTGCAAAGACAATATTTGAGGTTTGCCTGACATAATTTCATTTTTATACATGCGCTAGACTGAATAAAAACCGACGCTTTGCCAAATGAAAAGGCTGCATGGTAGACTATCCTGATACAGCCTCGATTATGTTTGACAAAGTGAGACTGAAGTTTGGGTATGAAGTTCTCTTTGTTTCAGGACTAGGGTCCATTGTTTCTGTTGTTTGGCATTGCTTTTTGTTTAGCCAATCCTGTGAGATTTTCGGAAAGCTTGGTGGCGCCCCGAAAGTTTTAGGTTTGAATGAGTCACCCTATGATAGGCAGGTGCTTCGTCACGCAAAAAAAAAGATCGTGGTATTTAAAATTTTATGCAGTCTAAACCTATCTCAGGGCCGATCCTCAAGTTTGAGATTTCCGTGGCTAAAACAAAGATTTTCTTCAAGAATGGAGACCCTTGAAAACATTGCCAGGCAATGAAACATTTGGAAACTGTCATTTATCGTTTTGTCTAAACTGGAAAAGCTTACCGCGACCATGCATTCTGATGGTTTGCGCTTCCGCTTTTTCAGAGCCGATGATATGTAAACATCGGTACAAGTAACTAAAGGCTAGTGCCTCCCCAGCTGGCGCCTTACATCGGTTAAAATCATTTAGGTGTGGGCGGTAAAAGCGCATTTTATATGACGGAAAATTTGAAAGCGCGCGTTTCTCAATGAAAAATACTTTCACGAAGGTGAACATGGGTTTTTATACACACAGGAACCATCGCCCAGAATGCTATTGTCTTTCGCGACATGTACTTACAGCGCCCAGTTTTTCAGCGCGCGGCATAATGATTTGCATATCCAGAAATAGTCGGCTGTGATTGGTAGATAGATTCCGCTTTGGGAATACTCGAGTTGCTTCAAGATTTCTGCTGCTGTCAATCAAACGATTGGATGCGTAAGCTGAGATCCCAAGACGCGATGTAGATAAGAAAGGCGCTCTAGTTAAAGGCAAGCCGCGAATCGAACTAAAAAGTTGAGCGAGGTTCAACTTTTACGTTTACGCGAGGCTTTTCACACATCGCCGCTAGTTTATTTACGCAGGTAAAGACAATTCAAATTTACGTCCTTGCGCACGTGAAAATTACGCGACAGTGGAAATCCACCGCACAAGTTCGCACGCAGCGACATCTTTTAATTTGTCTCGAAGGACTTCCAATGGTCAAAACGTTATCCGAAGTTTACACAGAATAAGGTTGCTAATTCTAGTGTAAAAGCCTAATGAGTAACTGCAGAATATCCTGCCACTATAGCTTTTCGGGCTTGCGAAATGTTTTCGGAGTTTTGAAAAACGCTTGCCAAGGCCGAGTTGTTTGTGGCTGCGTAGCTGGTGGTTTTGTTGGGGAGAGCGCCGCGGCGAGCGAACGGCGAATCCGCGAGGAGAATGGAGTTTCGCCGCTCGCTCGGTCGCATTCCCCAGCAAAACCGCTAGCTACGCAGGCGAAGTTGACTTTAAGCTGTTTGAAATCCGATTAAACCACGATTTGAAGTTAACCGAGTATTTTAAGTGGACGGTAAAGACAAATCTTGTTCAAGTTAAATTTCACGGCTGATTAGTGATTGAACAAAACTTATACTCTCGCGGGAAGTTTAAAACTGGCCAACTAATTACCCATGGGAGATTCGAAAGAAAGAATTTGCATGTAAGTTCATGGCTCTAGAAGTTGGCTTCAAAAAAAGCTGCAAAAAATAATACTGCTACCAGTCAGAATTATGCCAAACTTCGGGAAGTGAATCTTTAAGCGTTAAACAAAAAAGCCATATGAAACCTAAATTGCTCTCCCCTTTTTTATCAAGATTTTCCACCTGAAAGTGTCGAGGCCATACAACCAAAGTACCCATAAAGCTACTTTTGTAGCCAGAAAACATATTGCTTCTCAATGAGCCACCAACATAAAAATAGTCGCATTTTCTTTTCTAACTTCTCAACTACAAAACCCATATGAAACCTAAATTGTAAACTGAATAATTATCCCTTGAAGAACGATTTTCCAAGCGGTCCTCGCCAATTTTTTGGCCGATTTTCTCTATTGTTTGCGTACATCTTCCTAATTAGCTTTCAAATTGAACGCCACAAAGCGCGGAAAAGTCCCGGATATGTCGCGCCATTCTGCGCGATGCTCTCAGCTGCAACAAACGTCTGTGCATCTTGTTGTCATGCAAACAGTACGCTCTTTGCCTCGTCGAAATTACTGAAAGGCTTACCATTTTGAATAACTTAGGACCTTTTAAAAATCTTGCTTGTTTAGGAAGGTGCATATATTGTGGCTCAATTTTATCCTTGGTTTAAATTTTCTCTCAGTTTGTTTTAAACTAATTATCATACTTTACCAACATTAACATACCCAAAAACAAAAGGACATTAAATTTAAGCATCGCACCGGTATCGGGAGGTAACGGGTTCAAATCCTGTTGAAGTCCTGAATTTTTTTTCTCAGGCTTCTTCTCGCAATTGCAAAAATTGCGTTCACAACTGCGAGGATCATTCTTCATTTGACTTTAGCATTGTGTTAATCAATCTTGCTATGGCTTTTTAAGGCAAAACAAAGAACTTGTTAATGACAGTATCTTGTGGCATGAATGTTTCATTATACATTAAAAGTGCAGCAAATTTCCAACATTATCTCAAAGTAAATTGACATGAAATCTGTCATTAATTTTGCTTTTCTACTGACTTTCACTCAACACATTACAACTTCACCTCGATTTAAGTGTGTCATTGCGAAAAGGGTGAAACTGCTGTATTTTTTGCCTGAAGGCGCAACTATATTCCTCTGGGCATTGAGTTCGAGTCAGTCGGAGTAGTGTTCGAGGATTACCGAAGTAGCGTCAAATAAGTTCGGCTGCACTCTCTTTAAAAAAGGTGAGATTTTAGTCCGGAAGCCCTTGAAACCAATTGAAAAGACTAGAACAAAGTAGTGAAGTTGTGAAGATATCCTTTTGTTGTTGACATGGAAATAAAGGCGGCAAAAACACTGCAAAGTTTCCATGCGTCAACGTTTTTCGTAAAGCACGTCCAACTTTGATCCACATCTATGGAAATAGTTCGCTTTGGGAGCTTTAAAAAGAGATCTTAAATGACTTGTTTCGGTTATCCAAAGTGGAAATTCGTGTTTTTAACTTCAAGCGTCACGCTTCTTGCGTTGCAAATCGTAAATTTCAAGAAGACATCCTTTTGTTATCGACATGTGAATGAAGGCGGCAAAATCACTACAGAGTTTCCATGCGTCAACGTTATTCGTAAAGCACGTGCAACTTTGATCCACATCTATGGAACTTGTAGCGATACGCATGTATAATTGGCTTGTTGATTTTTTTAATGTCCTTGTCCACTTCCTTTTGTGATGTGACCATGATGAAGCTGGCATCCAAGACTTTTAAAATGTCCTTGTTGAACACCTTTCCCCCATTGCGTTGAATCACTGGGGTTAGCTGTTCAGCATTAGTGATCCCAGTTTTGTCTTTGTCATTCAGTCTCCCCGAAATAACAAATGTCAACCCTTTCAATACTTGAGGTACTGGCTCATGAAGGTTGGAAATTTCCATTAAAACAGGACGTTCTTTGGCATTCACTGCCACTTTGATTCTCTTTTTCTGTGGGGTGAGTTCACAAACCATAGCTTTCAGGATCTTTCCCTCTCTTTCAACAAAAACTGTGTCACCGCGTTTGTAGGATGCTGGTGGTGTAACTGTGCTTGGACCTGAATGTTCCAAATGGCAATCTGCTTGCTCTGATGTGGAACTGGACTCAGCAGGAGGCACGGCTTGTAGGTCACTTGTATCTGATGGATCCCCAGCTGCAACTGTCATTTCATTGCTGTAGTCAAGCCCATCTTCTTGAAATTTCTTCTTCACATACTCTTCATAGGCTTCTTGAACTGCAGGTGGGCATTTAGCTAAGCGTCGCTTCAGGAACCTGTAGTACCATCTAAAGAGTGTGATGATGGGATCTTGACATTTCCATCCTCCATCTCTTGCAGAATGCCCAAAATACAGGTAATGGGTTCTTTCACCACCTTCAGTACCTCCCCGAAATAGTGAATGAAAAGGCAGATCTTTGAACATTTGAGGGAAAACATCAACTCGTTTCATCAAATATGGGTACAGTTTGGAGGATCCATATCTGAACAAAGTTAAGGCATGATAGAGATCAGCCAGTTCCACATATCTCTCAATTTCATCTTCGGTTAGGCCAAATCTGTATTCCTTAGGGTCTGATGAACCTTGAGATGCACCAGGTTTGAGCCTGTTGGCATACTTGCGGGGGTCCTCATCCATCCTTTCAAGCTCGTGCATTTCCCAGTGCACCATCCAAATCTGTCTTTCCAAATCACACTCTGAAATCTGTGAAGTGGGCCACTTGAGGTGGGTCATAAGTTTTTCGGGTAACTGGAAGAACACCTCTTTGCTTGCTACATTGTCCCAGATTTCAGAGTACTCATTGTCAGCGAAGTGAGTAGCGGGGGCTGAAATTGTCTCTGCATGATTCACATTCAAGGTGACCTGTTCCAATTTCTTCCCATCAAAATGCAGTTCAAATGCACCGTTTCTAACTCCTCTTGCATTTATGTTTGAAAGAAAATGCCCCAATGTCTGCTCCTTTGCAGCGCTCCCCATGCTTGGTTGACTTTCCAAGTTCAGGCATGACATGCATCGGTCGAAAACCATGTGCTCTGTTAGTCGACAAAAGCAGTGATTCCCATCAGGAATGTAGTTTTTTGTTGGAACAGAGGGCAGCAACGATTCTGGATGCTCTCTTTCGATTCTTCTGCAAAGCTCCGATCTAAGACCCGTGTTGCAACCAACATCACTTCTTGTTTTTTTGGTTTCATAATTGAACATGTTGAATGAATCATCACTTGTCGGATCCAAGCCTCCACCTAGCAAATTGTCAAAAAACTTAGCATCACCAGATAAGTAAATCTGGTGCCCGTCATCAAACATTGCCTCAATCCACTTATTCAAACTGTCCTCCTTGTCAGGATCTCCCAGGTTAAGTTCAAGATTGAGTCTTGTGTCCTTTCCATAGAAAATAGAAATTGGCCAATAGTCCTCCGGACTGTGGAATGAGATATTGTTGAACAGAGCCTCGTCATTCAGAACGTTTAATGTGAGGGCAACAGAATCCTTCCCACCAAAATTTCTCCCATCTCCATAAATCTTCCACCACTCATTTTCAGGAAGCCACCAGTAAAGGTACAACAAGGTTTCACGCAGACGTTCAGGGTTGACTTGCCAACCTGAATGAGTTCTCTTGGGTTGCCAGATAACTTCAAATTCCCTCACAAACTTCGCTTTCATGGCATTAACTTTGCGCTCTGAATCCAGAAAGCCTGGTAACTTTCTTCTCAAGGCACGAACAATTTCTGTGGCACTTGTGGTGTCTTGGATATCCAAAACATCAGAGGCAGACAAGTGGAAGTGTTAAGGTGCAGATTCTGTGATGATTGTTTCAAACACAGTCATTTTCTTCCTGGGATTATGTGCTTGCTTTGCTAAAGTCAATATGTCATCAGGTGATAGAGATCCATCCCACTCTTGAATGTTTTCTTGTTCCAAGGAACTTGATTTTGGCTGGTTAGAAACTGACTGTGCCACTGCCAAAAGGAAATCCTCCTTGCTACCATGATGAATTGTCTTGGCAACTTGTGCAAGTTCTTCCTTTTGAAGATTCAATCGCCGAACAACAGTTCTTGATTTATAGCGCCGGCCCTTGGGCTGCTGTTCATTTCTTATTGTTTGTTGCCTTTGAAGAAGATCTCCAGTTGAGATTACATGTGACTTGGATGATGAAAGTTCCGGCAAACAAGGCCCTGGTTCGGGAACAGACTCTTGATTTTCTGGAGTTTCTAATATTTGAGTGGGAGGTTCAGAAGCAGACAGATCACTTATTGAAGCCAAAGGTGTTACACAAGGGGCCTGAGTAACTGGTGTAGCCATTGGCAAGGTAGGGTCAGTGACACACTGAACTGTGGCTGGTGGTACTGGTTCCAGGGACAGTCCACTAGATGCTGGGCCAGGATCATTGTGACAATTAGGTGTTGTTAAGGCAGCATTCACCAGTATCTCTATCAAACGACAGCGCAGATCTATTGCAGCTGAAACTTCTTCACCTTGCCTTGTGCTTGAGGAAGTGAATAGGACCAAAAGGGCTGCCTTGCAGGATATATGGGACCGAAGTTTTGGTGCATTCTTGAAAAGATATTCATCTTGCACACATAAACCTTAAGAACACACACAAAGATGTTGAAAATAACATTACACTCTGACAATAAACTTGCAATGAACTAAAGTGCACATGACAATTTTTTGCCTGTTTCTTGTTATTTTATTTTTCTTATTGTTGTTTGGATTGCCTTGGTGAATGTTTATAAAATAGCCATCGAGGCACATTTCCGCTGGATCATTTATAATTGGGTTAGAGAAAGAAAATGATTGTCGAACGGTTTGAAATTGACACATGGTTATAAAACCCCAAAATTTCCATGTTTTAGAGCAACCAATGTCTCTATTAAAGAGACACTTTGGAGAGCTACATTTGAAATGGCATTGACAATGCACTTCTAATCCAAAGCACTTTCAAGAAAATTGTAATATCACTTCTCCTTTGTTTGTATTTCAAGTTGTGTTTAAAATCATTAAGCCAATAGTTATTTGCATTTATGAGAACATCTGAACATCTGTCTGGAAAAAAAACCCCACTAACAATCATCTACTCCACCCCCCCACCCCCCACCCCATCCAGATTTTTCTGTGGCTTTGACCCCTCCGCAATTTCCAATTCCCTCTGTGGTATTGAAGAAGACTTCAAACAGGTTGCAGCAGAGAAGAACAAATCCCCATATAAAGCTATACCCCTAAAATTACAAGAAAAAAAAACTATCTAAAAATTAACTGTGAAAGTCAAAAGACCGTGAACACTTTGATTTGATTTTGACAGGTCCGTTGCGTAGCCACCAATCAGATGTGAGAGGAAACTGCAAAGAAAGCAAACAAATTAATGTTGTCTCGATCAGTCACGAACTTGCTTTGATTGCTTTTCCTTACCAAAAATGGCTGTTACCCTGTAGTTTTTTCATTAGTTTAACCTTGTGCAAAAAAAGAGGAAATTCAAGCGACTTCAAGTCGCGGCTACACAAGCGATTTTTTGCTGGCATCAGTTTCAAATTTTGTCGCATTGCCAGCACGTGATGAAAATCACAACTGTAGTCAACCCGGCGCGCGGGTGAAACGACAAAACTTGAAAACATTGCATCACCAATGCAAGCAAAAATTTGCTTGTGTAGCCGCAGCTTAAAGTCGCTCGAATTTCCTCTTTTCTTGCATAAATACACAAGATTAAACTACTAATGAAAAAACTACAGGTTAACAGCCATTTTTTGGAAGGAAAAGCGATCAAAGTAAAGTTTGCGACTGACCGAGACAATGTTAATTTGTTTGCTTTCTTTGCAGTTTCATCTCGCATCTGATTGGTGGCTACGCAATGGACCTGTCAAAATCAATTAACAATAATTGTTAATTGATTTTGACATGTCCATGGTCCATTATTGGTTCATGTGCCAGCATGCGTTCATCGAGATATGAAGCACGTGGGAAGTTTGGAGAGCACGAAACCGAGAGCAACTCTAGCTTCGTGAGTGCTCTCCAAACTTGCCAAGTGCTTCATTTTCAATGCGGTAGTTGAAATATTGTG
Organism: Pachyseris speciosa; assembly: GCA_016490735.1. NCBI lineage: Eukaryota > Metazoa > Cnidaria > Anthozoa > Scleractinia > Pachyseridae > Pachyseris > Pachyseris speciosa. The sequence goes on from JAEMWC010000481.1 coordinate 333,290, forward strand.
TAAAGAGAAATTCCCTCTGCTACGTCATCAGCGTGCACAATAGGAATATGAAGCATGCTCACGCAATTGAAAAACACAAATTCACCAGCTAAGTTATAAATCAAAGTCTCACAGTTTTTTGACTTTCACACTAATGCATACACACTCAAAAAACTAATGTCACGAGTTACAAATTTACTAGTAAAAAGCACAATGTAATAGCCCCATAGAGCTTACTTAAAGCTACACCTTGAGACACAATCAACTACTGAAGGCTGTAGATTGTGATGTAATAATGTATTGAGTAAGTGAAACCTCAAGCAGTTGCTGCCTTAGAAAATACAAAAACACTTTCTGCGTCAATGGCGACAATAACCCAAATCCAAACTGTAAACAACTACCGTTGTTAAATCGACGTGTCTAGATCCCCGGCAGCCGGGAACTGATTTTAAAAAACTAGATACCCGGCAGTCAGAAACTTTGCAGTTCAGAAATATTATGCTCTGGGGAGGTTTGGACAATTCGTTTTGAGGATATTTCCCAAGAGATGATCAGTGACGTCACGCTCGGTGTCAGAACTTGAATATTTTTGAGGTGTCGAAACTATGAAGATTTCACTCTATGCCCAGGCTCGACAGTTGCCTCTACTTCAAGCCCAAAACAGTGTATGAAATTGCTTGAGTTTTCTAAACAACTTCCTGATGTTTTTACACAAATTAAATGAGATATTTCGTGCAAATTGGACGTGAATTTCCGACTGCCGGGCATCTAGTATTTTGAAAACCGTACCCGTGGGTCAAGATTCTAAAGAATATAATTAATGCAAGCTCGGAGAATTTGTCCACAACAATACTAAACCTTTATTTATAATCGCTTGGCATTTCTGAACAAACCCTAAATACTCTGGTGATGTTTCGTTGATAATTTCTGCAGATATTCATCGGGAGTTGACTCAGTGTGTCAGAACTTGAATATTTTCCCAGTGTCGAAAACATTGAGATTTCACTCTATGCCCAAGCTTGACAGTCGCTTCTACTTTTAACCCAAGGCAATATTTGCAATCGCTTGAGATTTCTAAACAAATATCTTATGTTCTTAGGGGAATTAAACGAGCTATTTCGAGAAAATTAGTCAAAATTTCTGACTGCCGGGTGTCTAGACACAAATTCTCCTGGACCAATGCGTCTCCTAATCTTGTCGAGTGATGCTTAATACCACTTTGTAAACACAACTGAAAAGTTTTATTTTACGGCTAGATTCTTACCATGTTTTTCGAGGACGTTGTCCAGATCTTTGTATCCTTTCTTCTTTACGTGGACTTTAACTCCGAGAGCAACAAGAAGGGATTCGTTGATTTCGAAGAACTTTGAGTCGCCGATCAAAGTTGGCTTGAAGTTCTGAGGCCAAGTTTCCATATGCGATGAGTTATCCATTTCTCCATTCTTATATTCGTTTACTCCATCTTTAATACGCCAATAATTGAAAATTTTCAGGTTAAGGTTTCAGCTTTACGATCGAGATTCGAGATTAAACGCGTGTTTGGGTACTTCAATGCATCGTACATGACCGAATCCGCTAGTTGTCATAACAACCGATACGAACTGACCAATTGCGTTGTGGCATTTTTAATTATGCGGTTAGCATCTCGCAACGTCTTCTGAAGCTGAAGTCTGAAGCCAAAGCGGCGATCGATTGTCAATGTTTTTATTCACCATGGAAAAATATTCTCGGGAATTGGCGATAATGGAGGCAAGGGCAACCAGAAGTAGAAATCTGACGCCATCCAGACGTTCTGTATCACATTCTATGAAAACTCCTGACCAGCGCAATCTGGATTCAGAGATAAGCTTTCCAAAAGCTTATAAAGTTATACATCATGCTGATCAGTTAAAAAAACTGCTTACAAAAATATGCTTATCCATCATCATGTTCATCTGGGATCAGGTGGGAGGTTTACCTGTAGCTTACAATTGTTATTTGATTCTCCAGCTTTCACTGTGAGCTGTCATCGACCGAATAACAAAGGAGATTAAAAAATCATCCAACTAGAAAATTTCAAACAAAGGAAAAATATCTCACCTACTTCAAAGGTTTGCGGCCTTCGGAAAAGGTGCCACATAATCGTCAAATGTTCGACAGGAATAAGTAATGAATCCAGAACAATAGATTGAATATATGAATCTTAACAACCCCAAAATTTGGGGTACACACTTAAATCGGTGTGAAGTTGTCATGAAGGGAAGCGCCCACTGTTCGGTTGTTGAGATGATTTTAGCAGAAGTGCCGGTGATATTTGCAGTTGTTTTCAATCGTCGTTGTGAAATACTTGTGCTTTTTGCTACAATTTTAATACATTAATGTACGATTTTATGCCAGTTTCAGGGACATTTGTGTGCGATTGTCTGAGAGCGTTCATCTCGCGGAGCTAGTTTTAATTTCGCAGACTTTAAATGCTTTCATACTTGCTGTGGTTACTGACGTCATCTGGTAGATAATGGAAGATCGAAAATTAATAAGAAGTCTGTTTGCTCAATTGAATAAATTGCAATTGCGAGCCTGAAAGAGTTTCGTTTCTCAAGGAATTAAGCTTTTAAGCTGCACGAAAGGAAATCTGTATTATTGTCTGCTTAATTGTTTAAATTCTGCAATAGCCGAATTTCGCAAGGCGATTTGAAACCAACGAAGTCTTTGTTTCTAGCCTGAAATGTCCGAGACGCGATAGATGGATTCGCACCATAATATTCCAATATCCTTTCTCTCCGACGTAAGATGCGGGCTTTGCTCAAAACTTAGTATCGCGGAAATATTTGCAAGAGGTCAAGAGGAAGATGCTTAAAGGCTGCTTGGGTTGGTGTGTTGTGAAAAAAGCACCTGCCGTTTTAAAATTAATTATACATCCCACGGCTTCAATTTCGCGACGGGAGCAAACTCAGCGCTCGCCGTATTTGGATGACAGTGAATTGGCAATGGCAAACTTTGTGGAAGATTGGAACCATTCTGTACCACTTCAAGACTTGTTTTGCCTGGCAGAATTAACCAGAGGGGTACACAGCCAGCTGACATGCCTTGTAGTGCTCAACGTTTTCTTTTCTCTTACAGCGTTTCTTGGCAACGCTCTCATCCTGGTCGCCCTTCACAAGGAGACTTCCCTTCATCCACCGACTAAACTCTTGTTTCGCTGTTTGGCGACCACTGATCTTTTCGTGGGCCTCATCGCGGAACCTCTCATTGTTGTTCATTTTATTTCTGTTTTGAGGGAACGTTGGGCTATTTGCCGTTTCACGTCGCTTTGGGGTTTTATCGTATATATTTTGTCTTCAGTTTCTTTGTTCGCGTTGACGGCAATTAGCGTTGACAGGCTTCTTGCCTTGTTGCTTGGTGTAAGATATAGGCAAGTTGTAACCTTGAAGCGAACATATGTTCTTGTACTTGTGTTTTGGGTTGTGTCCATTCTCGGCACAACAGTATACTTTTGGAATCGCAATATATCGTCATGGTGCGGCTATATCGGTATAATTCTGTGTGTATTAACAACCGTGCTTTGTTACACAAAAATCTTTCTCACTCTTCGCCATCACCAAACTCAAGTACAGCAAGACATTGATCAAAGAACAACGGAGACATACAATTCCGCTAAACATAGCGCGGTACAAAAAGGCAGTGGCCAGTGTTTTGTTTGTGCAGTTAATATTAGGTACTTGTTATCTTCCATATGGTATAGCAGATGCTTTGGTGACCCAAACAGGAATTTCTTCATCACTTTACCGAGCCAGGGCAATTGCAGTGACTTTAGTTTACTTAAACTCCACATTAAACCCGATTCTTTACTGCTGGAGGATCAGAGAAGTGAGACAAGTAATGAAAGAAATAATCAGACAGTTTATCTGCTTAAGTAATTAGCAGTGACATTATAGTTCGGAGTACTGAGGTAGCGACGTAACACTCCTCGTATATGCTGTTTTGAACCACATCATCAAAAATACTAAGTATATTAGGTAAGTTTAAAAGGATCTCGTGATATAAAGTTCTGTAAAAAAGGTCATAACTTGAAACTGTAAATACTCTAACAGTGAGTCCTGATGTTCCCCTCGAAGTTCTTCTCGGCAAACATCAGGACTCTCGGGAATACAAACTTATAAGTTTCCCGAGGGGCCATGCATTAAGTGCTTTGACTTTTGACTTTCACTTCAACAATCACAATACCTAGACTTTCACCTCAACAATCACAGCAAAACAAACAGACGGCACTATATTACAAGAACACAGCTTCTTTATTCAAAAGCCTGCTGAATAAAGCTCTGGCTAAACGAGGCAACAGTGTGACCCCACGATGTTTCCTCGTTTAGCCACTCGAGGAAATATTGTTGGGGCGACAAAAAATGCTTCTGAACACCCTCATTGCCGCAACAATGTTTTGTTGGGTGGCTAAACGGAGAAACATCGCCGTGGAAACATGCGCGAGCTCAAATTGTTGCCGCAACATTATGGCCGTTTATACGAGAGAAAATAAGCTGCGGCTTACATAAGACGCGAGCGGGCCATTTATACGAGTGCGACTTACATAAGACGCGAAATGCTGGTATTAATGGTTCGCGGCTAAGTTCGCTTTAACAACAAAAGAAGCGCATGCTTGAGCAAGCCTCGGACAACGCTAGAGAACATTTATACGAACACTTTCAAGTCTCTTTCACGTCCAAGGTAAGCCGCGGCCAAGATAAGCACAGCCCAAAACTCCTAGGTCGTTGAAAGGAATCTGTTGTGGAAATTCGTAGCAATTTTTTGATAATTAATGTTAGTTTATACCACACAAGTGAATAGTGCTTTTCGCGCGCTCTGATTGGTTAAATCGGATGTGATTAGAGTAGAGCTATTCACCTCCACTTTGGTGATGATATTAGTATGGGATTTGGACTTGAGAAATATGCCAAAGCCATTTTCAAGAAAGGTAAACTGGCCTCAACTGGAAACATAGTAATAGATGATGACACAGAAATACATAAGTTGGACCAGGAAAGACTATACAAATACCTGGGTGTAGATGAAAGTGATGGTATCCAGCATAGCAAAATGAAAGAGAAGATAAGAAAAGAATACAATAGGAGAGTAAGATTAATCCTAAGAACTGAGCTCAATGGAAGAAACAAAATAGAAGCTATCAATAGTCTTGCAGTCCCAGTTGTGCAATATAGCTTTGGCATCATTGACTGGAAAATTTCAGAACTGAAGAAGATTGACACAAAAACACGCAAACTATTGAACATGTACAAGATGTTACATCCTAAAGCAGATGTGGAAAGACTGTACATCTGATTACATCTGAGTACATTCAAAACAGCAATAATAGGGCTTGATCACTATCTGAAGCACAAAGAAGGGCAATATCCAAAGCAGGTGCTTGAACATGAAAGATCTAAAGCCAAAAATTCAATATCCAAGAATGCTACTAAATTCAAAAGGGAAGTAACAATGCCAGAGATTGAGAACAGAGAAGATAAATCTGCCTCTGAAAATGCTAAAGCCTTGAAACACGTGTTTAAGTCCATGGTGAAGTCAATGAAAGAAGAAAAGTGGAAAAACAAAGCATTGCATGGCCAGTATCCAAAGATCCTAGAGAAGCCTCATGTAGACACAGTCACCACCAACAAATGGTTGGCAAGTAATTTGAAAGGAGAAACAGAGGGACTACTTGTAGTAGCTCAAGACCTGGCAATAAACACCAAAAACTACCAGAAAGTAATATGTGGCCAGCAAGTGGAGAGCAAATGCAGAATGTGTTCGCAACATGAAGAGACAGTGGGCCATATTGTATCTGGATGTGAGGTATTAGCCAAAACAGAGTACATCTCCAGGCACAATAATGCTGCAGCATATCTCCATTGGAGCATCTGTAAAGATCATGATATAGAGATTACTGACAAATGGTACGAACACGAGCCAGAGACCGTGATGCACAATAAAGTTAACAACATCACCATCATGTGGGACATGCCAGTCAATACTGATAGAACTATAACAGCGAACGCACGAGACATCATCGTTAAAGATTCAGTGAATTCCACCTGCAAACTGATTGATATGACTGTTCCTCAGATAGAAACATCGCACTGAAGAAAACTGAAAAAACCTAGAACTAGAAATACAGAGAATGTGGCATCTGAAAACTGTAGTGATCCCTGTGGTTGTTGGTGCGCTTGGTACAGTGAAGAAGGGTATGGTAGAAAACATCAAGAAAGTATCAGAGAGAGCTACTATGACAGAGATTCAAAAGATCTGCATGCTGGGATCTGCGCGAATCGTCAGAAGGGTGCTCAGTGTATGACAAAATGATTGACTTGAGTGACTGACGCTCTAGGTGCATGGTTTGCGCCCGGCTGATGCTCAAAAAAGAACATGAGCAAAGACTGTGATAAAAGAGATAATAATAATAACTTACTTTGCTTAATAGTTACAGTTGTCGGGCATTGATTTGGATATTGAAAAAGGGCATGCTAACATATGTTAAGGAAACTAAGAACGCTATTTCTAGGGAACTCTAGCCAAAGCCAGAAGCCAAGAAATGCAATTTTGTAGTCGACATTATTTATTTTAATACCTAATACGATGTTTTAGACCTTTTATGAAGGAAGTTTTTTAGCCTAGTTTTTAAAATAAAAAGGATTAATTTGGTTTTCCCATAGTTTGTAACTTAATAATTTTGCAATTATTTATGGTTTTGTAAATATTGGATGAATTGTTAAATAATAATAATAATAATAATAATAATAATAATAATAATTAACATTTCTATAGCGCAAATTAACATGTTAACTATTTGTCTACTTAATGTTTCTATTATAAAATGCTTATCGACTTCATTAGATCAGGCCCGACAGAAAAATAGAGAAATTTAGTATGGCGTTCAGCTGGTACGTTTTATCGTAAATATCAATCAAGCATGTGGAAATCATGCAAAATATTTCTTACGTTTGTGGAAAAACAAACAGGAAATAGCAAGTGAGAGGAATGATGGCCACGTGGTTATTTTTGCAATCTAGCGTTGCCGGAAATGAGATGCTAATTGTTTCTGATATCTGGGTCTCGGTCATGGCGAACGGAACTCACTGCGCTCGGTCCGGCCTGGACACGATTATGATTGCGATTGCGATTACGAATCTATTGACTGTGACTGTGAGTGTGAGTGAGTTTGCTATAGCAACTGATTCTGACCTTCATTGCGATTGTGATTATGACAGTGACTGCTTGTAACCCGGCAATATTACCGATGTCTGCGGTTGAAGAGTTTGAGATCCACTAAGTAGCGATTTGAACATAACTCCCTATAACCTTTAGCACACCTCACACGTTAGCGAAAGCCTTACAGTAACTACTAGATCTCATACCCTAAAAAGATCGGAAGCAATTAATCTTTCCATGAAAACTGCTAGTTATATTGCGTTTTCTTATTATTGTATTCTTTTTGAAGCAGCTTTAATTCGGACAATACATGACAGATAGCAACACAGAAGAATGCATTATTGCATTCTTCTGTGTTGAATGCCCCTCGAAATATCAACATTTAAATCGTTTCTAGTGTGCTGATTTTCCATATGTGGTGTACTTTTGCTCGAATATAGCTTTGGGAGAAAAATTAACAAGAGGATGTTAGATACATCAGTATGTAACATGTAAGTGTTTGTAAGTCAGTCCACCGTGGTGTGGAAATAAAAAGCACAAACACAACCTGGAGATTCACCACATGAAGTTGCTTACGAGAGTGAGTGCCTGTTGTATTACAAGAAAGAAGACCCCTATCTGTCGTGAATTAAATTAAATGTATACAGTTTGGACTTACGTCGCTACTAAAACACGCCTTAAATTCAGCGCACGTTGTTCTTGGATGGCAGTGAATTGATGGTGGCAACTCTTTACGAGAAAAAGAAGCCTTTCTGTGCAATTTGAAGATTTATTTTGCGTAGCAGAGTTACGAGACGGGTACATGCACAGACAGCTGGCGCCCATCAGGGAGACTTCCCTTCATCCACCGACTAATCTCTTGTTTGGCCTTTAGCAACCACTGATATTTTCGTGGGCCTCATCTCATATCCTCTCAGTGTTTGTTGTGTTTAAGTGCTTTTGAGTAGAGCAAGCTATCGTTCAAACACGGGTTAAAACAGAGATGGCTTTTCAGCCAGTAAAATTTTGAGGTTTATCAATTTCATAAACTGTTATAATTAGTGTTTACCACTTGCTCAGTGGCTTTTATTAAATACGGGTGATACTTTATTGCCAGTGTTACATTGCTTAGAATAATGATACAACGGGACTAAATTACTATCCTGCATCCAAAGCTGTGAAGAGTAGTGCTTGTACGTTTATTGAGAAGCTCAGACTGATTGATCTTTGTCTCTTTAATCTTTCATTTCCTACTTTACTTTTTTCCAACATTTCAAAAGTAAACGACGTTTTTGTGGCAAAACTTTAACAGTGTCGATAACATTGTGTACCACGTGTATAGTAATTGCCGAGTGTTTTCTTGTGTAAATATAGTTCGAGGCACATACATATTGTGGTCGGTTAATTTAATAGGTTTCGTGTTTCGGGTTCAAATCGAAGGGACGAGATGGCAGCGTAACACCTCTCATATCGGCAGGATTCGCCGTTTTTAGCTACACAGGACAGCACAAAAAGCGTGACGTAAATGTCAGAGAAGACCATATCAATTGTTTGCGGGAGGAGAGAAAATCGATGACCGTAAATGACCAGTGAATCCAACTAAATGAATGAATTGATAAATGAACAATATTTGTATGCACGGAATCCCCCCCCCCCCCCCCCCAACCTACAGAATGTGATTTTCCTTGAGTACCAGGATAGCCGGTTTGGGTTTCACTGCACACGTCGGCGTTCATTTTGCATGTTAATCGTTTGTTATATCCGTTCTTTTATTGCAAGTGTCGCCTTTTAAAGTTGCAAAGACAATATTTGAGGTTTGCCTGACATAATTTCATTTTTATACATGCGCTAGACTGAATAAAAACCGAAGCTTTGCCAAATGAAAAGGCTGCATGGTAGACTATCCTAACACAACCTCGATTATGTTTGACAAAGTGAGACTGAAGTTTGGGTATGAAGTTCTCGTTGTTTCAGGACTAGGGTCCATTGTTTCTGTTGTTTGGTATTGCTTTTTGTTTAACCAATCCTGTTAGATTTTCGGAAAGCTTGGTGGAGCCCCGAAAGTTTTAGGTTTGAATGAGTCACCCTATGATGGGCAGGTGCTTCTTCACGCAAGAAAAAAGATCGTGATATTTAAAATTTTATGCAGTCTAAACCTATCTCAGGGCCGATCCTCAAGTTTGAGATTTCCGTGGCTAAAACAAAGATTTTCTTCAAGAATGGAGACCCTTGAAAACATTGCCAGGCAATGAAACATTTGGAAACTGTCATTTATCGTTTTGTCTAAACTGGAAAAGCTTACCGCGACCATGCATTCTGATGGTTTGCGCTTCCGCTTTTTCAGAGCCGATGATATGTAAACATCGGTACAAGTAACTAAAGGCTAGTGCCTTCCTAGCTGGCGCCTTACATCGGTTAAAATCAGTTAAGTGTGGGCGGTAAAAGCGCATTTTATATGAAGGAAAATTTGAAAGCGCGCGTTTCTCAATGAAAAATACTTTCACGAAGTGAACATGGGTTTCTATACACACGGGAACTCTCAGCTGCAACAAACGTCTTTTTCATCTTCTTGTCATGCGAAGAGTAAGCTCTTTGCCTCGTCGAAATTACTGAAAAGCTTACTTTATTGAATAACTTAGGACCTTTTAAAAATCTTGCTTGTTTAGGAAGGTGCATATATTGTGGCTCAATTTTATCCTTGGTTTAAATTTTCTCTCAGTTTGTTTTAAACTAATTATCATACTTTACCAACATTACCATACCCAAAAACAAAGGGACGTTAAATTTAAACCACGGATAAAATTGAACCACAACACATACAGCACGTTTACAACGTTATTGAAATTCAAGGAATATTTTAAAACGTTTACAATCTAACCTATGGTAAGGACGCGACTTTACTGAAGTAAACATTTCTCAGTCTTCTCATTCTTCGGTTTGGCCGAATATGATATGACAGCAGAGGTAATAAACATATACATCAATCTGATACTTAATCGGTTTTGCTTCAATTTGTCTCTTAGCTGCGTCTGAAAGCCCAGCTGCAGACAAGAACGCATTTGGAACAACAGAAAGCCGAACTCACTGCAAACAACAGTGCTTTTACAAGAGAGATTAAGGTTAGTGAACAAATGCACTGGCTAAACATGACAACACCTGTCTCCCAGGTTAAGTGTAAGTATGCTATTCATTTATTTTAAAATGGACTTGACGTTTCCATGGTTACCATCTTACTGAAATGGCGATAAAAAGCCAGATTTCTGGTTGCGAGTAAGACATCGGATTACCCATTGAAAGAAAGCACCTTTTCTTGGTCGTTTCTTGATGCAAATTTGGTGATTGGTGATTGGTGACTGGTGTAAAATAACAGTATTCCACGAGCGCTCGTTAGATATGAGATGGTAGATAGCCAACGAGGCGCGTAGGATTGAGTTGACTACAATCATCTCATAGCCAACACGCGGAGCGGAATAATTGTCTCATTAAAAGTATCCAAGAACCAACTGCTAAATTTTGCTAATTTCTTTTTGCAACAATGACCAGAAAACGTTAATAGCCGCTATTTCTCGCATGGTATGATGGCCGATATTCCACGACGATTAAGCCAATCAAAACTCTGGAATTGCATTGTCCACTGATCCAGTCTTTATGTATTAGATAGTTACTGATGCCGGCAGCAATATGTGATATATTGCAGTCAGCTAAGGGCGTAGCCCGAAGCTGACTGCAATATATAACATATAACACAATATTACAAATATATTACACAATATCACAATATTAAAAATATTGCAGCCTGTACACTGCAATATTTTTAATATTGCAGCCTGTTTTTAATATTGCAACCTGTTTGTTTTAGCACGTTTACTATATATTACCCCTGAGAGTTTCCCTGCTGACAAAAAGGACCGCCCCCGTTTTCCTGACACACTTTTTTTTAGCATCTTTAAAGACTGCAATCAGTGATTTAGTGCAGAGAGAGAACAATGGCACTGGGTGTTAAATAGTAAATATTAATGCTGCTTTTTCCTCGTATACCAGGTGATAGCAAAACCTTTACAAATGAAAGGTTTATCATGGCGGGAAAACACGATGAAGTACAGTTTCTTCTGTACTTGTGAATAGACACTACTCCTCCGACCTGATTACTGTACTGTCATCATCATCATCATCATCATCATCATCGATTATATTTATAGTATTTATATTTTTTTTATGCCGGGCAAGAAATGATCGTAGACGAAGAACAATTTTCTTGATGCACTTTTCTTTTATGCACTCTCTAACTGTCATACAGAATAGCAGAAACATAGGTAAACTGCTGGCACTCCATATTTGGATAGTCCAGAGCGCAAGCTAACAACAGGGGGTGCGGTGAGATGAGCGAGAAGAGACTGTCGACTATCAGAAAGTGACTGCTAGCAGTCTAAACCGCAGGCAGAATCCGAGTTCATGTGTTGAAACATTTTGTTGCAGGAGGCAGAGATAGTGCTGAATCCTATAGCGTTGAGTAACATTTTTTTTATTATTATCAACAGAACGTTGAAGCTTAGAAATGTGAGAGTAATTTGAAGCCCATTTTGTGGTAGCTGGCCGATGAGTTTCATTTTGTGTCCGGCCTTGCTGTTTCTTTTTAATGTTTTTTGTTTAAATTTCTGTTTGAATTCTGGTGTTACCTGCCTATTATAGTGCTTTTGAAGAAATATTTCAACTTGCTCCTCTTTTCTTCATTACTGGCCACACATTCTTCTTCTTTGTGGACTTTCTGTGCGTATATGTATGGACGACGTCAGTTTCGCGGTAATTTTAATATTGCAGGCGAGGCTTGAAGAGCTACAGGCCCAAAAACAGGAAGTGGTTACACAGAAAGAAGCTGCAGATGATGAGAACCGGAAGTTGGTTAGTTAAAAATGCCCATTTCATGGTTCTCAAAAGAGGTGGAAAATTCAGTGTCTACTCAAAAAAGACTTTTCTTAGCTTCTCCCTTGTCTCCAGAGGAAAAGGCTCAAACCGATACTCTCATACTTTCCTAAGATTGTCATTTTGATATTTATTCTTTGAGGAGATGACAAAGAAGGCTAACAAAAGGTTATTCCTCCTGCGTGAGTGTAGGATAGCCAATCTTCCTAAAGATGTTGGAATTACACTTTACAACACAAAGATCCGCCCTCTACTAGAGTACGCATCACCTGTTTGGGGAGGTCTACCTAACAATCTGTCTGAAGAAGTCCAACGAGTTCAAGACCGTAGCCTTAGTATTATTGGCGTACCAAGAAATGCCCTCCCTGCGCTTCATGAGAGAAGGAGTACTGCTACCAAACGAGAATTTGAAAAAATTCTAAAGGACGAATCTAATCCAAATAATGTTTTTGTTAAATCGGTGCCAAAAAATCAATATAATTTAAGATCTGGGAGAAGCACATATATCGAAATGTCGGGAACCGACAGGCATCAACGTTCCTTCATACCAAGAGCTCATAAACTTTGCGGAATATAACCTCTGTTATGCCTTACAGCATTGTTTAGCTGGCTTGCATTTCATAATGTTTTATCAGTTTTGCTTGTTATGTTTTCAGCTAAACGACATCAGAACAAAAGGAGACAAAGTGCGTGAGAGGACCGCGGAAATAAAAAGGTACAGTGTTTGCTGCGAAGGATTTTTACTGGTTCCAGCTGGAACTCAGGTAACACGAACAGTTCGAATATGAGGTTGCCCGAAAATACGCTCTCATCACATGCAAGCTAAAAACAGCAACAACAACAACAATCTTTATTCACACTATTCAGGTACAAAGAAGAAGTAAAACAAAAAAGAAACTATAGAAAACGAAATTATTATGTGTACAATTTTGAATCAGTGTGCACCAGCCAAAGTAGCAAAGCTTTCGAGTTGGCTGCTGCTTATTTACAAGCAAAGAAAGGAACGGAGGAAACAAATAATAATTAAGACTAAACTAATTCACAAGAAGTGTTATGAAAACGGAATGGAAATATCACTTTAAAAATTACTTTCAGAAAACGGTTAGAAGGCGATAGTAGATATGATTACAAAGTAAATTTTGGTTGGAAATTTGGAACTATGACTCGGATATTTGAGGAGATGAAGTTGTTCCTAATGTAATTCGCCTCCATGACCATCGTATTGCGAACATTGCCTCTTCCTCCAAAACCGCCAAGTTAACCCTTTGTGTGCTTTGGTTAAAAAGCAGCTGCTATTTTAGCCATGTCCGTGACAATGGTTCCAACCTCAACAATACCAGCAATATATCTTTCTATCGTTTACTTAGCAGCATAGTGTACAACGTTCAGCAAACCGAAAATAATTATGGTGCAAGTGACAAAAGCACTTTTACAGAATGTGTGGTCAGTAGTAAGACCTCACTGTACATTTACTTCTCAGGAAGTGCTGTTTACAATCAGGTCCAACAGCTGGCTTCCATACATTGCTCCAGCAGTGCATAACGAGGCCAACGAATTCAGTTCCTTTAAATAACAATTACAAATAAGGTCAACACAATTGCGGACTGTCAGCATTCTTTCAGGAATAAAACTGCTAGCCTGTTCCAACTCGATTCTTTGATGAGCTGCAATCCTTTTATTGTGCCTTAGTCGTTTGCTGACACGCTTAACGAGCGTTAGTAAAAAAGGCGTTATCACAAAAGATGAAAAGACAAGGATTATGATATTCTTTAAGTCGTTTCTACCTTTGGTAATTTCCCAGCTGTGGCGAAGGTCTTAAATTCCGCCACATTTTAAAGCCGGCAACAACATATCCAGCACAGATCAGCACGCCCCATTCCTAAATAATAGTGTGCGAAATTAGTTGCCAAAATTCCCGTTATTGGTCTCTGTACACAACCAACAAGGCTAATGTCGCTACAATTGTCGTGATAGCAGACGTTATTTCTTCAACACATTGTGACAATGCCCAAATATGCTCATAGCGCGCTCAATATTCGTCATGCATACTCAACAGATATCTTGCGATGTGCGTAATTTTGTGTGTCACGGAGAAAAGTGGCGAATTTTCCAGCTTTTTTGTAATAAACGCAGAAAATTGTGCGTTGCCATTAATGTGTTGAATAATAAAACAATTGTCCTGCTCAACCTTGGCCTACGGCCTCGGTAGCTAAGTATCAGGCGATATTCCGCGACTTCGCTGGATAATTGTTAAATATACCGAGTAGCACCCAAATATTTTGAAGCCGGGATGACGCAAGTGTAATGCTCGTTATCTCTAAAAGAATAAGGGGTAGGATGCAATAAGCCGACAAATTGAATGCCAGTGAGATACATTGAAGCAATAACACAGCTCCATATTTTTCCTTAAAAGGTTCTTTCAACAAGAAGTTTATCTTATGAAAGGTGTTCGTCATCGTGGTTTCAAATGATAGCTGAGTTAATCTTTTGTCTCACGATTGAGTCACAAATATGTGGATCGCGACGTTTCGACCGCTATACTGCTGGTCTTCATCAGGCAATGGTGTCGACCGGCTGCGTGTGAGTATAAGAAGCACCGTGGCTGGTGGTGATTGGTGCGTTTCGATCGTCGCTTAGATTGTTGTTGATTGGAGGATTTCGATCCTTGTCGTTCAGACTAGAAATTGTTCCCTCAGCGGTCCGCTTTGGTACTGATCGGCTGTTGTGTTGTTTGATCGTGGGCATCCACGCTTCAGGAATTTCAATTCCACTGGCCCTGTTCATGTTGTTAGGGTGAAGTCTTATGTGAATAGCCTCTTTAACCCTACGGGTGTACCAATGTGGGTCTCGGTCAATAAATTTAACTTCGTCCCATAGCGGATAATGTCCGGTCGCTTTGCTATGTTCTGAAACGGCGAAGGATTGGGTTCGAGCAAGCAAGGGAAGATCTATGCATGAACGGATTAAGGAACACGATAGAGACATACGGCTTGCTCGAACTCAATCCTCCGCCGTTTCAGAACATA
This sequence comes from Pachyseris speciosa, assembly GCA_016490735.1. Taxonomy (NCBI): domain Eukaryota; kingdom Metazoa; phylum Cnidaria; class Anthozoa; order Scleractinia; family Pachyseridae; genus Pachyseris; species Pachyseris speciosa. Next base: position 348,367 of record JAEMWC010000481.1, read on the forward strand.
GCATAGACACGTTATTAACAGAGAGTCGAAAATGGTGAGTCTGCGTAGACTGTTAAGCAAGAACTCAGTGTATTTGAATGTATTGAATTATGCATTTTCTAATACAGCGTAAACTAATTGGACTTGGCTGTCGTTTTTACTGAAATAATTGGTTGAGACATTGTTGTTTTGTTAAGGGTGCTATTTTCAACGTATTTCCTTTTATTAGTTTGTTTTTAATCAACAGTTTTGACAATTGTGTGTTGTCTGTGTATTAATCTCGGTTAAGGTGGCTCAATAGTCCAGAAAATGTATGGAAACCTCAGTTTTTTTGCTAAAAGCAATTGGGAGGGGGGGGGGGGGGTGGGGATGGTGGGTTATTAAAACTCTTATTTCTCCAAAGATTTTGATGAAGGACTGGGCATTGTTATGCATGCATCTTTTCACGTGACAGCTGATCACGTGGCTATACTCGGCTCATTTGAACTCGCTCTCTGGTCGGGCGACTCACTTGCAGAATTCTCCTTGGAATGTGTAAAAATTGCCCTAAATTACTATTTTGGGACCGGAGCTCACCATCGAGGGCTAGGAAGGCTTAAACCTTGCCAGTTCCAAAGAACCGCTCATTGACACTGCGTTTGTTAGAACGCTCGCTTCAATCTGCTGACAGTTTGTTGTTCGTGGACAAGGGGCCAAAAAGCAAGTGAGCCTTAACTCAACAGGCTCCAATCTTCACTGGTGGAAGTTTCATCGAAAGTTGAGGGTGCCTGCAAAACCCTTGGTGCAAGATTGAAGCCTGGTCAGAGACTTAAAAGAAAATAGTAAATTGTTTTGGAGGAGCCTTTCCCGCTCAAAGATATGTGGAATTTCCCAGCTTGCAACGGGGTCAGATTCTTGCTGTTTGGCTGCTTGGTTGAGGTTGCTGATAAAAAGGAAGCTGAGAGAGCTATTGTTCGCCTTTTTTTCCCCAAAAGCTCTCTTTAATTTGGAAGCAGAAGACCTGTTTTGTAATGTTTACTCTCTGAATAAAGGATTCAGTTGAAAAAAGATTTGTCCAGACTGCTCGTTTGCGAGGTAAGATTTTCTTGTAATTCTTGCACTAGGTTTGAGCTGATATGTTGTTTACATCCCATCTCTATGCTATTATTTTGCTGGAGAAAGCATTGTCGTGTCTGTTTGATTTTCCCTTTGCTCATGTGTATCAAACACTTTTGCACTGATATTGCTGGAAAAGATGGGAAAACCTGACCACAGCAATTTTTTCCGTGATCCTATGCAGGTTTAAAATTTGAAACTGGCGTGGAATTTGTAGACGGCAACAATTATTTACTTTCCATTGTTTTACTTTTACCAGCTTTTTAGGGATCAAATTTGAGGAGACAAACCTATGCAATGAGCCAGAATAAAGCCAATCTGTTGGACTGTTCTTTAATAACGTTTGAAGGATTGATGGCAGGTGTAGGCAAGTGAAACGATGATGATTTTCTTTCTGCAAATAATTAAAGTCGGTGCACAAGTTTAGGTCATTGCATAGATCAATACAGACATAATTTGTAAAAAAGTGTTCACCCCCCCCCCCCCCCTTGACTAAGTTAAGTGCTTTTGCTCTTTTATTGTTACTGAGGAAGCACTTTTAAAGACATATGACAAAAGCTTGTTCTGTTTCCATGACAAGAAGAGACTCCAGCATCATTGTGTTTGCCATCATTCATGGTAATGAGTTGCATGATTGTGGTTGCTTCTGAACGAGCCTGATTTTGATTAAAAAGGGGTCAGACTATCGAGCCCCCTTAACTGTTGATTTTATTTTCCTATTTGTTCGTATATCTTATTTTACCTGGAATTGTAAAACTAAGGCTTTCTGTCCAGGACAGCACAAGAACGTGTCAAATTATTGTCACCGGCTTTAAAGAGGAAAACGTGAGAAATATCATAATTCTTGTGTCCAGTTGGTTTCCTTTCGTCTTAACTTAACGAGCTTCTAACAACTTTCAGTGCCTTCCTTAATCTAAGGTTACAAGGCAGTTATGTCTGGAATTGTACTTAATTGAAAGAAAAAAGGAAATCCGACCTAGTTGTGTTTGCTAACAAAAATGCTGAAAGTGGGGAGGCCTTTTTCTGAGTGAATGATCTGCTGTAATTATGAAAATCCCTTTTGAATCTTTTATCGTTCAGTATAGTTGAACTCTCTCGAAGCTACCATCTTCCATAATACAAGCGATCATATGACGTTTTTCTAAGGGTGGACGCTTACAAGATGGTCAATAATATCACCACGTCTCCCGTCCATTTAGCGCTTCATGAAAACACGCCCTCGGTTTTTAACACACACGGTTCTTTTTGAGAACATTTGAAAAGATGTACATTTAAAATTTTGAAACGACGCTCAAAGTCAAGTCAGACACTTTGTACAAGTGTATCGAACGATTTGGTTGTAAACTCTCAACCAACATTTGCTGTTTGAAAACTGCGCTCAATCTTTATCCAAGAGACAATCTTAAAGATGAACATTTTGCTATACGTTTGTTTTTCTCTGGCTTTTTATTTATGTATTTTTAAAGTAATTAACATTATTGTAAAGCGCTAATGGGCTATAGGAAATTCGCGCAATAGAAATTATTGTTATCATGATTGTTATAATTGTTATTATTATTGCCTGGGTGACCTGCAAACTCAGAGAATATGCAATAAGTAAATACTTTCTGATGACTGAGATAGGAGGGTATTATCCCAGGCTGAAAGATTTTATGCGAATTAGGAATGAATAAAAATGTTTTGCTGTTGTTTAGGTTGCTAAGCATAGTATGCAACGAAGGTTTGAATCAAACTTGAACTAAAATTGTGTATGTTCTTTTTTATTAAGGTTTATCTTGACTTGTAGTAGCTGTATTTATGGCTTATTCTTCAATAAAATCTGTAACTTTTCGCGCGATTTCTGGTTGAGTTGCACAGTTTGTTTATTCGACAAAGTTGAGTCACTGTCAAGTCGCACGAGAGACAAAATCGTTCAATTCAAGTGTAGGAGGTGAGCAGAGCAGTGTCATCACTGTGTAATGTAAACATTAAAAATGTGGGTAAGCTAACATCAATTTGTTTAGCCTTCAAAAGAGTCCCATAAAGCAATGTTTACACAGATGGAGCAGTTCTGATTTTCCTTATCGAGCCTTTGTTGCGAAGCTAATTCACGATGGACATCGATTATGCCATTACCGGATTTCTAGTGAATATTCTATTTTAGTATATACCACACAAGTGAATAGTGCTTTTCGAGCGCTCAGCCTCAGTGTCGGTGAATAATTGTTAATTATCATTGCGATGAACGAGGTAACGTTAGTGACAAAATTGTGTTCTCTTTCCTTCCGATCTTCAGATTTTTCTTCCTTTACGCGAAATCGTTCCTTTGCGCACATGGAACAGAAAGTACTACGCAAGCATTTAGTCTCACTAACTGAGCACGTGTGTTATGGCACATCACTGCTGTTCTTTGCTACATCATCGTCGAACGTTCCGAGTTTAATCGGGGGTGTATCGTTCAACGAACTTCTTCGAGACTTCCTTCGTATCACAATTCCGAAAATTATTGCCATAATCGCAAATTCACAGCTTCTTAGCAGAAATAATATTGTGTACCTCGACCATTTCGTGCGCTCAGTTATTTTCAACTCTACAAAGATTCCGTAGTCGCTGGCAGCTAGGCAAAGGCTCAGTATTAATATCGCTGCTGTGATAAAAGGAGATAGAAACACTAATGTGATCATCCTTTTCAATCTCTCTTTCCCTATGTTGTTTCCCTGCCGTCGCGAGGACTTTAAGTTCCGCCATATTCTGTACCCTGCTACAGCGTAACCGACGCAAATTAGTATTCCCCATACGAAGAGGTGGAGGTACGAAACAAAGTGCCACAACCTGCTGTTTTTATACAGAGTTAGCAAGTTGAATATGAGCATCACTGCCGTAAGAGCGCCAGTGATAGCGAGGAGAACACAAATGTTTTGTAACCTCGGATCCGCCAGTGAAGTCTTGGTTGTTTCTAGCAGTATTAGAAGCAAAATGCTGAACGCAGACAAAGTTAATGCCACTGAGGTGCAGTTTATAAGGAGGGTTGCTGCGATAATTTCCGCGGACGTGCTGTGTAGCACTATTGGGTTCCAAAGGAGGGAGACTACCTTTAGCGTTGCTGCAATGAATAGCTGGACGGTAGTGAAACGGCAGTGGATATTCCGGTTGCGGGAGTTCCTCGTACATTGGTGAACAAAGGCAACCAAGCAACTCGTTGCGAAAATGCCGAATAAACTCGAGAATGTGTATGCGTAGAGTTCCCAGGCCCAGTGACTTATTAATTCTAATGTTACGGATGTAGACGATTTAGCCGACGAAACCCCGTTTTGTTCCATGTCGGTTACTTTAAATTGTCACCTTCAACAGTCTTCATACCAATTAGTTCCTTTCCCGGCTTCAGTTTGAATGATTTTGCATGCAAATGCGTCGAACAGGTAAAAGAGTAATATTTGACTTTCCATTGGCGCAACGCAAACAACAAATTAATGCCGTTGGCTTCCTGTCAAATCGATAACCCGTTCTTGTTGTCAGTATATACGATTGATAAGGAGAGCGTTAATTCTACCTATATTAGCCCATGAATTAAAAATATTCATGCAAAACGCTGCTTTAATGTATACAGCCGTTTAATGTTGATAATCAACCACTTTCTTTCAAGAGACGTTTTATTTTCATTTCTCCAAATGCTAATTGTATATGGCTACAGTTGAGTTTAATTTAATGGGGAATTCGTTTGCAATGTTTATATTAGAATGTGTAACAAAATGGCATTAGTAAACACCCGGTGAATGTGGCTCTACTGCATCAATTCATAAAGCCCCTCATTACCAAAAAAAATTAATAATAATAAATCGATGAATAAAAATAAAATAAACAACGAAATCATTTTAAATAAAACTTTTGTTTCTTTGTGTGAAAATTCTGCCATGATTCAAAGCGTTTCGGCAATGGTGCCGCTTATCGCCTCATTTTTATCGGTGATTTGTACGTCGAATCCTGATTGGTGGATCACGTTGTTTGTTTTAAAGCATACATTCTTCCGTTTGATGTTAAATCAGTCTGAAAGGTACCCGAGAAATGGCTAAGATTAGTCTAAAACGATTTGCAGCTAAAGGGATGCGAAAGTTTTCATTTGCTACAAACAAAGGAATACCCTTTAAGTCCACTCAGAGCTTTATTACTTTCCTTTTTTCCAAACTTTCAGGAGTGCTGAGTGATATTTGACCAGATGGTGCAGCTGATTTCGGTCGCACGCAATTAAGGTTTAAAAACTGATGAAATGGCTCGCGGTGAATGTCGTGCTTTAAATTGCTTCGTGCACTCCCTTAGAACCGGGCCCGTCCCTTGGTCCTGAGGTAGTAGAGGAGTTTTTCATTGAATGGACAGCAATCTTCTCAGTATGTGCGCCGTTCCTAAGAGGGTGATCTTTTGCAGCTCATTGATGTTAATGACTCCTGGGATCTTTCCTAAATTCTGGTCCATTCCCTTTCTAACAAGTCCCAGCGCACCAACGATAATTGGCACATGCAGTCTCTGTCCTCATTCCCCACATTCTCGTGACTTCAGTCTCAAGGTCTATATTTTGTGAGCGTTTGGGTGACCTTTGTCGATGTGTTTCTGTCGGATGGCACCGATACATCTATAAGCTTGCAACACCGGTTGGCATGGTCCTTGATCGCTATATTAGGCTTGTTCCCTGACAGCTCCCTATCCGTATTTAGTATTGATCTACTAGCGTTCTATCACAGTACCGTTCTGTGATTGGCTACGCTACTCGCTATCTATTCTGTGATAGATAGTAGCGGTTGTCCACGAAATGGCGGCCGCTTCTTCGCGATTTCGAAGTGTCTGCGAGGAGGATTTGGACCACTTTTAGCCGCCTGACCAAAAGACAAAATCACAATTTTCGTTTCTATCACAAAATTTTGTAGGTAACATTTCGGGCAAGATTTACGCACAGCCACAATAATATAATAATTATGTAGACTATACTATGGTGGCCGAGAACTGCCATAAGGATTTTTGGTGGTTTTTTTTTATCTTTTTCTTTTATATTTTATTTTATTTTACGTATTTGTTTATTTCATTTCATTCATTTGATTTGATTTTATTTCATTTTCAAAAACAAATTTTTTTTCATGAAAATGAAATTAAAGCAAATAAAAACGCTTTGTCTAAAATGAAATTAAAATGAAAGTAAAGTCAAATTGAAAACAAATTAAATTAAAAGCAAATGAAAAATTTATCACCGTGGCCTAAAACTGCCATAGACCAAGATGCCTTGGGGGCGGCTTGTGCTTCCAAGATGGCGGCGGCAAGGATAAGGAAGGATTCTTGGAAAGAGGACTTAAAGCTGAGAGAAAAGCTGAAAGATTATGTGACAGCAGGTCTTCGCCTCCAGGAGATTTTAGATTTTATGCTAAGAGATTTCGATTGGTATGCTTGGAGCATAAGAACTTTAGAGAGGCGTCTTCGATACTTCGATATGAGATCGACGTGTCTACCCAGCAGCCGGGAACTGATTTAAAAAAACTAGATACGCGGCAGCCAGAAATTTTGACCAATTTTCTCGAAACAGCTCGTTTAATATAAAATTTTTTACGTTGTTTGTAACTCAGAGGAACATTTCTACAGAGGATATCTGGCAAGACTATAGACTCTTTATAATTTTACATAGAAATCGAGTAGACTCAGCAGATGCCGAGAAAGTACAGTGAGAATTTCCGACTGCGGGCATCTTGTATTTTGAAACAGTTGAAAGCCGTGCCCGTAAGTGAAGATTCCAAAGAATATGCTTTGTGTAAGCACGAAAAATTCATGCACTAAAATACCAAGACTTCCTTAAGAATCGCTTGGGATTTATGCCAACGAACATGAAATGCTCTGGGGAGGTTTGGACAACACGTTTTGTCGATATTTCCCGAGAGCTGATCAGTCACGTCACGCTCGGTGTGTCAGAACTTGAAAATTTTTGAAGTGTCGAAACTATGAAGATTTCACTCTATGCCCCAGGCTCGACAGTTGCCTCTACTTCAAGCCCAAAGCAGTGTTTGAAATCATATGAGTTTTCTAAACAACTTCCTGGTGTTTTTAGAAAAATTAAATGAGATATTTCGAGCATATTGGACGTGAATTTCCGACTGCCGGGCATCTAGTATTTTAAAAACCGTACCCGTGAGTCAAGATTCTAAAGAATATGCTTAATGCAAGCTCGGAGAATTTGTTCACAACAATACTAAACCTTTATTTAGAATCGCTTGGCATTTCTGAACAAACACTAAATACTCTAGTGAGGTTTCGTTGATAATTTCTGCAGATATTCATTGGGGGCGGTGTGTCAGAACTTGAGTATTTTCTAAGTGTCGAAAACATTGAGATTTCACTCTACGCCCAAGCTCGACAGTCGCCGTTCTACTTTTAACCCAAGGCAATATTTGCAATTGCTTGAGATTTCTTAACAAATATCTTATATTCTTAGAGGAATTAAACGAGCTGTTTCGAGAAAATTGGTCAAAATTTCTGGCTGCCGCGTATCTAGTTTTTTAAAATCAGTTCCCGGCTGCTGGGTATCTAGACACGTCGATCCGTTATATCGAAGTATCGAAGACGCCTCTCTAAAGTTCTTATGCTCCAAGCATACCAATCGAAATCTCTTAACATAAAATCTAAAATCTCCTGGCGGCGAAGACCTGCTGTCACATAATCTTTCAGCTTTTCTCTCAACTTTAAGTCCTCTTTCCAAGAATCCTTCCTTATCCTTGCCGCCGCCATCTTGGAAGCACAAGCCGCCCCAAGGCATCTTGGTCTATGGCAGTTTTAGGCCACGGTGATAAATTTTTCATTTGCTTTTAATTTAATTTGTTTTCAATTTGACTTTACTTTCATTTTAATTTCATTTTAGACAAAGCGTTTTTATTTGCTTTAATTTCATTTTCATGAAAAAAAATTTGTTTTTGAAAATGAAATAAAATCAAATCAAATGAATGAAATGAAATAAACAAATACGTAAAATAAAATAAAATATAAAAGAAAAAGATAAAAAAAAAAAAAAACCCACCAAAAATCCTTATGGCAGTTCTCGGCCACCATACTATACTGTTGTGACTCAAACTCTATTCATGCTCGCCGGTTTTGGAACAGGGTTACAATGACAGTGATGCATGTATAATTTATGTATGGGGCCGTGGGGAAAGCTTTCCACATTTCGTTCCCCTGTAGAAACTAAAATGATATTTAATCGTTAACTTTCGGTGAATGTTCTTGACCCGCCATGCTGTATTCGTTTTCTTTTCTTGAAAATCACAGACCTGCCTCGGAACTTCGTTTGCACGCATTACCTTCTGTCGGCCCAACATCGTGTTTGGTCGTGTTCTCTTCGGTGAATGTTCCAAGCTGCACCAATTGCCCGTTTTCCACGGAACTTGGGGTCTTCGTTTTTATGACAATAGTGAAAATCAAACCCATCGTCGCAAACTCACAAGTTTCTATTAGAAACAACATCGGGTACCTTGACCACATATCTTCCTTAGTTATTTCTGTGCGGTCATAAACGAAACCGTAGTCGTTGCTAGCTATGATCAGGCTCAGTGTTAACGACACCGCCGAAATAACAGCTGACATGAATACTTGAGAGATGATAGTCTTTAACCTCCCTTTTCCCGTCGAGTTTCCTATTTGTCGCGAAGATTTTACGTTCCACCACATCCTGTACCCTGCTACAGTGTATCCAACGCAAATTATTATTCCCCAAGTAAAGAGAACTACATGTGAAATAAAGAACCACAGTTGTCGGTTGCCATACAGAACAAGCAAGTTGAAAGTGAGCAGGGTTGCTGAGAAAACAGACGTAATGCCGACCAACACCGTAATGTTTTGTAGCCGCGGAGCCGCCAGTGAAGTCTTGGTTGTTTCTAGCAGTATGAGAAGTAAAATACTAAACGCAGACTGGGTTAGAGCCGAGGAAAAGGAGTCTATGATGAGCGCTGCTGCGAACATTCCGTTGATGCATCGTGTAACGATGTTGGGATGTAAAGCAGTCCGACTACTTTTAGCGTTGCTGCGACAAACACTTGAACTGTGGTGAAGCGACCGTAGATGTTGCGGCTGCGAGATAGCTGCTGTGTTATTTGCTGGACGAGGACAACTAAACAACACACTGCTAGAATGCCAGACAAACACGCGAATGTATAGACATAGAAATCCCAAGCCCAGTGGTCGATTAATTCACCAACATTAGCAGCCGAAGAATATGTAGCAGATGAGTACTTTGGGAGCGAAACAACTGTTGAGCTGCTATTTTGCTTCATGGTTTGCCAGCAGCTCTCAACTCCCTTGACAAAATGGATTATTTTTGTATGCGTCAATCCTTCTCGTATTAAATCATACAGAGATTGTATAGACTGTACAGAGATAAATTAATCCCGTTGTTCAGTTAAGGACGGTAATTGCGTTTTACTTAGTCCTCTGTGTATCGTAGAATATTTAGTTCCTTTCTCTGTGTTGATCAAATAAAAGAGCGCTTCTTTCTTTGGTATGTAAATTGAAAATTTGCACTTCAAAAGAGTCATTTAGAATGATTCCATTTAGGCTCCAGGTTTTTTTTAGAAGCCAAATAACGCCACTCAGAATAAATGATCTTTTGACATCTTTGTCTTGTAAAGTGAATAGAACGCTTTGAAGTAAACTACCCACTTATTTTGTTTCTGCCCGAAACGATGCTACAATAGTCTTTATAGCTTTGGCTCCGTTTCTTCCTTAGTGCATGGGTTCTCTTCGTATCCTAGTGTCCATGCAAAGTGCAAGGCATGTAACAACGGGAACATGTGCCGCACGAAGCGTTCGGCTCATTTGTTAATAGACAGGGTTCGTACAGGTCCTGGAAAACCTGGAAAGTCATGGAATTTTATAATTTCATTTTCCAGGCCTGGAAAGTCCTGGAATTTAGGTTTGGGTCCTGGAAAGTCATGGAAAAACAGAAGGCTTTCTATAAGAGGAAAAGATTTATTTCAGTAGAGATAAACATAGTGCGTGTTGTAAAATTACGCTTGCGAACATTGTTGTTATTTTCGTCGTTGTTTTGGCATTACTGTCTCGGAACAGTTGCTAAACTTAAGTCATGGAATTTTTCAACAAGTCATGGAAAAAGTCCTGGAAAGTCATTGAATTTTCACAGCTCAAAAGTGTACGAACCCTGATAGAGAGCTTAAACAACGGCAACGAGAACGGCACAAGATAATAGGCTTAATCACGAAAAACAATCGCGCTGCAAGTACGTTTTACATATTGGTACATTTCTTTGCCGTCCTCAGCAGAATAACAACGTGGAATGACCAAAGTTTAGGTGTCGTGGAGAACGTAACCGTATGGCGGTCAACTCCTGTTTATTTTGCTAATTTACATGTAGCCTCCAGGATATTTCGCCCTCACGTTTTACAAGTTAAATAAATTGGAATAATCGTGAAAGAGTTAAAATAACGGAAAGTAATAATTTGAAATGACGTTGTCTTTGCCGTTGCCGTCGTCGTTGCTAAAGCTCTCTATTACCTTTCATCAAGGACACAGTATCCGATAATATTATAGTAGTAGATATGATTATAGTATTATTATTAATAGTAGTGTTGATTTTTGAAGCTTGTACTTTATCCCTGTAATTCAGTTTTTGGTTGCAAAGGTGATTAATAAATGTGTGGCCTGGCCTGGTTTGTAGAGGCCTGGAGGCGAATTATGATTTGAGTGGAACTCGAATCGGAAGATAAAGTTTGTCGAGTTAATCTCTACATTGTGTGGTGCGGTTTTCGTAAACTGGACCTTTTCTCCACACTGAATGTCTCTGCCCAGGTGTTCAAATGGGCACCGGGACAAATGCCATGGCAACCCTGAACTGACGTCCTATCCTGGTGGTTTTGCGTTCGACCACTGGATGGATGCTTAAGTCCATTGTTGGGCTACCCAGTCTCCCTAACCATTCCAAACAACACGTGTCGATCTCCGGCGTTTCCCTACATCAAGGTACTACGGAAAGCCGTAAAAACCTGGAGCAAAATTATTTATCTTTCAAATTGGTACTCTTAATCCCCACGGTATCAACGAGCACTTTTCATTCAATCAATTAATTCCTGTTTTTCACGTTACCAAGTTACCACCAATAGCGTAGCTCCATCTTCTGTATATAAACCATACACAACTCGCAATTCCTCGATTCGCTCCGACGAAGGGCTAACGCTCGAAACGTCAGCTTTTCGAATCCCTGTACGGTGGTCAAATTACATTATCAACTCCGTTGATAAACCAAATTTTCGTGTTTCACTCCCCCGCCGACGCAGCACCACATTTTCTTTAGAAACTAACCCAATTACCCCTTTACCTTTAACTCGTCGCCGGTCTCGGCCCATTTATATACTATATAAATCGAAAATGGCCAATTTATACCAGCCGTTTGATCCACACCCGGAAATCTGGCATAAGTGAGAAAAAAGTAACAACAGAAGCGGTTTCTTAAATAAGTAAGAGAACCGAAATGCTCAACAGACAGACACGTGCACGGCCTGTCCTTTCATCCACCGCCGAAGCAGGACGCTCGTCCCGTCCAACTTCTATGCTATGACGTGCCCCAATTGTACATCCAATTCAAGACATCGGACCGACCGTTGGTGGCCTTTAAGGGCGGCATCTAAGAAAAGAAACTCCTGGAGGGGCTCGGGATTCTCCACGTCGATCTCGAACGCTACGGTTGCCCCAAATTCGACGACATGCTGTGCGTGTCCACCGTGCCCTCCTGCGGACATTATCGCCATCCCGTCCGTCATCACTGCCCCAAAGTGGAATGCTACCACTTGGTGCAATGGGCCAAAAGACGCCTGGTACTTCCCAGAGACATTAATTTTGTCAACCTAGAACGCTTAGCCCAGTAAATAAAACGTCTCATTTGGTTAGCCATTGACTTTTGACAGAGTTGGGGCGGGTCTGAAAAAAGACCCTTAACTTTTTTTAAGTTTTGTTTGTTTTGTCCACAGTAGCTCACAGAAAAGGGGGTACTCCCACTCACGTGACCTCTAAAAAGTGGGGGTCCCCAAACTCACGTGACCTCTAAAAAAGTTCCTGTATCCCCCACTCACGTCTCCTCTAAAGAAGTAAGGGTACCCCAACTTTTTAGAGGTCACGTGCACCGTTGCCATGATGACGTCATTTGATGAGAACCTGTCAAAGGCACCCTGGCTTAACGCACGTCACTACTAGTTGGAGATGATGAACTTTGACATTACTTTGAAAAAATTCTGTAATTCATTTTCTAACAGTTTAAAGGCAATGTGACTAAAATCAGTCGCATGAGTTTGTGAAATATGCGACGAGAGTTGGAATTTAGTAACTGTTTTAGGATGAATTGTGCTTGATTACATAAGTGGCAACACTTGTTTCTCCTTATATGGCAATGATGGCATATTTGTGTGAATACACTGAAGTCTGTTAAATACTAAAGCGTTGGGTTGTGGAACACAGTTGCGGTTAGAAGTACTAAGAGGATAGAATCCAAACAAAGTTTCCTAAGTTAAAAGCTATCTAGGGGTGAGAATTCCTATTTTTAGGCCACTGACATGCAAATTTCCCATTTTTCCATGTTATTTCTCACTTGACACCCTGGAATCATATATTTCTTACTTCATTTGTTTATATAATTTCAATTATACTCACAGGTCGTGCTCGCGGCGCTGGTATAATTGGTATTATATAACACAAACTCCGTTCGAAATATATAAGAAAACATCAGGCAGAAATGCAACGCCCCCGTACGCAGGGTGTAAAAGAGGGGTTGGTTAAGACAAGATAAAAAGTCAAAAAAAAAAAAAACTGCAACATGAAAAATTTTTTTAATGTAATAGACCGTAACAGAACATTGGACAAAGTTGAAGTTATTTTAAAACAGCGTGACCATAATTGGTCTTAAAGACAGGTTTCAAGTAAGACTCCTGAAAAGTACTAACGCGAGACCAGTCTGCCATTTTCATAACGTCTTCAAGTGAAACATTGCTGTTCACTGCTGCGGTTGTAGATGCTCCACGAACCGAGTACGCCTTCAAGATCTCATGGCGTATAAAATCGCTTAGTGTGTCACCCCCTTTAGGGGACGCAAGAAAGTCATATTTTGTCACGTGTGTTTAAGTTTATTTTTGAGATCAAAATGGCTTCCCTGTCCATATTTACAAGATTGTAGTTCGCCGGTCTCGGAAGTAAAACACTGCTTTTCAATACTGTAAATCAAAACAATAGGTTGTAAAAAAACACTCGACAACTTAAACGGTGGAAATCAGTTTGTTCATGACGTAATCGTGCCTAATCTCATATCTGCAAATCATTCGATTTCACTAAAAGGCCGTGGAGTTTCTGTTTGAGCGCTTCTGGGAATTCACCTTGCAACAACTTACAGGTTGGAATGTAAATTTTTACCTTGCTTTTATATCCTTACACACATGTAATATGAGGGTTCTGGCGCAGCGAAATACAGCCTTGGTTGCGCAAAGAAACAGTTTTCGGCAACTCGCCTATTGGCTTCGTTGCCTTGGGCAACCAAAGCTGTATTGAGCTGCGCCAGAACGCCTCACATTACATGTGTGTGTAAAACATGCTGCGTGAAGTGCGCCAGAAAATTTGATGCCGCGCGAAGTGCGCCAGACAATTATCTGTTGCTGCAGCGCAGCTCGGCTCGGCTCGGTTCTTGCCGCGACTCGGGAAAACGCAGCGCGAAGTGCGCGAGAAAAATTTCGTATTGAAAAAAAGGCCAATGGCTTACACCTGGAAGTGCGCCAGAAACATTCTTCGTATTGAAGAAAAATCTCACTGGTATATCCGCCCAAACGATGGAAGCCAGCGGATCCAGCAACCGGCAACTGACCAAGCTGATTCAAAAACTTCCTCCCGAGCTTCGCGAAAAAATTCTCAAGGAGCTCGTTGCCGCGAAAACAAAGGAGCGAACGGCCCTTGGCTGGGGTCTTGTTCACTATCAACTTGGGGAGCTCTTTGAAGGCGGCAAGCAGGAGCCTTCGCGCTGGGGTTGGGACGCGCTTCGCGAAGAGAATTTGACAGATTACTTCAAGATGAAACACGTGAAAACCGTTGACGTGATGTGCTGTTTCGAATGTTTTCCGGACGAGGAGAAAGGGCTTTGCGTCGCGTGCAACGAAAAAAACGTTCGACACGTCATTTCACTTGACGCGACATGACACCATGCGCGGGAACGCCCCTTTCACAGGAAAGAGCTGCGCAGCCTGTTGTTGGTTTGCACATAAAAGGGCCTCAGCTTCCCAATCCACAAGCAACTCGGCTAGGGGCGGCCGAGCTGAGCTGCGCTGCCGGGCCGGGCTCGGCAAAACGCAGCGCGAAGTGCGCCATGAAAATTTCGTATTGAACAAACAGGCCAATGGGTTACACCTGGAAGTGCTCCAGAACCACTCTTCGTATTGAAGAAAAATCTCACTGGCATATACGCCACGATGGCAGCCGCAAGAGTTTCGAGAGAGGCTCTGCAAATGTTTTACGGGCGAATCGCTCAGGAGGAGAACAGAAACCTCTCTCAACCATTGCAGCTCAATCGGATTTTGAATTACGACGTATTTCTGATCTCCCAAACCGATTTCTTTGAATGGATTCGCGTTTGGAGAATGGACGTATCAGTTGAAAGTGAAACTAAAGTAGTATACCGGCGTCAAACGAATACCGTTTCGCACAAAATACATCGTCGCTTCGCTACCTCTGTTTTTCATGCTTTAACAGTATTCATTTGACGCCGGTATACTACTAGGAACAACACCTCGCCACATTTGTCTTTTTCCAACCAACGCCTTGTGCACAGTAAGCCACCACACCCATTCAACCTTTCTTAAACCAACGCCTTGTGCACGGCAAGCCCCCACACCAATTCAACCTTTCTTAAACCAACACTTTACGTACGACAATCAAAAACATACCCTATTGAACAAGTGCGCCGTATGCACAACCGTGTCAGACCCTATTGAACAAGTGCGTCGTATGGGTAAGCATGACACAAGAGAGGCGTGGGGTTAAACCGATGGAAACCGAGCCAACGCGAGAGCCGAAGGCGCGCATGCGGGAAGAGGTTTTCAACGAACCATTTTTTGGGGAGTGTATTTTGTGGGGAGTGTTGTGTTGGTCTTGCTTGAGAAATAATTTCGGAAAAAGAACCTTTCTTGGAGATCCAAAACAATTTGATCCCAAATTTTTTGTAATCGTTCCCAAAAGTTTTTACCAACGAAAAGCTTGGATAAATTAACTGAAATTGGGGAAGAGGGCTGAATCGAATGGTTGCGAAATAGTTTTGGCTCAGTGAATGGTTTAAGCACCCGCATTTTGTGACGGTCTATTAGAGAGAAGAGAGGTGGGGTATATTTGATGAAGGCGCAAGGTGAAACCTACAGTGTGATCGAGAACAATGTTCGTCGAGCGTTGATGGGGGAGATTGAAAAGTGGTAACGGGGCATCCCCATGGGAGTACATTAGAAAGACAAGGGAAAATTATTTTATTGACACATGCGTTGATATTGCCAACAGAGCTCTTCGCTCACTCCCACCAGAAGAACAGGAGTACACGGAAAAGGGTTTTATGACACAATCTTTTAAATATCTGCGTCAAGATATAAATGGATCTCATGGAGCAGATTTCCACACTCCCCCCAGAGTTGCGTGTGAAAATCCGTCGCTTTCACACCCAAATCAGCTGAATGAAATAAAGAGAATGGGTTGGGGCCAGGTTCTCAACGAGTTGTTGGGTCCTTTATACCATTTTATGTTTAATTTTTTCCAACGAAGGTTAATCTTTTTGAAGAATAGTGACCAAAATTTATCCCCTGAAATATAAACAACACAAGAACACAACAGCTGTGGAACTCTTTGCCTTCGCAAATGCGAGAGGCATTGCTCGTTTTTATGGAAGAGCTCGAAGACACCCTCGCAATCAGCCACAACTCTCCCGACTGGGTTGTCAAGCGCGCAATGCTCGCTTTTTGGGCGTCGTTCGAAGCCTATGTCAATTACGCATTCGACAACGCGGAGGAGGAAGAGGTTTCAAACGAACCTGATTGGGACGCTTTGGAATTCGAAGCAGACAGGCAGGAAGAAGCAAATACCCCGCCTCTTTCCCGAGCACAACGACAACGGCTGTCTCGGGTGTGATTGATTGTTGTGTCGGGCATTTCAACAAATGTTTCTCTTTGTAAGCAATGATTGCTTTGCTGGTGATTCTTTTTCATTCCGTGCAAGATGTACTTGTACACCCAATCGTCGGCGAGGTTAAACAGGAAACACGCCGCGTGGTCGACGAAATTTTTGCACAAGGTACGCCCTTTTGAAGAAAAAAAATTGTGTAATGGCGATGCCACAAAAAAACATCGGCGACAGTTTTCAAGAATCGGTTGACAAATTGTTGAAAAAATGCGACCAGATGGTTGTCCTGTTTCATCTGGAACCACCACTTTTTTCAAAAACGAAGTTGAATGTTCCCCAACACTAGTCTGTTTTCTCTGGGAATCCATTGGTTTTTTGGAAAATTTTCATAAAGAGTTTTGTTACATCAACTATCATGTGGTTGATTTCAGAAAACTTAAAAACAATCTTGACATTTTGGAAGAAGTGATAGATGAATTGAGAGAATTTGTTGTTTGGGAGACAGTGGATTACTCAACAATACTGTCACTGATTGGAAACGTAAGACGGGTTCTGAAGAGTGTTAAAGATAGGGCGGGAAGGTGGGAATATTATATGTTTATTAAATAGCAAGGAAATTAAACACCAAGTCCCAACTTCTCTTTCGTGTTGATAGCATTGCGGGCCAAAGCATGCCCCCATTGTCTCTCTTTCCACGGAACCGCATCCAAAGCTCGAACCGTTTTCCTGTCAGCGGCATGCTTGCATTTTTTTTTCGTCTTCGCCATACTTCTTTGCGCGGAAACTACAACTGCTGTAATCAACATCATACTGTATTGCCACCGCGTCGGTGGAGCCAGTCGGTTTCTGGAATACTTCCAAGATTTCACTCGTTTCAGGGTCAAAGCTCAGTTGATGATGCAAGCGATTGTAAGGTCCGGTGTAATGGTGGCCGGGAAGGGTCCAACCACCTTTCGGCGCCGGAAGTTTCCCGATCAATTTATGAACATCCACACCCGTTCCATAGTAGTTGTGGAGGGTTTTCTTGAGAACGTCTGTGAAACCATGGTGTTTGGGGATGGCTTTGCCGAAAGCTTTCAAAAACTTTGTGTCAGTTGCGAACTTGGGAACCAACACACCCTGCGAAACAAACCGGGGATGAAACAGGCTCCCAATACCTCTCCCATATCCCTTCCATTTTATCCAGGAGCCGTAGCTGCGGAAGCCACCTCGCCGCTTGTAGTCTGCATATTGGCGTTTGTATTCAGCCACCATTGCCCTACCGTCTTTTTCAGAAACTTCGGGGCCTTTGAAAAGTTTGGGGTCAGAGATGACACTCCACAGTTTTTTTGAAATCAACAAATGGGAAGGGAACAGAGAGGCCTTTTCCATCGAGATCAGGCCTGTCGGTTTTGTAACAGATGTTGAGGCGCACCTTCGTGGAAAGCTGGTCCAGCAGCTCGCTGCCGGCATTTTTGCAACGCAGGAGTGGCCTTGCGCACCCCATAGTTGATGGCCCTTTTCTGGAGCTGTGGATTGCGCATCGCCTCCGAGGCGTAATACCTGCCCATTTCAACCCCCTTTTTCGAAGGAAAGGGAATCCCATGCTGCAAAAGTGAAGTCGAGCGCAGTGCCCGCAAGGTCAGTCAAAACACCAGCGCCCTCTGCTCGAGAGGGCCCCATCAGTTTCCCGGAAAGAAGCGGGTTTTTGTTATGCCACAAACTGAACACTTGGCTTTTCCCATTTTTCGTCCGTTTTTGGTCGTGACAACGGTTTCGGACCCAGGAACATTCGGTGTTTTGCGTTTGTCCCGCACACAATACCAATCAGCCATTGATCAAGGTATATTCACGAAATAAGTTTTCACAACCTGCTCGTTGTGATGAACATCGTCAGAAAACATTTTCAGAATGTCTTTGTAGCTTGTGCCTTTATTGCGTTCATTAAGGAAAAGCAGGCAGTAATACCCACACCGCACACTTCCGATCCATTGGATTTGGTTGTCATTCCGACGAAAGGTTTGTGGCCCAACTTTCGCTTTTCCTGATCCCACTCATCTGGGGGCGGCAGACCGAAGGAATCGGAATATTCCACATCTTTTTCCTTCCAACAGCAAACCCAATGTGTGCCAAAACTTCCGAAATCGTCCAGGTTGATGATGCAGGGTGAATGATGAAGAGGTTTGGCTTCGTTGCTTGAGAAGACGCCCTTGAGTGGGATGTCAAGATATTCACACCAATTCAGCAGGTCAACATCGGAGAGCGGCACATCCTTGAACTTCATCTTTTTTCCCCCCGCCCAAACAACGGGCGTTCCCAATCTTCCCACCTTCCGAAGACCGGAGGAGGGCGCATTTGCATTCCTCTCCCCGTGGGCGGCGGAGGAAGACGAGGGGGTGCAGACCTCCTTGACCGCGCCCGGCTCACCTGCATCCCACGCCCCAACACCTTCTTTACGAGGCTTATCGCCAAAGGAATGCCGATGGAAGCCAGCATTCCCAGGAACCCCCCGTGTCGAGCCGCGTCGCCACCACTAACCACACCCCGGCCGACAAGATATTTTTCAAGAGCCAGTTTCTGCGCGGGGTGCCTTATTTGCATAAGTTTGTACAGCTGCACCTCCTGGGGTCCATCATTGCCGCCGAAAACCTTTTTCAAAAGTTTCTCCACACCGAAGCTGAGACCGGCCATTCCCAAAGTCTTCCCGACAGCAGGGGCGAGAGCTCTGGCCACAGAAAAGAGGTTTCCACCGATCAGCTTTTTTGTTTGTCCTATTTGTGTCTTGCTGAATGTGATATCCGCGCCGCGGCCGGCGCTGGAGGCCTTTTTCAGGTGGTTTATTTGTGTGGTGGTCAACGGAAGGCTGTCACTATTTCCGATTTGTTGCGGCTTGAAACGCTAAGTCACAGCCGCCCTTTTCTTTCACCGCCTTCGCGAGACTGCGCCTTTGGTCCTCAGACAAAGCGACTTTGAACGGGTGATACACAGTTGGCATCTTAATAATAATAATAGTCTTTATTCAATTAAAGGATAAAAATACATATCCTAAGTTACAGTTAAAACGTATTAAAAGATACACAATAAAATACAATAATAATATAAGATAGAATAATACTATACTAATTTATATTTAAAAATAAGTCTATTTACAAACGCTTTCTTGTGTCTCTCCGTTTTTATCTGAGGAAGGTGACACCTTCTCCTGCGCAAATTATATACTAATTCTTTTTTCTTTGGGAATGATCGCACCTAGCATATGATTATTAATAGCTCTTTTGAAAGCGGATTTATCTTAGTTGCTGTTCTAAAAGATTAAAAATGCTGACTGTTTGAGAGGTAAAATGACGCTTATGGCACCTATCTAAAAAACGCTGTATAACATTTAAATCAGAATCAGAAGCGCCATACACAGCAAGACCATATGTGAAAATGGGAAGAACTAGGGTTTTGAACAAGGGATCTATTTCCTTCTGGCTAAAGAGTTCCTTTCGTAGAGTTCTGAGAATGTGAAGACACTGTTTAGCTTTTGTAAGCTTGAGTCTAACGTGCTCGCTAAATTTACAATTAGGCTGAAAAGTCAGTCTTTCTAAATATCAGTTCTTTACACTTGCTCGGATTACACAGCATCTGATTATTTATACTCCAACTAAGAAACTGATTTACCAGGTCTGCAGACGTGTCTGAATCCTTCCATACGGGAGCTACTATAGTAGAGTCGTCAGCGTATTTGAAAAGCACGGGCATGTCATTCATAAAAACCTCCAGGTCATTGAGGAAAACATTAAATAAATATTTTATATCGAAGAAGAAATTTCCTGCAAGGGGGAGTTCAAACCCGGACCAACTCATTTCCAACCATATCCAAGACGACCTCTTCTTCACTCAAGACGGCGGCGTATATTTTGTAATCTGCCGTGGGGGCCTGATTCAATCGATAGTGAAAAAGCAACTGCTTTGAATCTCCAGTCATACTTTCTTTTGCGGCCCGGAGATCGAAATAAATGAGGGGATAAAGAGTTTCGTAGTTGGCGACATTCAGTTGAGTTCCTGTGTTGTAGTCATCCCTTCTGTAGCTGAATTCCACAAGATCCCGGCGTATCCGCGCTTGGTCTCCGCCCTCGTAGTCATTTTCGGGGTAAAAAGTCGAGCCGTATTACAGGCGGGACGTTGACAACTTTGCCCCTCCATCAACGCCGAAGGTATGAAAGACATAGGGATTTATTGTTGTCGCGTTCGCGGTGGCTTTCTGGAAGAACACCAACACATGGTTTGCACTTTTGACCCCCGCGGTTATTGAGCACTGCGTCGAGAGGTCTGACCGAGCCGAGCTCGTGTGCAAAGTTTCTTTCAGATAGCGCCAACGTGCGGGTTTGAGGAAGTTTTCGTTGACCAGTTTCTGTCCCTCAGCTGAGAAGGTCATTTTTGGAGCCCACAACTCGAAGAGTTTCACCACAACTCGATGGTTTGCCGAGGCGGCACCCCCAAATATCATGTTTTCGTCGCTTTCCAGCTCAATTTCGAATTCGAGTTGCAGTGGGGGGAGGAGCTTGTCCTCCAACTCCACGAAGAAAGAAAACCGATTGAGAGGTATCACCGCTTTGACGGTTTTGATAGGGTCTCCTTATGAAAGGAGTGCCCTCGAACGTATGCCGAGATTGGTGGCAGCGGCCCCTGTAACTGTTGTGTTGTCGTTGTCGAGATACCAGAATTCATCTTTCGCCACAGTTCTGGAATAGTGCTCAGAGTAATGCAACATGTCTTTCACAAAGATTATCTTGTTCATATCGTTGCCCTCATAGAGTGGCTTCGAGTTCGCTTTCACAGTCAGTCTTTTCACGAGAGAGAAGGCGCCGTCGACTGGTGCCTAGGCCACATCTCCGGCCACAAAAGCTTCGTCGGCCTTTTTCTGCAACTGGAATTCCACTCGGAAAATAAGCCTTATAAACATCGAATACGACATCACGATCGGACACATAGAACTTGAGCCCGGTTTTGACTTGTGACTGCCCGTTCGCGGGTTGGGTCAGTGGCGTGTCTAGGCGAAACCGCTGGTAGACAACCTTTTCAAGCATGCGTGGCGCTCGGAACATTGTCGTATACAAAACAAAAAAAATGTTTCAAAATTTCAAAGTTCATATTATGAAAGGTGTTCATCATCGTGGTTTCAAATGATAGGTGAGTTAATCTTTTGTCTCACGATTGAGTCACAAAGATGTGGATCGCGCTGTTTCGACCGCTATACTGCTGGTCTTCATCAGGCGATGGTGTCGACTGGCTGCGTGTGAGTATAAGAAGCAGCGTGGCTGGTGGTGATTGGTGCGTTTCGATCCTCGCTTAGGCTGTTGTTGATTGGAGGATTTCGATTCTTGTTGTTCAGACTAGAAATTGTTCCCTCAGCGGTCCGCTTTGGTACTGATCGGCTGTTGTGTTGTTTGATAGGTAGGTAGGTAGGTATACTTTATTTAAATCAAGAAACACGCTAGCCCCAACAACACTAAGCTGGTTTCCATGGAGGGCGTGTTTATACAGACATAAAAATGAAAGTAAAGCTAATACTACGAGTTAATAATATGATAAATCTAAAACTACGAAAATTCAGCTAAGAACGAGAACTAACCGTTATAAACTAAATATTAAAAAGTATTAGGATAGCTAAGACATAACTAACACAAGACTATATAGCATGACATGACTCAATTACGTTTTGATACATTTTTTAAAGGAATATATCGATTCCGCTAGTTTTGCTTCATTTGGGAGTTGGTTCCAAAGCATCGCGCCGCTGTATTTGAAACTTCTTTTTAGAAACTCTCTCTTCGGTTTAGGAAGTGTCAGATCTGTAGCACTATTTCTAAGATGGTAATTAGTCTGATCAACATTCCTTCTACCAAAAGAGTTCCTGAGGTCGGGCACAGTGTCGTCATTTAGTATTTTAAACATCAATGTTGATTTGGCCCGGAGCTGCCTCACATCAAGTGTGTCCCAAGAGAGGGTCTCGATTATCTCAGCGGAACGAATATCATAACTGGCACCAGTAAGAACTCTAGCAGCGCGGGATTGAAATCTTTGTAACTTATCTTTTAATAATTTGCCGCAATTGTTCCAAAGAGGGGAACAATATTCAAAATAAGGTTGTACTAGGCTCTTATAAACCTTTTCAAGCGTATCAACAGGAACAAAGGGCTTGATACGTCTCATCGCTCCAATGCCCGCACTGGCCTTCTTACAAATCATGTCGATATGACTATCCCAACTAAGTCTTTCATCTATCTGAACCCCTAGGCATTTATGTGTATCAGTTCGAGTTATAGGTGTATTATTTACTACAACTGGTTGTTCGGTATTCTTATTGTTCAGATTATATGAAGAGCCAATAAACATCAATTTAGACTTAGAGGGGTGCATTTGAAGTTTATTTTCTATAAACCAGTTGCGGACATGAGCGAGGTCAGAATTTAGTTAAATGACAAGTTCGTTGGCATCGTAAGAGGATGAGAAGATCTGGGTATCATCTACATACATACATGGAGTAGTTGATCTTAAACACTCAGGCAGGTCGTTAATATATACTAAGAACAACAATGGACCCAGGATTGAGCCCTGAGGCACGCCACAGGTGATTGTTTTCTTGGATGAGAGTTGTCCATTAATACTGCATTGTTGCTCTCTATTTGTCAAATAAGATTCGAACCACTTCAGTTCTATGCTCTTAGGCATGATCTATGATCGTGGGCATCTTCAATTCCACTGTCCCTGTTGATGTTGTTAGGGTGAAGTCCTATGTGAATAGCCTCTTTAACCCTACGGGTGTACCAATGTGGGTCTCGGTCAATAAATTTAACTTCGTCCCAGAGCGGATAATGTCCGGTCGCGTTGCTATGTTCTGAAACGGCGGAGGATTGAGTTCGAGCAGGCCGTATGTCTCTATCGTGTTTCTTAATCCGTTCATGCATAGATCTTCCCGTCTCTCCAATATAAACCTTATCACATTCGCAGGGAATCTTATAGACTACTCCGTCTTGTTTTACTGGATCGACAATGTCCTTAGGTCGCACTAGGTGTGATCTAAGAGTTGTGTCAGATCTGAAAACAGTCCGTATGCCTTGTTGTTGTAGGCAACGGCGAAGAGCCTCCGATGTGCCTTTGACGGATGGCAGAACCACAGTAGATTTAATTTCGGGTTCAGGTTCTTTAGTGGTTGTTCGTCCCTTGGTTTTCGTAAGATTTTTTACAAACGAAAACGGATAACCGTTGGAAACAAGGACCGATGAGAGGTGTTTCTTTTCATGAGAGATAACTGATGGTTTTGTTATGAGGTGTTTAGATCGATCGTACCAGACACTTGACAATACCGCGTTTTACAGATTGCGGGTGGTGTGAATCATACGCTAGGTACTGGTCAGTGTGTGTAGGCTTTCTGTAAACACTGGTAGAGAGGTATCCATTCGAATCCTTGATGATCAACGTATCAAGGAAGGGAACTGAGTTGTCATTCTCTGTTTCCATTGTGAAACGGATCGTCAGCTGTTGACTATTGAGGTGTTGTAAGAACGACTCAACTTTGTCACGATTTAAGATGGTCAACAACAGCCTAAGCGAGGATCGAAACGCACCAATCACCACCAGCCACGGTGCTTCTTATACTCACACGCAGCCAGTTGACACCATCGCCTGATGAAGACCAGCAGTATAGCGGTCGAAACGTCGCGATCCACATCTTTGTGACTCAATCGTGAGACAAAAGATTAACTCAGCTATCATTTCAAAGTTGGTTGGCCAAGATTTGGCTAAGTTTGACCATTGAATCCATCGCGGTCTGCCGCAGTTTTTTCTGCTTTGCCGCGCGACTTTGCAGCAGTTGGCGTATCTTGTAACCCCCCCCCCCCCCCCCGCTCAACGAGAGCCTGGCTTGCCTTCGAGGCAGCCTTGGAGCGGTCTTCTTTGCGAGGGGGGCGGCCGCTTTCGCGAGGCGCTTTCCAATTGCCATTAGGGTATCCCGCACGACACCGGAGCCTTTGTGCTTGTGGCGGAAGCGGCCGGCGCCTTATCGTAAAATCTTGCCCATTCACTTGGTCGGTTCATATACCTCACGAAGAAATTTCCTTGATCACGAGAGACAAAGCAACATCGGCGTGGTTGAGATTGAGAATGTTGTTCCTCCAAACAGTAACACGAATTTTTTTTTTGGTTTTGTTTCACCGGTGAAATTTCGGGCGGAGAGGCTCTTTTGTGAAAGGGTAGCTCACCTCAAGGTTGGCCGTGCAAAGGAAGAACAAAACGTCGCTCGGCACATCGTTGGCGCGCCGCGTGATGAGGTCGCAATGCAGGAACACCCAGTCAACACTCCTCGGGATGTCGGGGATGCTGTCCCCCGTGAAGGTTGTAGCCCAGTCAGGACTTTTCTGTTGAAACCCAACAGTTTCCCAAAATCCCCAGTTGAGAGGTCGAGCTCGTAGCCGGTGGCCACTCCAATCACAATGCGGGTAATTGTGTAATCAAAGTACAGGTTGAAGATGTGTTTCTTTTCCCCCGCGGTGGGGTCGACGAAGCCGCTTTGCGTTTGCAAGAAGTGGTTGAGATCTGTATAATCGTACATCCCATCAGGAACGGTCAGGGTTTTCCAAGCCTCACCTGCTTTCCGCCACCTGAAAGTGTTGTTGTTGTATTCGACCGCAACGTTGTACCAGGAATAGCTCATGGTGATAAGCTCGTCAAGCGCCGCTTCGTAGTTTTTTGTGTTGTCGAGAACAATGGGTGGGTTGAATGTTATCGTGAAGTCGTGTGACTTTTGGTTAGCGCCATCGCGCTGCAGCCTTGCAAGACTCGAGTCGAGCAGCAGGTGGTACATTTCACCCTCATATGTAATCGTTGAAAATTTTGTCGGCTTGAAATTCGCTGATGACACCAAGTTGGAGGAGTTTTTCGACAAGAGTGGAAACCTGTTTGCGGAGGTTCGTTGAAGAGTTGCCGGCCCGCATCGAACCAAAGCCCACATACAGTCGGTTGATCGTTTTGTCGGCGGTTTCTGCTTTCCCACTTTGAGGCGGGGTTTTCCTGCTTTGAGGCAGGAGGTCGAAGCCGCTGCCCTCCCTTTCTCATTCTTGCTCATCCTCTTCCTCCTCCAACCCTTCAACCCCAGCCCGTCGTTCCAAAATGGCCTGTTCTTTCGGCGGAGTTCGTTTTAAGCCCCTTTTCCCTGCTTGCAGCTGTTGTGGGGAAACACCCTCCTGCCTTGGGGCAGGAAACTCCTGCCGCCGCCCCCCTCTTCGGCGGTCATAAATCTCTTCTTGGACTCTTCGAAGATCTGCCACCGAAAAACCATGGAATGGGGACTCTTTCTTTTTCACTCTGTAGGTGGGTTCGTCCCCGTACTGTCTGAGAAGTCAGTTGACCGTTTGCAGTTGGACAGATTCGCTGGTTCCTTCGAACAGGCTGGGCACCTCCGGACCTCCGGATTATCCCACGCTTGGCGTGGTGGTGGAGGGAGGGGAGCTTCAACATCATCAACCGGAGATGGTGGTTGTGTTGGTGGTGGTGTTTCAGCCTCTGGCCTGAAATCATCCCAATCAAACGGGTTGATGCGGTCGAGCTCATCCATTGCGTAATCAGGACCAACTCCGGCCTTGGGGCGGGAGCGCCTCGGCCTCTTCCGCGTGAGCTTGCAACGCTCGGTCCAGCCTCGTCGTGACCGGTTTCAAAAGCTTTTCGGCCTAAATCTGGCCAACTTGATTCGCTATCCTTTTCGTTTTATACTTCCGGCGGATTGCGTGCTCCTGTTTCTCGACTTCCACCTCTCCCTCCGCCTTTTGTCGCCATTTTTTCAGAGACATCAATATATAAAGAGACAAAAAATGAGAATTCCAAATTATGAACCCGAGGCCGCCGCCACCAGGCTTCCGGCAGGGGCACCCCGCCACGCCCACTGCTATTTTCAGGATGCTGATCTGTGGGCAAAGCAATTCAGGCAAGACGAACATCCTGCTGCACATGCTCTACAAGCTGTTGGAGTTTGACAAAGTCTTTCTCTTCACGAAAAACCCCCACCGAAACAAGTATCAAGCGCTCTTGCGCGACTTTGCTGAAAACATCTACCCCGTGGTGGGGTATGAAGTTATTGAGGCTCCGGCGATGAAATTGTTCCGCTGGAAGAACTCCCGCCCGACAACCAAAAAATCGTCGTGTTCGACGACTTGGTTTGCGAAAAGAACCAAAACGACATCATAAACTATTTCATCAACGGGCGGCACAGGAAATGCAGCGTCATATATTTCACCCAAACCTATTACCGAGGGAGAACAAACGAATCGCCGACGAGCTGGGGGTTCCCCATGACCTGCTGGACCGCGCCACTGACAAGAAGTGTTCCTTCTTTTACTTCGACAAACCGCGAAAGTTGATGAAGAAAAATTTCGATGAAACAATATAATGGGATGGTTTGCAAAACATCCGGGAGCAACGAGACACCCCGTGACCCGCGCGGATGCGCAAACAGCGCCACCCCCACCACCCCAACATAATTTCATCTGATGGGCTCGGTTGTTTTTCCAGACACAACGCGAGCGAGCGGCACCTTTACTGGTGGATCACCCAGGGCGCTGATTCCTGGCCAGGCGAAACCAACCTTTGTGTGGTACGAAATAACGCCCACCCTACCAGCAAGAACACAGCTCATGCTTTTGACGGAATACATGGAGGAAAATCTCACGAGAAGGTTGACTGGCGCGAAGGGAAAGTTGGATTCTCCCCTCCCCCAAGCCGTCGGTGCCGATGAAACTTTTATTGTCAGTGCAGTTTACGTTTCCCCTTCGTCTTCCACCGGCCATCCGAAACGTTTTTTGTCTCTCATTTACGGTTTCGAGTTGCCGAGGTGAAAAATTATTTCAAAATGTATATGGGGTGGTTTGCAAAAAGGCCTGGGGTTGACAGACATCCCGAACGACAACGGCGGCGGGGGCTTTCCTGCCTCTCGATGGTAGCGCCCAAATGACCAGCCCTCTTGATTTGGGTGGACGCGGTCAGCGAAAGCTATGCCACATCCACTTTTGCCAAACTCGACGGAAGCACTCCGTTGATGGGGAACATTGATATGGGGCGAAACCTTGTCACCAACATGATTTACGCTGTGAACGACCTCGATGCCACGAACAAAAGCTATGTCGACTCTGAAATCGCGCTTTGTTTCAAACGGGACAGAAGCGACCCGGCGCTGGGTGATCTGAATATGGCTGGGGATGCCATTGAAGATTTGAAAGACGTTGATTCCAGCACCCCCGCTGAAAACGCCGTCAACAAAAAATACGTGGACGAGGGACTGCAAACCAAATTCAACGCGATCGCGCAAAAAGACTTGAACATGAACGACAACGCAATCGAGAATCCTCATCTGAAAACAACATTCATGTTCATGGGATTGTCAACTTCGCCGCCTCCCCGCATGGGGTCAACAAAAACGCTTATGAGTTCACTCTCGTCAAAGACGCAGGCAACAATGATTATCGCTCGCGAATCGGTTTCAATCTCTTTCCGCTGGCGAAAGGATATTACACGTTCGTGGTTGAGTACTTTCCACCGGAAATGACAAATGTGTCCGTCAGGGCAAGTGCCACCGTCATTTCAATCACGAGCCAAACCACGCGAACCTTCACCACCAACCCAAACAAACCCTCAATCAGTTCCACCGGTGAAGCGATAACACCCCCAACTACATTTATTTGGATCTGCATGGGAGGACTTCTAGTTCAACCACAGGCCACCTGGTTGTTTATGGGGTTTCTGGCTACGTTTCCAATGTGAACTCGGGTGTCTTTGACTAAGTTTGGGCTGTTGACAGTGGGATCATGACCGTGCAAACCAATTTGAATCTCAATGGGTTCAAACTGATTGGAAAATATGGGGGTGGAATCACGATCAGTGATTGGGGATTGTTTACAATAGAAAATGATATAGATATGGGTGGTTACGAGCTTCTTGAATCATTCGCACCCAACCAGATGGAAACCTTGGATTGGGGAAAAATTTGAATTTGAATGGAAAAAGGGTGTTAGAAGGAAGTGATTCGTTGTTTGAAGGCTCGAACCAACAACTGGTGTTGCACACTGACTTAAACACCAACGGATACGATGTGGTTGGAAAGAATTGGGGGTGGTTTGGAAGTCGACGATGATGGGCGAGTAAAAATGCATGAAGATTTAGATTTGAATGGGCATGGGATTCGCGAGGTTATTGATTTCCAAGGTGGGCGAACCAGATTACTGAAAATCTTGATTTGGGTGGGAAAAGGGTAATGAGTGGAAGCACTCCACTGTTTGAATATCGCAATGGCTTAATAAACTTTTTGGAGCCGTTTGCGCTACCTGGAAAAACAATCGAGTTGGAAAGTGGTGAAATCTCATGGTAGTGGAGCCGAATGGATATTTCTCAGGCTTTCTCAATTTTGGGAGCCTTAAACCGCATTCACAAAGATAACAAGTGTAATCTTGAATTCCCTTGGCGGGGCGTTGCCTCGTGATATGGTGTTACAAATCAAGTTTGGCCGAGGTGGCTCTTCTTCCCATCTTTACACGGTACTTCCTTTTCCACGAGGAACTGAGGAAAAGAAAATAGACCCTGATACAACAATCGATGAAGACGTAATATATGTTGCTTTTTATTTGAAAGGCTTTCTCAATGGAAACCCCAGGGTGAAACTGAAAGCATCCTTTCGTGCATGAACATATTTATTTTCTTGAATATACCATGAAGAATCAACATATTGACAGCTTCATGTGCACATACACCTGGCGCGATTGGTGCGACAAGTGCCGCCTTGTTTGTCCTTGCAACCTGCGCACGCGCAATTTTTCCAAACCGAAGTGGCACGAACGGGAAAAGCTTCGCGCGGCCATGCTCGCCGCGCAACCGATTCCCCCTTGGGGCGGGGACAGGGCTCTTCTTACTATACTGTCTTCTGAAATTTTTTCCAATATATATGACGCAGGTTCTGAAAAGAAAACCCCGGCCTCCCCCTCTCAACACCTTGACTTCAACCACATCGAACCGACCCTTCCGAAGGACACTGTCGATATGTTGAAGCGGCTCTTCGCTTTTTACCACAAGAAACATTGGGGCTACGAAAAACGTTTCCGAATGTTTCAGCACAGAAACTTGCTTTGCAACGTAGTTGCAGGAAAAGCTGTTTTGACTGGAGCTGTCGCGGGAGGGATTACTCTCAATCCTGCTGTCATTGCCGGGCTGACAGCGTTTGGTGCTGTCGTGAAAACTGTCGCGACGGCGAAGAAATACGACAGAAAGGCCGAAAAGGCCAGTTTCGCTCGAGTGGAATACAAAAAAATACTGGATGCCATCCGGTTCCATCTCTGGGGAGAACCTTTCGATGCAGAGAAGTTTCTCGACAAGCTGAAAATGATCGACGACTTCGTTTCCGACCACTGCATGGAAATCCCCGAGAAACTCCTGGCGAAGTACGCCAAACAGTTCACTGTGGATTGACACTCTGTGGGTTCGCAATGTTCCACCACCTGTCGAACCTTTCTTTCGCCTTTTGTCGTGTCTTTGGTCGGATTTTCTCAAAGGGTGGTGAAATTCTTGTGAGTATTTCTTTTTTGCGCGGCCAAACTTCCTCTGGAACCGCTTCGAAATAGTCGTGAAAGAAACAAACGTAATTCACCGAACGCTTGTCTGCTTCGGGAAAGTGCGCGAACCCGTGTATGAGATTTCCCAAGAACTCCCACCGCGCCGCGCCACATTCTTGCCCCCTCGGCAACGCTCGGGTGTTGGCTGCGTTGAAAATGTTGTATCTTTCCAGAGGTTTGCGGATGTAGGTTTGGGATTTCACAACTGGCGGCCTGCCTCTCTCTTCTCTGCGGGGGTGGAGCACTGTGTCGAGTTTTTGTACCATTTTGGACAAACAAGTTCGAAATCTTTCGATTTTTCCTCCATCTTTACCCCACAATGCCGTTTGCTTTTTTCTTCGCGTGCAGGTGGGTTGGGGGCGGCGAACGCCTGCCAAGCTTTTTGTTTCTCTTCTTCTCCAATTTCGATTCCGAACATCACTGACTTTTTCTTTCAGATATATAGGTGCAAATGAATGACAAACGTTCCTTCGAAATGGGAAGAAAGGCGGCTTTCGCGAATTTATTACAGCCCGGAAGGGTATTGGAAGGGATGGGATGCGGCAAAAAAGTTGGCTCAAAAAGCCAGAATCCCGGAAGCGGTTGCGAAGAGATGGTTGCACAAACAAGCTGTTTGGCAAATTTTTCTCCCCCCACCTTTGAAAATTCCTCGTCCAAAGTTTGATGTACCCATCCCAAACACCGTGCACCAAGCTGACCTGCTTTTCATGCCGCACGAAAAAGTTGGGGGCAAACTTTGGAAGTACGCGCTGACTGTTGTCGATGTGGCGAGCAGATACAAAGAAGCCGAACCTCTGGCCGCAAAAAGTGCAGCGGAACTTGCTTCGGCTTTCGTGAAAATTTACAAACGCGGGCCGCTGCAATGGCCGAAACTGCTGCAAGTCGACCCGGGACGGGAGTTCATGGGTGCTGTCTCGCAAACGATGGCGAAGCATGGCACAGCCATCCGACGCGGGCATCCCGAAGTGCACCGCGACCAAGCATTGTGGAGGGGTTCAACCGGACGCTGGCAGAGGGGTTGTTTCGCCACCAATACGCGATTGAGATGCGGCTGCCCGAGGGGGAGCGGGTTGTGGCGTGGGTGCAGCGGCTTCCACAAGTTGTTGCTGCGATAAACAACCAAGTCACGCGGTTGATAGACCCAAAACCTGTCGATGCGATAAAGCGACGAAGGGTATTCGCAGAACCCGCCACTGCCCCGTACGGAAGACCTGTCGGCAAGGAAGAAAGAAAGCTGCCCCGTGGAACGCGCGTTCGGTTTCTTTTCCAACAGGGGGAGTTGGAGGGCGGCGTGCGAGGAGTCACTGATCCTTTTCGGTCTTTGCGAACTTAACCCGTCGAGTGGGCAATGACAAAACGGAACCAACCTGTTTTGTATTGGATTCGTGGCGGGCCAAAACTCAGCTTCGTGCGGGAAGAATTGATGGCTGTTCCACCAAACACAGAATTGCTCCCAACCGCCCTCACTTGAAACTTTTGAGATTCTTCAACCACGCCTTTTTTGGTGAAAACTTCTCGGCATGACTTCATGATATTTGGCAGAAATAAATTCCTAAAACTCGGGTAATTTGTGTAATTTGTCTTCTCGCAAACAAACGAAGCAGGCGTCATGCAATTCACATCCCCTGCATCTGGTGCAAACAATAATTCTCGTTGGTCTTTGCAACCTGGAATTGTGATTTGCTGCTCCATATAACGGCGAAACATATTTGTTCAAAAGATCGTGTACTCGATCGGCTCTGTGTGTATCCCGTCCGGCAACACGTATCGCTTGTCGTAGTAAGCAGAGAGTCCCAGTTTCTTCTGGCGATATCTGACCATCACCCCCTCGTGCATTCGTAAGACTGTGTTCTCCGCCATGTCCTTGTGTCCCTCGAGCGCGGCTTGAAACCTCTCCCACCGAATTTCGTTTTGCCGCTTCGACATTCCCTTTGTGGAGAACTTCGCGTATTTTCCGTCGACATTCATGAAGTAGCACTTCGAACAGAGCGCAATCATCCGTTCTCCCACACACTCGAGTTAGAACCGCCCCGGCGTCCGACCGCTTCACTTGTCCCACGCCAGCCAGTTCTTTTTGTCGGCCTCGAATTCCTTTCGCCTCTGCGGAAGCACGACATCCTCCAGCTTCCCCCCCGATATCGCCAGATAGTTGCTGTCTGTGTCCATTTGTATCAGCTCGAAGTCTTTTCAGTCGACGTACTTGTCCAGGACGTCGTAGTAGAATTCCAGCATCCGCAGCTTTGCGAGTTGGTACACTGCGATTCCAATCTGGAAGGGGCGATCGATCGTCACCTTTACCTTTCGTCTTTCCATCTCGTAAGCATCGCCGATTTCCTCGAGATCCTCGAAGAAGGGACTTCGCATTGTCCGGTCGACAGTCTTTTCGTCTTTCGTGTACACGACGTTTGTTTGTCGCTCGACTGCCTCGATCATTTTCCCATACGCGCTATTCCCCAACAGTTTGAACATGTCGGCGAGAAGCGCTTTGCTTTTGTCGGTGTCGCCGGTTCGCCTGGCTGTTGTGACTTCTTCCACGAACCAAGTGAAAGGTTTGGCGGGTTTGTAGTCGATTGTGCGATACACTGCTGTTATCCGTGCGCCGTGGTCGATGTACCACTGCAGCAGAGGGGCGAAGAGGAGTATCTTCTTTGCAGAAAGCGCGCCGACCAACTTCCTTTCATTTCCACGAGCCCTTCCGGTTTCTCCAGATAGTCGAACAAGTGTTGGGGGATAGCTTCGGCCGGCACTTCTGTGTTGTGGAAGAATGGACACATCTCCTGGAACTTGGGCCACAAACACCTGGTAATTTCGATGTCCACCTCTGCGAAGCCAAACCATATTTTGTTTCGAAGTCTGTACACAAAACCCTCTGCAGCTCTGGCCGGCTCTTTGTAGTGGGAAACTTTTTCTGGGCCGCAAGGCATGTCTTGTGCCGTTGTCGACAGGTACAACGCGTTGGCATCGTAGCCAAGGATTTTCTGACAGAGATGGGGGTTTTGATATTGGTGGTCACGGATTTTTGTTTTTTGGGCTTCGTGGTACCTTGTGAAAACAATGCTTGGCCTCCGACCACCGCCCCTTTCAACATGTCAAAGGCTTCTTTCCTTTGGGTCCAAAGGTCCGCCCCTCGTTCGATTGCGCTTCGGAGGAGATAGCGCATGCTTACCCCGGGATCGACACCGCGTCTTTCAAGATGTCGATTCCTTTCTCGGTGTAGAAGGCCCGCATTTTGTTCAGCGCTTCCAGGCCTGGGGCTACGTCCAAGTTGTTGTAGTATTCCAGCCAGTCGGCGAATGTTTTCATTCCCCTGTCTTGGAACAACTGGACACATCTTGCGTGCTCTTCTTCTGTCAGCACGTATTCGTTGCGCAGTTTGGAATACCATTCGGAATAAGGGGGGAGACCTGGGAAATCAAGTTTGACAGGCGAGTTGAACCAGTCGTATGGAAACCACGACTTCTCTCCCTCACACTCGAATGCTTTCAACTATTTGTCTGGTTCCTGGACCGATGTACTTGACAATGTCGAGGAATCGAGAATTTGGTTAGATAAGGTACATGATCCGGTTGGCTTGTTTCCCCCACTTTCACGTTTGTGTTCCCTGCGCAAAGTTGACCCACGAACTGGTTTCGATTCAGGTTCAAATCGTATTTGCCAGAGTTGAACCCGAGGGTTGGGACTTGGATGCACCAATCTTCGATGCGTTCGCGTTGTGTTTTGGAAGAAAATCCGTGTCGGGAGGGAAAAACTTTGCTCTTACAGCCTTTCGGGTTTTCTCCCCTCGCCGGTGTAACTCTTCCAAAAACAGAAAGACCAATGTGTGGGGGTCTTTGTTGCAAATGTGTGTGGGCTCTCGGTTGAATGTGTCGGCAATGGACACGGAAATTGGGGTGTGTACATTTTCGATTGTGGGGGATGGCGTCTGTTCTTTTCGGCGGGCGCTGTCCCCAAATGCTTCGAAGACGTAGATTATTGCGTGAGGATAGCTTTCTGTGAATTCCTCGTGGTGCCATTTTCTGGGGAGAGGGCCAACTTCGCGGCCCCACTTCTCCACAACTTCGAAGCCAGCCTCGCGAAGCTGCGCGGTGCGATTTCGGGTTCTTCTCCAGCGATCTTCGAATGTATCCCCGTCCTCGAACGGTTCGTCTCTGTCTTCGGGAAAACATCGGTGGCAGCCGTGGTATACGCAGCCGTAAAATTGAAAGATCGTTTGGGTTGTGGGGTCGTATCCATCCACAAAGCTTTTCTCGATATGCCTCTCGCCTCCATGCCCACAAAGTGCGTGGTGGATATGGGTTCCTCGTTCTTCTGCCTCTTTTTCCAACCAACGGCAGGCAGTGGCGGAGAACCTTGTGTTTCGTGGGAAGAAAACCTTTTCAAAGGTGGTTGCGGGTTCTTCGACTGGTTTCGACCAGCAGCGAATTTTTGTTTCACCGTTGACGCATCTTCCGTTTGCGAGGCGGTAGAGATCCCCAAGTTTTTTTAATCTCTGCTCGCATTGAGCACATTTTTACACGTTTGCGAGTTTGGAAATGTCCAGAATATAGAAGGCATCCCCTTCGTAAATGCAAATTGACAGAATATCTTTCAACTTGGGGTTTGAAATTCGCAGCAAATGCCAAATGGGTTTGTTGTTTGTTGGCTCGGGCTCGTAAACACGAATGCCCAGCCATTTGGTTGGAGGGAGAAGCTTGTTGAAATGTATTTCAATGTTGTCCAATTCGTCGAGGGAACTTTTGGCTGTGTCTTGTGGGCGCGTGGGAAGATCGAGATAGCTTCATGCCAACTCGCGACAAGCCCGCTCGCATCTGTCGGGCCTTGCACCGCGATGCACTGCCAAGCAGCGCCAGAAGCAAAGGTTGTCGTGGAAAGTATCGAGACAAATCATGGCGTGGTTGCCTCTTGCCAAGTTACGCAGCCAGTCTGGAAGTGGGCCGGTTCCCAAAAGAGGTTGTCGATCCAACAAAACTTTGAAGTCAAGGTGATGGAACCTTTCAAAAACCCATTTTGTACTGGGGCGAGCAAATTGCTGCTGCAACCGTTCTCTCTCCCGCTGCCTCAACCATTCTTCTGCATCTGCGATGTTGTTAAACCACGGGGAGCGGGTGTCCTTATTGTTTTGGAATTCCATTTCGTGGCCGGTCTCAACGTTGCAAAGGACGTTGGTGGTTGTGTGTCTCAAGAAGAAAGAAGTGTCGACATTTTGGCGAAGAAGTTCCATCATTTCTCGCGTGTGTTCGCGATTGTCGGCGAGATCTTGTTCGGGGACGTGCCACAAGATTGAACGCCTTCCTCTTTCTTTTTCCACACCTTGAAATTCAACGGGGGCAAAAGTTTTGGTCACTCGCCGTCTGGGTGGGCGAGGAAGTGGTCCAAATGAAGGTTGTGGTTCAAGAACGGGGGCTCGCCGCTGTCTGCGGGGAGCAAGAACTGGCGGTGTCTCTTCCTGCGCCAACATTCTGTCGAGCCATTCAAAGAATGGCTCCTCCTCGACTGGCTTCTTTCTGCGAGGGGCGGGAACTGGTGGCCTCTTTCTGCGGGGTGCTGGCATGGGCTGCTCCCCAAACACCGTGTCTAGAAAGTCCAAGATGGCGGCCTCGTCGTAAACTCCGTTGCCTTGGCTTGTTCCGCTTTGCGCGGGGATGTTGCCATTCTCCTGCCTATATGGTCGCTGGAAAAATTTTCCGGCTGGGTTTGATGGGTTAACCCTCGCTGTGTTTGTTCAATAGGACGCACCATCGACTTAACCCCACGTCGCACTTATTCCATACGCTGTGGCGGCGTTTGTTCAACAAGGTGGCGGCTCTCGCGTTGGCTCGGTTTCCGTCGGCTTAACACCACACCTCTCTTGTTAAATTCGCTGTGTCATGCTTACCCATACGACGCACTTGTTCAATAGGGTGTGACACGGTTGTGTATACGGCGCTTGTTCAATAGGGTATGTTTTTGATTGTCGTACGCAAAGTGTTGGTTTAAGAAAGATTGAATGGGTGTGGGGGCTTGCCGTGTACAAGGCGTTGGTTTAAGAAAGGTTGAATGGGTGTGGGGGCTTGCCGTGCACAAGGCGTTGGTTGGAAAAGACAAATGTGGCGAGGTGTTGTTCCTAGTAGTATACCGGCGTCAAACGAATACTGTTAAAGCATGAAAAACCGAGGAGCGAAGCGACGATGTATTTTGTGCGAAACGGTATTCGTTTGACGCCGGTGTACTACTAACTAAAGACGATCTGTTTGAATTTGCAAACCAGACGAGACCAAAGGTTGTTATTTGCTTGATCACTATTTTAAAGAACAAGTCCCACATGATTTCGAGAGAGATGATGATGAGGAGGAAATTGAGCAAAAATTTGATGAACTCGTTGAAACAGCAAAAGGGGAAATCGAGAACTGGTAGGAGAGAGGATCAGGGTGGAAGCTTGAAAAAATCAATATTGCCTACGTGAACGTCGCGCGCTACCAGCAGCTGCGCGGAGGAACGTATTTGCCTCTTCCAGCCAATCTGGCAAAAAAGAAGGCCGTTGTGAACGTGCGAAACAGAGACAACGAATGCACTGAGAGCTGCTTTGTTCCCCTCGCCAAATGGAAAGGACGCACAAAGACCGAGCAAATATCCGGTCACCGATGGGATCAACTACACAGGCATTGATTTCCCAACGCCGGTGAAAAAGTTGGACAAACTCGAGAAACAAAACCTCGGCCTTGCAATCAACGTATTTGGCTGGGAAAACGATTGTGTGACAGAGCACAGGTTGAGCAAGAAAGAAGCAAGGGTGACGCGGAGAAACCTGATGCTGCTTGAGTGGGGTGAAAGGGAACACTATTGCTATGTGAAGCGAGTAAGCGCCCTGCTCTTCGACCAGACCAAAAACAGAAACGCAAAGCGCTATTGCATGACGTGTTTGACACAAAAGCGGACTTGCAAGAGAACCACAAAAAGCACTGCAAGGAGTGAACGGCAGGCCGACAAGGATCGAGATGCCAGAAAAGGGGAAAAACACCCTGTCTCTCAGAAACCACCACAGACAAATGAAGTTGCCATACGTGGTTTATGCGGACTTCGAGGCCTTGGTCAAAAAGATGCCTGGCTGTGAGCGCGCGGAAGGGGCAAGGACAAGCTTCACGGAGAAGACGGAATGGCACGAGGCTTGCGGCTTTTCAGACACAGTTGTGAGAAGCGACGGCTTTGCCACACAACCAGTTGTCTACAGAGGTGAGAACGCGGTCGAAGAGTTTCTGAAGGCGCTGGTAGAGGAAGAGGCAAAGATAAGAGAGGAGCTGCGGGCCCTTCAAACCACTTGTGATGACGGCAGTTGATTGGTGGAAACACAAAAACGCGACTGCATGTCACATTTGCAACTGACAAAAGCTTGATAGTGGACCACTTTCTCGACTCAATGCCGGTTCACAACCACGACACAGGCAAGTAACAATTTTCCCGCCGAGAGGCGGGTTTCTCGAGGCGGGGAGCTGCTCTTCAAAAAAGGAACTTGCCCCTACGA
Organism: Pachyseris speciosa; assembly: GCA_016490735.1. Classification (NCBI taxonomy): domain Eukaryota; kingdom Metazoa; phylum Cnidaria; class Anthozoa; order Scleractinia; family Pachyseridae; genus Pachyseris; species Pachyseris speciosa. The sequence continues at coordinate 385,684 of JAEMWC010000481.1, forward strand.
GCACATGGATTCATGGAAAAGATTCAGCGAGACAGCCCTGCCGGACAAAGAGAAATTTTACAGCAAACTCAAGGACGAGCACATTTCAGATGAAGAATACGCTCACGTGCAGAGGGTCTGGGAGGCTTTTGAATGCAAAACGCTTGGCGACTAACATGATCTTTATGTGAAAACCGACGTAGCACTTTTGGCGGACGTTTTTGAAAACCTCCGGAACCTGTGCCAAAAGTAGTACGGGCTGGATCCGGCGCATTACTACACGTCTACCCGGCCTCTCCTGGGACGCGCTCGTAAAAGAGACGGGCGTCGAGTTGGAGCTCCTGACAGACCTCGACATGCATCTCTTCGTGGAGCGGGAAATGCGGGGCGGAATCTCGATGGTGAGCAAGAGGCACGCAAAGGCAAACAACCCGTTGGTGCCCGACCACAACCCCAGCAAAACGAACAGCTACATCATGTACCTATTTTTTTTTTTTATTAATTCAATGCTTAAACATCGATTTACAGTACTTACGCTAAAAATACTACCAATTTACAGTACTCACACTTAAAAAAAACTTACAGTGCGCGGATTACATAGCAAAAGAAAAAAAATACGAAAAAAACAGCATCACCCATACAAAAAGATGAAAAAAAAAATGGTAAGGTCGTCTACAGTTATTCTTCGAAAAAGGATTTAACGTGAGAGGGGCTAGGGGACTATAGACCCGGCAAAAGGAGGTGCCACTTTTTTGTGAAGCTGTTTTCCTGTAGGTCTCAACTTTATGGAAATCCTTCAAGTACGCTAGAAAACTGCCAAGGCTAGGAAGTGACTGATTTAGCTTGCATATCCATATATAATGCTTGGCGCATAAACAGCAGAAATTGATTTCGAGTTTGTATTTGGAGCTGTCTGGCCTCAGACCCAAAGCTGTAACGAGCGACAATATCTGGTCGTCCTGATAGATTTTCAGAGATTGTAGCCAGGATTCGAAGGAGTTCCAGAAGCTACAGGTTTTGGGGCATCTCCAGAAAAGGTGAATCAGTTTTTCTGTTTCGGTTTTGCAGAAGGTGCATTTATCATCGTCTACAAGCCCAACCTTCTTTAGGAAGTCATTTGTTGATAGTCGTCGATGTAGAAGCTTAAAATGAAAAAGTCTGAGATTTGAGCTTTTCGTACATTCGAAGGGTAGCTGAAAAGCCGCCCTCCAGTTGATCTCAATCATTGTCGTACTGCCAACACCGACATCTTCAAGCCATTTCTTTTGACTTAATTTAGGCGTTTCACATTTTTTTGAGACAAGCCTTTTGTATGCCAGTCTACATGGTTTTCTCGTTTCTAAAAACTTGGTCAGAAAATTATCCGCTCTGAGGGTATCGGTCCTTATACTTGGCTGTGGAAATGCTTTCCGTAGACCTTTGAGTGCGGAGATTAATCCAAAAAAGGATAAAGGACACGGTTTCAAGTTATACTTGTCCTGGAAAGCAGAGAGGGACAGAAATTCAGGATTCGAAGAACTTTCCATTAGATGGTGAACTCTTGTGATGCCCTTCTTAAACCATTCTCTAAAAAAAACTGGGTGACGATCTATTCTCACAAGAGAATTGAACCATAGGGGGTGTGAAAGATAGTTTTCACTAGGTACTACATTGGCCTCAAAATTTATTTCCGACCAAGCTATAAGCGTTTCTTTGACAAAAGGGTCTATTTCCATGGTCAAAAGAGCGGTGTCTTTCTTGTCCAAGTTCCCAGTAAGAAAAGCTTTCCCCCCACATTTTTCAAGTTCTATGTGAAAAAAGATCTTCCATGCACTATTATTTTCCTCGTTTAGATATTTTTTTATCCAGGTGGATTTCAAAGCCTTATTGAAAGAGGCGATGTCTATCATTCTAAGTCCACCTTCCGGGTAATCATTTATCATAATGTTCCTTTTAACCTTGTCTTGTTTCTCGTTCCATAAAAAGTTAAAAAACACTGAATTTATTTCATTGATTGTTTCAGGGTTTGTTGGGCAGGACGAGAAAACACAGACCAGTTGGGAAGCCACTAGACTTTTTAAAACCGTAATTTTTCCGAAAAGGCCAAGTCTCCGAAAACGCCAAGAGCTCAGTATTCCTCTAACTTTCTCCAGCTTATCTTTGTAGTTTAAAGCAGTGCTTTCATCTGGGTTCGTTGAAAACCAAACCCCAAGGGCTTTTACCTTTTTCTTTGGCCATTTGAAATCTTTTTCGGGGCAGAGTTTAAAGTCTCTATCAGCACTGGAACCAATCCACAGCGCTTCCGTCTTTTTGCTATTGAGTCTGAGGCCCGAGGCACAGCTGAAAGTGTCTAGAGTCGCTAAGGCTGCTAAAAGTGATCGCTCAGAACCATCTAAAATCAAGGTTGTGTCATCTGCGTACTGACTCAGTTTAATGTCATTGTTATCCACAGAAAGACCTCTAATTTCTTTTTTCTTGCGTATGGCGTCTGCTAAAATTTCTACCGAAAGAATGAACAAATATGGCGAAAGAGGGAAGCCCTGCCGAACTCCTCGTGTAGGCGCGAAAAGGTTGCTTTCCCAGCCGTTGTTTAATACACTACTTTAAATGTTGCGGTAAAAGACACTTTTGAAGTGAGGGGCCGAAACCAAAATGGATAAGAGTTTTGTGGACAAAAGGCCACTCTAAAGTATCAAAAGCCTTTTCGAAATCAAGAAAGAGGAGAAGGCCTGGGATATTTTTGGATGCAGTGTACTTAATGGCGCTGTCAATTAATCGGATGTTTTCTCCAATAAATCTTCCCTTTATAAAACCAGATTGATCATTTGAAATAATATTGGGAAGAACCGCTTTTATACGATTTGCAATGGTTTTAGTTGCAAGCTTATAATCAAAATTTAAAAGCGTGATGGGTCTCCAATTTTTTAACAGATTTAGGTCTGCCTCTTTCTTGGGAATAAGCTTGATTATTCCTCGCTTTTGGGAAACCGAAAGCTCTCCAAATTCATAAGAAAAATTTAACGCGTCTATTAATAAGGTTGCCAGCTCCCTCCAAAAAACTTTATAAAATTCTGCGGGGAAGCCATCTGAGCCCGGAGATTTCCCATTTGCCATACTCTTAAGGGCAACAAGACATTCTTCAGTATTTAGCAGCCCCTCGCAGCTGTCAGTTTCCTCATTTGAAAGGCATTTTCCAGTTGCCTGAGTGAAAAGAACACTGTCTGCGGAGTTGTGCGCATTAATTGTTGAGGTGTACAGATTCTTATAGAAAGATTCACATTCTTCTAAAATGCCCTTGTCTGTATGCGCGTAGGTCGTGTCGCTTGTTTTAAGCTGCGTTATTGTTCCTTGCTTACAATGGCGTTTTTCAAGATTAAGAAAACATTTGGTGTTCTTTTCACCTTCATTATACCATTGGGATTTGGATCTCAAGATTGCTCCTTTTGTTCGATATTCAATTATTTCCTCCAGTTCACGCCTTTTGATCTCGAGATCTGTCCATAATTTAGTCCTTTCATTTTCCTTAACATTAGTGCTACTGAGATTTATTTCCAAATCGGAGATCATCTTCTCAATCTCCTCTTCTCTCCTTATAATTTTCTTTTTTTTTTCTCGCCCCGTATTTCAGAGATTCTTCCCTCACTTTCAATTTGACCATTTCCCATAAAAGGCTGGGAGATACTGAAATATCACCGGCGTATTCATCTTTCGTTCGTTGAATAGCTAATTTAATGCAGTTTATATATTCAATCTCAGAAAGGAAAGAAGTATTTAGTTTCCAAAAACCTTTACCGCGAGCATTGGAGTGTACTGAGATTTGTAAAGTGATCATCGAGTGATCAGTTTTATAGCCAGGTATTATACCGGCACAAAAAGTATTACAGAGGGTGTTTTGACTGATAAGAAAAAAATCAAGCCTACACTGAACTTCAGGGTTTTTTTTGTCTCCACGTGTATCTATTTTGGTCAGGATTCATAGCCCGCCACACATCTGTCAGGTCTAGGTGCTCACAGAGTTCACAGACAACATCTCGTGCTTTTTGATGAGTTCGGGCAAGGCCGCCTTTCTTATCTTTGGCAATATCAAGAACAAGATTGAAGTCACCGCCAAAAATTATTTCATCACAATTAAATGTTTTCAATTGCTCGGATACATTAATGAAGAAGTTTGGATTATCATTATTCGGTGCGTAAATGTTCACGAGTGTGAAGCACTTACCACTGGTTGACAAATCACAAATAAGAAAACGGCCCTCGGGGTCAACATGCGTGGCGGTAATTTGAAAGCAAAAATTGTTGTTAAATAAAATGGCAACACCCGCTTTTTTGGTTGAACAGCAACTGAACAGCGCTTGGTAGCCCCACTCTGCTCGCCAATCGTTTATATTTCCCTTGGTGCAGTGCGCCTCCTGAATAAAATAAACTGACATATTTTTGGAACGCAGCCAATTGAACATCTCTCTCCTTTTGGTCTTGTCCCCTAGTCCCCGAACATTAATAGAAGCTATTTTAAGATCCATGTCACTACATTTTTTTTAAAGACCTAGTGACGGCCATCTATGCATAAATGCGGTCCCAAAAGGGTGACGTGTATACTGAAGAAACACACACAAAACAAAGCTAAATACAAAACACGCAACAGAACTTATCAAGACAAAGGGTTGAGAGGTATCCAACGTAGAACAAATAATTGTAGGCGATCATTACCACAGAGGAAACCGTCCATCCGCCACAGTCTCTTTGGTTAAAATAAAAAAACAAAACAAAAATCTGGAAAGCAGCCCACATTAAACAAACTAAAGAAATTTTTCAGGCGGAAAAAGGTGGGGAGCAAAAGCCATTGTGACCTCAAGCTACGAATTCTTTACCCACAGGCCATAATTTACCCTTAATGTATAACTTACCTGGTTTAGAGGCGCTAAAGTTTGCTGGTAATCCACTCCGTCTCAAAGTCTCTACTTGAGGTCTCCGTTTTTCAATGATCTCGGCGGGTAGATCCCTAAACATCTGATAACCAATTCCTTTAAGTCGGTGGCCCCGTGCTAATATGTGTTCACAGTCCTGATATCGGAGGAAGCGTGCTAGAATTGGACGTGTTTCACCCTCCTTGAACCTGCCCGTACGATGAACACGCTGTATTTCCACATTCCTCGCATCTGCAAAACCAAGATCTTGCTCCAAAAAGCACCTTAGCACTTCCTCAGTGTCCTCCTGATGTGCCGTTGTTGACTTCTCCGCAATGTTTATGAATTTTATGTTTTCACGGCGCGAGTAAGCCTCCAAGTAGAGATTCTTCATGTGTAGGTCTGCTAAGTTGTCTTCCTGTTCCTTTAGTTTATCTCTTAATATTACCAAGTTCTTGTCACATTCTGCTTCTTTCGTCTTTAGTTCCTCAAGGTCCTTGTCATGACTGCTGATGCCTTTCTGCATCTCAATGATTTCGCCATTGGCCGAAGAGTGAAAAGCTTCCAATCGTTCCGTTCTACGTTCAAGGTTTTGAAGGTTATTTTCAATCTTTCGTAGGGAACTTTCGATGTCATCCAGTTTTTCGAGCTTCTGCAAAATTTCTTGGAGTTTACTAGCGACGTCTGCGGACATATCGAGCGCCGTTAAGATCTCGTCTTTCTCGGGTTCCCTGGCAATGGCGTTCTCCGCGTGTTCCTCAACCAATAACAGATTTTTCGGCTTCTTTGCTTCCGGGGACTCCCGAGATTCGTCAGATGAGGTTGAGGATCTGTTTCTTCGTTTGTTTAAAAACCTTTCGAGGGCATGAAATTGAAACAGTGTACAAGGTGCTGGAATTCGAGCAAGAACGCTGGATGGATCCATACATCCGTATGAACACGAAGTTCAGGAAAATGGCAAAAGCGACTTTGAAAAGAACTTTACAAGCTCATGAACAACTCCGTGTTCGGCAAAACCATGGAAAACCTGCGCAACCGTGTTGACATAAAAATAGTGCACAGCAACGAGGCAGAAAAAATAAGAAAACTGATTGCCAGCCCCCAGTACGCAAGGCACGTGTTCTTCTCGAAAGACCTGGCCGGAATTGACATGCACAAAAGCAAGCTGACTCTGAACAAACCCGTCTACACGGGGATGACAATCCTGGACAACAGCAAAATCCTGGTGTACGAGTTTTTCTACAACAAGCTCAAAAAAGAGTCCGGCCAAGGTGTGAACTCCTGTACACAGACACGGACAGCCTTCTGCTGGAGATTGAGACAGACGACGTCTACAAAGACATTTCAAGAAACAAGCACCTGTATGACACGAGCGACTACCGAAAAACCACCCGCTTCACTTAAACGCCAACAAAAAGGTTTTGGGCAAAATGAAAGACGAATGCGCCGGAATCCCGCTTGCAGAGTGTGTCTGTCTCAGGCCGAAAATGTACTGAGAGCGTTGTCAAGAAACAAATCAAACACGAGCAGTACAAGGAAGCGCTTTTCAGGAAGAAACAAACGTGGCACGGAATGAATATTCTTCGAAGTGAGAGGCACGAGATCTTCGGCATGCACGTCAACATAATTTCGCTTTCTCCATTTGATTCAAAGCGTTGGATTGCGGACGACGGGGTCCACACAAACGCTTTCGGATACGCGCCCCACCGAGAGACACTGAACTGGAAGAAATTGAAGAATATTTGGCAGAGATTTTCCGCCCTGAGGCGGAGATTTTCAACGAGAGTTGATTGGCGGCAACTCCGTGTTTGAAGGGACAACCAGCAACTCTTCCCGCACGAAGCCGCGCTTGGGGCCGTCGTGTAAGTAGTACAATACAGGCTGATTTGATTTTGTAACAGCTCGTTCGATGCTGAAAACTTTCAAAGACCAAACCGGATCTGTGGCTCTTTTCACACCGCCTTCCAGCTCAACCGGCTGAAGCAAATGCGTGACATTCACCAGAGATGGGACCTTTTTTTCGTTTCGCCCAAGAGGTCTCGAATAAGGGGCTGAAGGCTTGGAAACGACCGCTTTTTCTTTGATGGCAACCGCTGGCTTCTTCCCGGTACGGCTTGTATTTTCGCAATTCAAAGCGGCAACAACGGCGGGTAGCCTTTTCACCCACGCAACAGACCGCTGACCCTCCGGCAGAAGCATTTCAACAGCGTACTGGTGGCCAAACAGGCGCTTAGCCAGGGTGCGGTTGAAACGCTCGACAATGGTTTGGTCGCGGTGAATTTCAGTGCGCCCGCGCCGGATATATGTTTTGTGGTTTTCCATCTCTTTTGTGACAGCGCCCATAAATTCGCGCCCAGGGTTAACCTGCAGCATTTCAGGCCATTTGAGAGGCCCGCGCCTGTAAATCTTCTGAAAGGCCTGGGCGACCTCATCAGAGTTTTTCGAGGTCAAAGGTTCGGCCTCTTTGTAGCGGCTGGCCACGTCGGCAACTGTCAGCGCGTATTTGAAAACTTTCGCCGGCGGGGGAGTTTGTCGTGCGGCAAAAAAAGATGGTCCGCCTGGTGCACCGCGTTGGGTGTGGAAACATTGAATTTCGGCCGAGAAATGCATCGCGGCGCGGGGAGATAAATCTGCCAAATCGCCTGCTTGATCAGCCACTTTTTTTGCGGCATCTTCAGGGACCTTGGCGGCTTCGGATAATTTTTTATCGCGGCAATACCTTTCCAGTAGCCCCCGGGGCTGTAATAAACCTTTGTGAGTTTGGTTCCATGAAAATCTTGCCTTGAATCAGGGAATACAAACTGTGATGAAGATCCTGCCTTCAAGCAGGGAATTGTGCAATTCCCGCCCAAACCCTGCCTCAATTCCCGCTTTCCCTGCTCAGAGGCTGCATTTTGGGCGAGGTTCGCAGGAAAAAGCGGGCTTAAAGGAACCGGAAGGCTGCGTATCCCAGAGCAAGAGTCCCGGTTCACCTTTTTTCTGTTCCTCGCTTGGCTGATAGAAATCAGAGAATTTGGGCTCTTTGAGAGGAATCATTCGCCCGTTTGGGTGCGTCTGGTTGTAGAGTTTGAAGGGATAGTCAGTGTGAAGTTCTGCTTGCCCTCCGCCTTCACCTGCGCGTTAGTCGCAATTCATTCAAGAAGTCTGGTGTGGTTGTGCGTATATTTGGCGTAAGCCGCTTGATAGGCCTCGCGCGCTTTGTCATGGTGCTTTTTCTTTTTCCGCAACCGTATCACCGCCGCCGAGCGCCTTCGTAAGACAATTGCCGACGATGAAAGTCGCGGCAACCATAATCGCACCAACATAATCGCAATACTTGCCATGTTTCAGTATATATCGGAGTCCATTTTTCAAAAGCCCGCAATTCCCGCCCCGAGGCGGGGTTTGAGGCGGGAAATCATCAAATATTGGCGGAGAGGATTTTTTGGTCCTCGAGGTACTGTTTGAGCGCAATGCTGCCCGCCACGACGGCGGTGAACTTCACGTAGTTCATCTGCTGTTGGTGTCGGAAGTAAAATTCTCTTTCACCGCCTTTTTCGCGACTCAACCGATACCGGCGGCAAGGCCTGTGAGAGTCGCAGCATCGACGATAGTTTTAACAAGCTTGTTTTCAGACAGAGTGTCAATTGTTGTTCTGTTCTGTTAAAGGTCTAAAAGGAAAAAAACAATTAATTGAAAACGCGGGAGGTATTCAATCCATGTGTCGGAGGCCTCTTTTTGGTTGTGGAGGCGGCGTCGATAGTGCAGGTTGCGAAGTCCCGCCCCGAGGCGGAGAATCAACACGCGCAGGCGCGTTCGTTTTCTTGCCCACCCCATTTCCTGCCTCGGGGCGGGATACGCGGGTTAAGATCTCTTCACGTTTGTAATAAGGCCCGATCAATGAGACCACAATGCTGCCTGCAGCAAGCCATTGGGTTCGTCTTCGCCTCGGGGCGTTCGTCTTCGGCCGCCGGGGGGTTTGGCGCACTCCCGCCCAGAGGCGGGTTAGCGGCTTTTTTCGCCTTGTTGTTTGCAATTATGATAGCGGCCTCCGCTTCGGCTTTTTTCTGTGCTTCGAGGGCCAGCCGCATTTTTTCAGCAACCGCTTTGCCTGCAGCCACTCTCTTGGGGTTTTTTTTGGCGCTGCGTGGTTGGAGCTGGTGAAGTCATTTGCTGTGAGATATCCTGCGAACTCCCGCCCAGATTCCCGCCCCGAGGCGGGGGTTGCGGGTGTTGTGTTACCTGTGTTTCGCTGCTCCCCGGGCTATCAAGTTGTTCGGTCGACATTTTGTGGAGGGAATGATATGTTGGCCAAGGTAATGTTCAATTCATGCGGCAGTATGTAAGCAAATGAAAAAAGTAAACAATTTCTCAGTAATTATTCAACAGTTGCTGAGGATTGCTTAGGGATTTCTTCAACACCCCGCCCAGAGGCGGGAGAATCCTTTCTCCTTGAATGCTCATTGAAATATCCCGATGTCCCCGCCTCAGAGCGGGAATCGGGGCGGGTAAAATCATTGTGTTTTGTGGTGATCAGCGTCGCGTTGGCCACAGCAAGAAACCGGCCGCACTTCAAAGCAACGTTGCCGGCCAGATTGGAGAGCTCTTTGGTGATGATATAGTCGTTTCTGAGTTCTTTTTGATAAGTGTTGAAGTCTTTGATGTCGACCGCCGCTCCGATCACTTTGGTTACAAGAAAAATGAAGCTGTCGATCAGGCTGTCAGTTGTCTTTGAGCCCACGTAAGTTTCGTACCTTTTGAAATATTTTTCAACTTCTTTGTCGGAGAGGGGCTTCACCTGCCCGCGTGTCAACTGCACTCCGATGGCCTCTTTGGCTTTGCCTGTCGACACCAGCACGGCCAGCTGCTCACGGAGAGCAGGAATGTCAGGCCCTGGGGCGACAAAGGCCAAAGTACCACCTGCAGCGCTCCCGCCCATATGCGGGAAACTGCTTGACGGCTCGGCTTCCAGCATGTTCATAACCTCTGCAAGCACATGCTCTTCTTCACCCATTGTTATATTCAATTTTCCATTTTTTTAAAATTCAAAATTCACGCATCTGGGCGGGAATGTTACTCAACCCCGAAGGGGTGGCGAAGCGAGAACACGATATAAGAAAACTTTTGCTCTTTCAGCTATGAAATCAGACCTTTGTACTCTTCTTGGGAAAGTTCGCCGGCGTAATCATCAAAGATGGCCTTCGTGGTCTTGGCCAAGGGGGTTTGAAAAAGAACGATCACTTCCACGTTCTCCCGAAAAGAAGATATGATGCTGGTTATCTTCTGGGTCGGCACTCAAAGCTGATGCCAATATGTTGAGCAGAAAAGGCGAGATTCACAAGCTGGCCTGTGCGCTTTTTGACATCTTTCGAGGCCGCGCAGTCATTTAGGATTATGAGAGGGTTGGTGCCCTCAGAAATAAAGGGCACGAACTTCAACCAAATTTCCGCCTCGTGCTGCTCGCAATTATGACAAATTATGACATCCACCCAATTATGACACGCAATTATGACATCCACCCGTGGATCACTCTCACCAAATCGGTTGTAGGTCTTGTTGTGCGCGAATGTCGGGCAGATGAGCACGAGGTAGTCGAACTTGCCACGGAAAGTGCCCATGAGTTGGTCCACCACGAACCTTGATTTGCCTGAGTTTGTCGGGCCAACAATAAGAGCGTTGAATGGAATGTTATTCGGGTTCATTTTTTCTGCCCCAATTCCCACCTCTAGGTGGGGTTCGCAGGATATATCAGTACTGCACAGATTCCAATTCCCGATCCAATACGTTGAATTGCGAGTCACTGATCACGAAAATGTGGCAGTTCACATTGCCCGAGCCGTTGGCATCCCGCTCGAGTTCAAGCTGGATCCCGTCTGTGCTGTTCAGGAGGCGCGGGCCGCTACCGTGCATCGCCTGATCGGCTATGGAGCGCAAATCGAAAAGAAGCGGCTGACTTCCTCCCAAGTGTCCTTACCTTCGATGCCGTGATTGTACACCATGTTGGGCGCCATGAAGGTCACCATCCTTTCCCACACCACATGGTCGTACAAGAATTCCTTGCCGGCGGAATAAGCGCTGTGCGCCTCGTCAGCCAGAGTCTTGCTTCTGATCATTTAGTACTCGAGCTGGATGTTTGTCAGCTTGTATGTGAGTTTCGTAGCATCGGAGCCCTTGACAACTTGTTTTGCTGCCGCAAGGGTCAGCTCAAACACAAGGTCGTTGTAAAGAGCTTGGGCATAGAAGACCCCGTGGTCGGTCAGGATCTGGTGGTCCAGCCTGATTCGGTATTTTTCCGAAAACTTTTTCCAGCTTTTTTCCGCGTCGATCCCCGATGATTTCTTGTCCCCTACTCCTGAGCGGATCTTGTTAAGGTCCTCGCTCTGAATGCCCTCGAGATTCATATTGTCCCGCTGCTCCTGTGAGAGAAAAAGGTCTTCCCAGATCTTAAAGATGTCATACGCCACTGTTTCCTGCAGTATGGTGCCCGCTTACCTTACAACCAGCTTGTCGATCAGAGCGCGCGTGACGTTTGAACGAGGAAGTTGTTGGTATGACCTCCGACCAGATCAATGTTGAAGAGAAGTGAGAGCGAGCCGGGAACGAGGACCTCGTGCTCATTCAGCTTGGGCACTGAAACATACAGTGTCTGTCCGGGGTTAGCTTCGCTACGATCAAAGGTGATGCGCTTGACTGCGCGCTCAGCTTTCATTGCGCCGGCATTTTTCTCTCTATGCGTTGGCCAAAGGTTTGCTTGCACAGTAGCCATAATTAGAACGCAACAGTTTTAAAAGGTCTAATTGAAAATAAAATTTGAAGATATCAATTCGCAATGGCGGGAGTTGATCTTCCCAGCAACTCTTTTTATGATCAGATGTTGGATGAAAAAGATGCCGATGACGACGATGAGCAAGAAGTCGACAGAACACAGCCCTTTCAACCAGGCTCTGCATCCACACCGTATCATGGTGGTGATGAAATTGAGCTGCAGACGAGGTTGCACGAAACAAGCGGACTGCCGGACACAAGACACGTCCTTTTATGAACTTTTATCTCGACGGGTCTGATACCTCGATAGAGCAGTCTTTTAACTTACTTGATTCGCTAGCCGAAATTTCCGGTTTAAAGGTTAATTACGACAAGACAGAAGCACTTTGGATAGGCTCAATGCGTCTGAGCAATAGAGTGATCGCCGCTTTCCAGCACATCACATGGTCTTTCAGTAAAGTTAAAGCTCTGGGAGTTTGGTTTTCAACTATAAAAGAAGAAATCTGAAAGTTTGAATTATCAAGACAAAAAAGAAAAATTTTCCCTCCTGGGGAAAATAACCGTTATTAAAAGCCTGCTTGCTTCACAGTTAGTACACATAATGTCTCCGCTTCCCACATCAGATGAATATCTCAAGGAAATAAACGGTCTTCTGTATAAATTTTTGTGGGATGGTAAAAATGATAAAATCAAGCGAGTACATATGATTAATGACTATTCAAATGGTGGACTTGAAATGTTGGATGTTTATAGTTTTAATTGTGCTCTGAAAGCGAAATGGGTTCAAAAGTATATGGATCCTAACAATAAAGGGACATGGAAATTGTTTTTAGACTTCTTTTTTGGGAAACATAAACCTAAATTACTCTTCACTGGAAACCTTAAACCAGATGACATTACTTTCTTACAAATAAAAGACCCTTTTTTCAAAGAAGTAGCTGAATGCTGGTCCCGCCTTAATTTTAAAAATCAGCAACCCAATTTTTCTCAGGCACCAATCTGGTATAATTCTCAAATACGTATTGATAATAAACCCCTGTATTTTTCAAGCTGGGCTTCGGCCGGTTTTTGCACTGTTAGTCACCTCCTAATGGAGGGTTGGAAATTCTGTTCGTTTGATGAATTTAAGAGAAGGTATTCTCTGGAAACAAATTTTGTCCTCTGTTGCAGTGTTTTGAGTGCAATTTCTGAGATGAAACGCGATTGTGTTCGAGATCCAATACAGGACTGTGCTGACATTTCTTCCAATCTTTTGACGTCACTGCACTTTTGTAAAGTAGCCTTGAAGATATTTATGAAACAAATCGCTTCTCAGCCACATAAAAGCCAAAGCAAATGGCTCTCGGATTGTAGAACGTACGGTGTTGACAAGGTAGATTGGTGTAAATCCTACAATCTAGCCTTCTTATGTACTCGGGAAACCAAACTAAGAACCTTTCACTTCAAGTTTCTCCACAGAAGAATAGCCACCAACAGTTATCTGTTCAAAATAGGCATCTCACAAAGTGACCTTTGCTGTTTTTGCAAAAGTTTTTCAGAGACTCTCTTGCACCTTTTTTGGGAATGTCCGTACGTACAATCCTTTTGGAATGAAGTCAAAATCTGGATATATAGCTTTTCTTGTTTTTCAAATGTTAACTTCCCATTTCTATCCTGCTTAGGCTTAGCAGAGGATACTTCAAATCTCCTTTTTCACCATATTCGTCTAAGTGCTAGACACTATATTTACAGGTCTAAATTAATGAATTCATCTCTTTCAAGACAACCCTTTACACGAGGTATCCAAACCTTTTTTAATGTTGAAAAGCGCTATGCTATCCAAAATGGAACCTTATGTAAATTTCGCATGAAATAGGGGGCCTTTATTTCCGACTCTTTTTCTGGTGGATGGTGAGGGGAACAGCAAACCTAATGTTTATTAAGTTTTGAAAATAGTATCACAGTATTTTTGTTTTTGTGAAATTGTAAGAGAATTGAATCTTAGTGTAAGCTTTGTTTTTGTATTAGTAAGAAGCAGTTATTATGGACCTTGTAAGTAATCCGATGCGGGTGTGTGTGCGTATGTATGTATGAATCTGTATGCATTTTCAGTGTACTTCTAAGCAAAATAAAAAAAAAGAGCGCTTCCACTTCGTGAGAGGATCAAAGAGATTTTCAAAAAATATGCTGTGACGGTGACAGCAATCTTTCATGCGGCAGGTGTCACAATTGGTGCTGTCATTGGCGCAAGTACCAACTCTTTGAAAGCCCTTGGCAAAGGGTGGGAAACGGGCTGAAAGAGATCGGCAAAACAAACAAACAAACAAACAGCTTCGCTTCTGCCCGGACTGCTCGGATCGATCGTTTCTTTCCTCTTCAAAGCTGCCGGCCAGGCCATAGGTTTTCTGGCTGAGCACACTTGAGTTTGGCTGGTGTGGCCTTTCTGATGGAGACCTATATCAAATCCCCGCCTAGGGGCGGGAATAAGAGACGTTAACGGAGTGACAAAAACATCAGACCCGCCACTACAACTTCGCCAACAGCGACAATAATTTTGTTCAAATCGTGAGTCTCGTTTCCAGAGCCCGCCGTTGGTGTTGGTTCAGTTTGCGGCCCCGAGGAGGGAGTTTGCTCCGTTGGTGCTCCCCACCTTTGCTCTTTTGTTTGAGGAGCAGTTTCCCGCCCATTTCCGGCCCCGAGGGCGGAGTTTTCGGGATTTGGTTTTGTTGGTGCAGTTTCCCGCCCCGGGGCGGGGTTAGCGGGATTTGGCTTTGTCTCTTTTTTTGCTAATTTGTGGATAGGATTGGAAGGATGACTGTTTGGCGGGTTAATCTTTGAAGGCCCCCTTCCATCAAACGAAGGGTCGCTTCTTTTGTGCTCTGATTCACGTCGTTGTTTATCCCGAGCTTCATTCCTGCCCCGGGTTGTTTGAGCTGGTTGTTGTAACCAACTGTGCTTTCTGTGTAGATAACCATTCGCGAGGGCATGAGCCAGGTCCCTGGGGCTACTGCAAAATTCAGGCGCACCTTTGCCTCGTCGACAGCGATCTGATAGCGCTGAACGCTTCTTGAAATATCAGGCGTTCTTATCGCATCCTCGAGGAGAGTGAGGAAGTTTCTCTGCGCCTCCTTGGCCCGCCCATTGGCGCCAAGAATGCTGCTGCGGACATTCACCTGCGTGCCCAGGATGTAGTACACAAACGCTTCGATAGACTGGTTCATGCGCGCAGCCCTCTTTGGTTGAGCCCCTGCCCGGTGTTGAGGACGAAGTGCTCGAACTGTTTGTCAGCACCTTGGTCATTTCTTATGTAATCCAACTTGTTTCCATCCGAGTCTGTGCCGCCCTCATCTGCAAATCTTTTGGTTGGACGGATTGGAAAGCGGCGTTGGGTACTACCAAAACTTTTTACGCAAAGTCGCCGTCGGAGTATGGATGAACACGTAGCCAAGGCCGTGATTTTGTCCGAATGTAAAGCGAAAGTCGGAGCTTGGATCAACACCAAATTCTACGCAAATGCATCTGTAGGAAACTTCGTCGCATTTGTTTTCTTTGTTGTCAAAATTGGGGTCTTCGGGCAGAGAGAAAAATCCTTGAATGCCCCCCATCTCATACAACATGCGTCTTGTTGTGGAATTAACATGGAAGAGAAAGAAAGAACGAAGCTGCGGACTGAGGTTCAGACAAATCCCGCCTCTGGGCGGGCAAATGTCGCTCAATAACTCACGCGAGATGCCACACCTGGTTGTTGCACACCACAGCGCAAAGTTCAGCTGCTGTGGCCAAAAGCTCATGTGCGGGCCGCCAAGCCATTTACTCGCATATTTTGACGTCCTGAATGTGATCTGCGTGTCCTTGAAAATCTGAACTGCGTAGTGAAAAAATCCGTCTGTGTGACGTAAATCTTTTACACCTTGTTCAGGGTTTCGCCGATGTTTGTTTGTATCTTTTTTCGAAAAATCGCCCGCCGGGATTGGTCCCGGCGATTTATTGTTTATTGAAAGTTGATATGGAAACCCGCCCAGAGGCGTGGCTAATCCAAGGGCGTTGTTCATTGCTTGAGGCCAATATTTGCTGTCTGAACCGTAAACGCTTTTCAGATAGTCTGGCACGGCTTTATAAAAAATTTTCTGCTGTTGCCGTGTGGTTCGCTGTGAAATCAACCTTTGCGACAAATTAGCTCTTGTCAGCCTCTGGCCATTTTGTCAGAAACGTCGCCCATGCCGTGTTTTGAGCGGTTTCTATGATATTTTTTTAGCTTTAGGGCTTTGCATCCGTTGCAAGAGATCACCCATCTTTATGTAAACAATGCATATTTTCAATTGAATGTAAATGTGCGGCGTGAAATAAGATGACTGTGCTCACGATTGACGCGACTTCAAACGGGAAAACTGTTTACTTCGAGCGCCCCATTCTGAAACCTCAGTTTGTCCGACTTCTCTCTTGCTCGCTTTTCAAAACCTGGCACAATTTGAAAGAAAGCGGAGAATTATTTTGCAAAGTTGGTGATATGCTCTTTTCAGAGCCTTTCCCCTCTGGATTCTACAATTTTGATAATTTTGTGGAAATTTTGAAAAGAGCCTTTACAGCAAAGTACATAGATAAAAATTTTGACCATTACAACCAACACACCTTCACATGCATTGATAATTAAAAAAAAAATTAAAATACAGATAGTTTTCGGGTTGATGAGAATCTTTCAGAAATTCTGTACGTACTCCCCAATCGAGATACTATCAAAAGTTTTACTGCTTGGCTTAACATCTCAAACAAGTATTACATCCATTGTGACTTTGTCAGCAAAGAGCACAACTTGCGTTACGGTCAACCGAGTGATGTTCTGGTTTGCATTCCAATCTCTGGAAAGCCTCAAGAACGAGTTACTGATCCTAAAAATTTTCAAAACGCCCCACGCCACGCAAAACAAACTCAATCTGTAAACAGCATCACATTGACCGTCAAAGATAAAGCCAACAACATTTTAGACTTCCATGGGGCACAACTTCATTTCGAATTAGAAATTTTTTGATCACTTGTAACACAAAATGTCTTCGGCAAACGTTATTCCTTCAGCGCTTCCAGGGGAGGGAACTGAGACACAACTTTATCCAGGCCTCCCCACAACAACCGTTTCCGAGACTTTCCGGCTGACTAAAATAAGTGAAATCGAAAAACAGATTTCCGATGAGGACGAGCACTACAGGCTTGTGCTGAAAAAATACAAAAAGGCCAGGAAAGCTGTCGCCTATTCTGTGGCCGGTCTTAGCTTCGTAACAACGGCTGTGTCTTCTGGGGCTGTTGCGGCATCAGCTAGTGATGAAGCCACTGACGTTGGGAGCAGGTCAACAATTGCATAAATTGCGTTCACAACTGCGAGGATCATTCTTCATTTGATCTCACTTCCGCAGTTCATGTATGATTTATTTCATATATCATTCACACTCATTTCTTTCACGGGAACATATGAACCCACAATTGACCTGCTCCCAACGTCAGTGGCTTCATAGCTCAGTTGGTTAGAGCATCGCACCGGTAAATCGCGAGGTCATGGGTTCAAACCCCGTTGAAGTCCTGAATTTTTTTTCAGGCTTCTTTTCGCAATTGCATAATTTGCGTTCACAACTGTGAGGATCATTCTTCATTTGATTTCATTTCCGCAGTTCATATATGATTCATTTCATATATCATTCACACTCATTTCTTTCACGGGAACATTGACCTGCTCCCAACATCAGTGGCTTCATAGCTCAGTTGGTTAGAGCATCGCACCGGTAATCGAGAGGTCATGGGGTCAAACCCCATTGAAGTCCTAACATTTTTTTCAGGCTTCTTTTCGCAATTGCATAAATTCCGTTCGCAACTGCGAGGATCATTCCGGCTTCATTTGATTTCATTTCCGCAGTTCATGTATGATTTATTTCATATATCATTCACACTCATTTCTTTCACGGGAACATATGAACCCGGTATGAACCCACAATTGACCTGCCCCCAACGTCAGTGGCTTCATAGCTCAGTTGGTTAGAGCATCGCACCGGCAATCGCGAGGTCACGGGTTCAAACCCCGTTGAAGTCCTGAATTTTTTTCAGGCTTCTTTTCGCAATTGCATAAATTGCGTTCACGGTTCAAACCCCGTTGAAGTCCTGATTTTTTTCTGGCTTCTTTTCGCAATTGCATAAATTGCGAGGATCATTCTTCATTTGATTTCTTTTCCGCAGTTCATGTATGATTTATTTCATATATCATTCACAATAGTAGTATTGTAAAAAGCAAACAAGACAAAACAGACAAAACAATAAAAGGAGAAACGAAAAAACAAAAAAAACAAAAACAAAAAAAACGCGTGGAAAGTTGCCTATACAGCAGTTAGAACCTAAGATCATCTGCAACAAAAGCGACATCTAATCCAACATTGTTTTATTGATGGATTTAATTTATGTTCAGCGTTTGAGAAAGAAAACGCTTATGGAACGGTTATGGATTCGAGAAAACCGCCGAAATTACTCGATGCATCTCTTGCAGAAATAAATGAAAAAGAATCGAAAGTTTGCTTTGAAAACACCTTTCGAGCTTTTGTACAGTTTCCCACGGCCTGTCACTTTTTTTGCACGAAACCTGACTCTAGTCACGTGCGCTGTACATGAAGATGACCGAGCTTCTGTTAATGAAGTGCTGGCCAAGACCTCCAAGAATTTGAGCCCAACCAACAGTGTGTAGTTTATCGTTTTCAATGTAACCTGTGTGATACAGGTAGCTATGTTGGTTATACTCGTGGACATCTGCATGCGCGCGTTGTTGGCCACAACTGTACTTCGTCCTCCGGCGTCGACAAAACCAGGGTCGGATCGGATCGGATCACGGATCGGATCACGGATCGGATCGGATCACGGCTCGGATCGCATCGGATCGGATCACGGATCGGATCACGGATGGGAAAAGAGTAATAAACAAAAAGTATATTACAATGAACATTGGAGAAATGCTGACATACTGTGACATATTGCGTGACATATTGGAGCTTAGGCCCCACTGAAAGTGATTTCCCGTCATGGAAAGTGATTTTCCTTCACGGCTTTCGCCATAGACGAAAGGGCAAGCGGAAGGGACGCATTATTTTATCATTCAGTTATAATTTCTTTTTTTTAATATCATCTCACGTGTTTATTTACTTTTTCTATATTTGATATTATTTTAGCAAGGGCAAGAGAAGAGACGAAAAACGAGGTCGAGGTGGGGAGTAACGTTATTTAGATGTGATGATTACAGTGTAGTGTACGTGAGGGATTTATTACGTTAAATCCATGTTGGCTTCTTCTATGAACTCGCTCAGCTCCTCTTAACCTAAATCGCAATTATTACACGCCAAACCACTTAAATTCCACGAGTATATGGAACTCAGTGATGAACAGTTAGAGATCGCACAATAATCTTGGCCGTCTAGTTGTGAAATCATCACGTATTATTATAATAATCTTTACAAACCCCTTGCCTCTTTTAATAATTACATAATATAACCACTGTGACCAAAAATATGCTCGTTGATAAATTATTTTATATGGAAAGCGACAAGTAATTTTTTCAGCGGTGTGAATTCGCATGATCGCCGACCAGAACCGCGTCGGACGGGTCGAGCACGTGCGTTGCCATTACAGTCTGGAGGCTTTTGTCTGGGATGTTTCAATGACGGTCGACCAGATTTTAGACTTTAAAACATTTTTTCGAAACTTTAAGACC
>JAEMWC010000481.1:412500-450000 GCA_016490735.1 Pachyseris speciosa
ATTCTGATTGGCTAAGAAAAATGCAGTGCAAAATAAAGAAAATGCAGTGCAGAAAAAGGTAAAAAAAACTGAGGATAAGCAAGGGCACTAACAGAGAGCCAATCAAACGCGACTTTTGAATGGTGCAAAGTTTGGATACACTGAAAAGTTGCGAGCGAAAACAATGGCCGGCGTTTTCAGCAGGTTTTCTGTCGCCACAACAACAACAATAGAGGAGCTGAAAAACAGCTCTAGAAATGAAAATACTACAAAAAGCACTGCTTTTTGGCTTTCTGTGTTTAAAAAGTGGAGTGCTGAGAAGGGCATTACAGGCGAACCCGAGAATTACGAGCCGGCTGAGCTCAATTCTTTGCTCGAGCAATTTTACGAAGAGTTAAAAAACAAACACGGCGACGATTACGAGCCTGAAAGCCTGAAAGTAATTATCTCTTCGCTTGACAGACACTTGAAGAACAAAGGCTATAGCCTTTCCATTGTACGAGATAGAGAATTTAGTTCGTCCAAGCAAGTGTTGGAGGGGAAAGCAAAACAGCTTCGCTTGGCTGGCCGTGGCAAGCGCCCAAACAAAGCTCGACAAGTATCAGAAGCGGAAGAAGAAATTCTTTGGAAGAGCGAGAAACTTGGTGGTAAAAACCCAAAATCTTAAATTTAGACAATGTGGTGGCTACTTACTCAACCATTTGGTCTCCGTGGAAGGCAGGAACATCACGGAATGAGACTGGAGGATTTCAGAATCGTGAAAGGTGAAGACGGTCTCGAATTTGTTGAGTTTGCTGAAGGGCCAACTAAGACCAGACCTGGAGGCTTGAACGCAAAACCAAGATAGTTTCAGTTCAAAATGTTCCAGACCGGGGGAGAGAAATGTCCAGTGGCCTTATTTCGTCAGTACATCAGCCATAGACCTCCCAATCTCAGGAAGAGTGGTCCATTTTATCTCTCGATAAAATACAACAGATGAGCCGACGACGAAATTTGGTACAAAGTCCAGCCCATGGGAGAAAATAAAATCAACTCCATGATGAAAAATATTATCTCCGGAACCACCCTTGAGACATCCGAGAAGCGGTTTTCCAACCACAGTGCCCGCAAAACACTGGTTAGCAAGATGAAGAAGGCGCATCTCGAAAGATCGGCAATTGCAAAAGTCACTGGTCACAGAAATATCCAATCTTTAGATGACTACGATGAAGCAGACGAAGACGAACAGCGACAGCTTTCTTGGGCCATCTCCAAACGGAATAGCACACCAAAACCGAAAACCAGCGAGCAGTTCACCTGGTCCTTCTGTTTCGAGTGCAGTAATTCCACACATGATGAGCTCACAAGCGCAGAATCTGATGAATTCCTTCACTAACTGCAGTGTCACATTCAACCTCACCAGAAAGAGTTCGCCTACCATTAAACCTCGTAAACGGCAATTACATTTGCTTGTGATTCAGATACTGATTGAACAGTTCCTTGAACATTCTTCCCGGATTTTGCGGCTTAAAAACTTTGAAAACATTGAGAAACGTGTTGTTGTGCTTTAACTGTGATGCTGTATTTGCAGGGTGTAAATAAATTATTTTTGCACGTGATTAACTTGCGTTGCTTCCGCATAATTATGATAAGCTATATCGCAATCTTTTCATGAATATTATTAATAAGTAATCACATGATTTTTCTCGTGCAATTTGGAATAAATAAGCCTCGTAAATTTTTTTCAAAGACCACAAATTACACTCGTCCTACGAGCTCGTGCAATTTTGTTAGTCTTTGAAAAAATTTACTTGGGCTTATTTATTCCAAATTGCACTCGAAATCAAGTGATTACTTATACATATTATTACAGGACATTTCACAGCGCATACATGAATTGGCGGACGTACGTAGGCACGTATGTACGGTGGCCAAAACCAAGTTTTCTCGAACAGATCTTATACCATATTTTCTTACCAATGGTGCTCCGCTTCGCGGGCCTTCGGGCCGCCGGAGCTCCGCTAGTAATCTCGCAATCTTACTGGCTAATTTGCCGTTGTCAATAAAAGTCTAGACAACGCTGCTCGCGTCAACGTGTCTCGCAATGCCATTTTTTCAGCTCGCGCTCTGAAATAAACATTTTCTTTGACGCTGATATTGTGACCACTATGACTGACATTTTGACCACTATGATGACGAATATCGTTGTCAATAAGAGTATAGACAACGCTAAGCCACATTCGATTTGTTAATTTTAAGAGTGAATGTCAGTAAAAATCGAAGAAAATTGCAAAAATGTGGCCTCGGTCAAAAAATCGATTTCGCTCATACTTTGTCAGTTTGAAGGCCTAGGTAAGTAACTGAAGGATATAAGGTTAGTTTTTTGAAATATTCGATACAACGGCAGAAAGCCACGAAAAACGGTCATCCTACCGGAAGCTCGGATTTCACCTCGCGAGAACTCGGAATTTTACACTTTTCATCTTCTCGCTACACAGACGTTTACATAGCTATGAATCTTTCTTAATCATTATTAAATATATTAATTCTTCTGGTGTCAAAATAAAGCAAGTTTTAAAATATCTGCTCATTAGTGAGCGAATTGAGCCCCGATTAACTAGACACACTTTTCTCATTTACCCAAAAGTCTAAAATAATCCAAATTCAGCGAGGTAAAAAGCTGACCGGTAGTGCCTCAAGTCCTCTGATATTTTAACCAAAGACAATTCAGTGATTGTTTTTTGTTTCTATGGTTTCAAATCTTTAGGATCTAGTAGCGCTTTTGCACGCACGCCGCTCAAAGTTCGATAAAATTACAATGCAGTGCCTTTGAAATCTACAACTTAACACAACAGTCGACAAGAAAGTAAATTAACTCCTCGGCCAAATTTTGTACCTTCAAAAAGGAGGCTCAATATTTTTAACGCCTGGAAACATTTTAAAAAATATATTGATGTTAAATATTGTCTACGCAGGTTTACAAACTAAAAAACATGAAGAAACACCAAAACTGAAAATTATTTCACACGCTCCATAATGTGTCACGCACGAGAACTTAGGTACAATTGGTACAATAACAAACAGATGTTTACATCCGTCGATTTAAAATGCGTCGTATTGTAAGATATCTTACTTAACGATGTGCCAGATTCCCCAGTTAACTTGCTGAAATAAAAAGAATTATTTTAATAGTTCAAACTGGATGAGAAGCTTTACACCGTAGATAGCCGATTGGAAGTAAATGTTCCCACGTCAAAAGCAAACATTGCATCATTCTCTAAATAAACAAATATACTTATCCATATCTCTGTAACATCACATCTAAAACCAGGGTTTATTCTTGTGGAATCACAGACATACCGAGCAATGAGTTTTGTCGATGCGATTTGCGGCGCAGACGAACGCACCTCCTCAACTTCTGTCACACCATTCACGCAGTGTAAAAATGATATAAAACAGCAAAAATAGTCCTTGGAATTTTCCGGAATTGAAACAGAAGTAGAACTCATTTTGAAAAGATTGCGTGTTTTCAAAAGCCGACGAATTTATTAGAGATGACTATTTGCCCGTCTCATTGTGTCAGGTTAGGCATAAAAGTAATTTTCGCACAATTCCGGAAGTTATTTCGGTCACTCGGAAGGAGCTAGCCCTGTGGGCCCATATAAATGTTGTAGTTCAATTTTATCCTTCGATCAATTTTTTGTTCTTGTGTGTGGTACTGTATGGAAATGAGTACCACATTAAAGTGCACATGAATCGAAAATTAATCCCCATATTTCATTTCAATCGATTCCCTCCTTTTCGTGAAGAGGATTCGCTGTTTCCAGGGGTTCCGAAATTCCCGCCGTGATCTGAAGTTTTAGACTTTTTGCGCTCGGCCAAAAAGTCTCTGTGACGTCATTCGCGTGTAAGTTCAGGCGTAAAACATGGCGGAAAAGGCGAAAAAGCGTAAACCTGGAAAGCATTGCGCAGCTGGCGGCCGCGATAATGAATCTTGGTAGATTTTTTTTAGGAGTTCTCCCTCGTATGGGGTCTCGGACTCTTTTGTGGATCATCCTTATGGCACTATGCTTCCATTCCTTTTTCCTTGTAGTTGAAGGCGCTGTCATTAAATTGTAATAAATAAATAGTTCTCCGATATTTTTATTCCACCGAACTAATAAAAACACAGTGACGCACTCGACTGAGTACCCACGAATGACGTCACGACTATTCAATATAATCCAGGACCTTGTCTAGAATTTTAGTGAGAAAGGCCCAACTTCCAAGTTCCTGCTACCTAAAGTAAATTATTTCCCCTAAAAATGTTTCATAAAACACCCATTTTCACATTGGAGAAAATTAATAGCTTTGAAATTTCGATTCATGTGCACTTTACACACATGTTAAATGGGGGTTCTGGGACAGCTTCACACAACAAATCCTCGTCACTTTGTTCCTCGGATCTGTTGTGTTTCGCTGCTCCCAGAACCCCCATTTAACATGTGTGTGTCACAACGCGCGGAGCGGGGTGGCGCGAAGTGAGCGAAGCGAGCCCAACGCAAGCAAAACAGGTTTAACCGGTTTAACCTGTTTTGCTTGCAAAACAATGTAATTTGTCCCAACACGCTACGCCTATTGAAGAAAAATGCACCCATTATATACCCAAGATGGCCGCACAGCTATTCGGTGATGACGTACTTGCCGAGTTTTACGGATATGACGAGGCAGCGGGGTAAACCCCGAGGCGGGGGTAAACCCCGGGGCGCCCGCCCAAGCTATGGCTTGCAATAAAGAGTCAAAAATTACTTTATTTGATGATTTCTTTTCTTCAACTCCTGTTAGTTACATTGAAAATGATTGCAAAGAAACGAATTTTTCCTCTTTAGCTGAATATAATGAATATAATGAATCTATGAATAATGAAAATAACTACTGGGAAGACGATGATGATGATTTTGAAACAGAAGAAGAGCAAAAAAAGAGGGAAGAAAAGGAGCTGGAAGAAGCCCACGAAGAATTGGAATATATAAACAATATGTGCAAATGTTGTTTTCTTCCAAAAGAATCCTGTTCTGCCGCTGATGATGATTTTATACTTCCGCCAGAGATAACAAACAACCACTTGCTTCGTGAAAACATCATGAAAAATGTAATAAAAAAAAAATAGAAGAACGGGAAGAAATGGGTTGGGGTGAGGTTAATCACAGGCTTCCCAAGCTCAACAAAGGTGACGCGTAAACATGTTGTTGTGTTTAATACTGACTGTAATAAAAAGTTTTAATTTGTACGGGAAACAAACAGGAAATATCACACTTTCTTAATAAAATCAATTTTAACACATTTCATATAACAGTGATTGTTCTTTTTCCTTTATTAATTGCATTGAATTGGCTTTCAGGATTCAACTAAACAGTGATCAGGAAGAAATTGTAAAATTCGCGGCTCAAGGACACAATCTAGTTATTACTGGTCAAGCTGGGGTGGGAAAGAGTGAGGTTGTCAAAATGCCACTCGCACAGATAACAGCCACATTTTTCCTCGCGCATTTGCAGCAGTGATAATTTTTTTGACAACCTCACTCTTTCCCACCCCAGCTTGACCAGTAATAAGTAGATTGTAGATTGTGTTATTAAAATCTCAGGCTCCAGCTTTGCAGATCACAGAGTAAAAAATTGTCACTTATTCATCACACTCACATTTTGAACAAGAAGAAATCATCTTCATTTCCCTTTCATTATGCTTCTAATCAGCGTCCTTTCCGTCGCAGATGTTATTAAGTAGCAGTTAGTGAAATCAAATGGGTTTTCTCAGAGTTGAAAATAAATAAGTAAATAAATAAAGTTTGGCAGCACTTCTAGCGGCGACGATTACGATTGGTCTCACAATACACCGTTGACCTTGACAAAATCCCACGTGTGGACCCCTGGAGCAAATTGATTTGTCTGTCGACAACTGCCCTCCTACGTCCCTGCCGGGATAGTTTTGTAACCCAGCATGCAATTGGAAAGTTTGATGTGTCCATGGCGGTCTGTCCCAGCATGTTGACAAACTTCATCGGGCGAGCTAGCTCGGCAAAAAACATTTCTAGCAAGAGCTGTGGTGGTAGTTTTGGCTTGAGATTGGGCTGATAGGAAGCGTTTACATCTCTTCTCTGATCGTTTGGGGAAAATGGGCAAGTGGGTCTATTTTAAATGTTTGTTTTCTTCGCTCCGAGCGGCTGACAGTCTGGAAGTAATGCACATGTCATCGGCTTCCCCGTGGAGTCGACCCCCGGGCTAACCAGGGGGATTGTAATATCTGTCAAGCAAACTTGAGAAATTTCTCCGGGGGGTTGGGGAATCTCTCAAGACAAAGTCCCCTGGGTGAGGTGTCTCTCAGCTGAAAATCCCTGTGACATCCTTTATAAACTTGTGAATTCCCCAACCCCCTAATCTTTGATCGTAAAACAATTTCAAGATTTTCCCCTACCCTCGGGCAAAGAATCCCATCCATCTTCTTGTATTCCCCCACATATCTCCCTGGTAGGCCCGGGGGTCGACCCCACGGGGAAGCCGATGACATGTGCATAATGTACTGCCTTGCATTTTTATTATCGTTAGGAAACCCGAACGGCGAAAATCCGGCTAAAATCGCTAAAAACCAGCCTAAAAACTACTAGACAGTAAAGAGTACAGCATTGTATCGAGGTAAAATTGATTTTATTAAGAAAGTGTGATATTTCCTGTTTGTTTCCCGTACAAATTAAAACTTTTTATTACAGTCAGTATTAAACACAACAACATGTTTACGCGTCACCTTTGTTGAGCTTGGGAAGCCTGTGGATTAATGAAATTATTTCCACTGCCCCCGTGTATTACAGAAAAAACCGAATCACAAGATTAGTGTATTCAAACTGATATTTACCCTACTCTTACAATGGTCTGTGTGATTTATGCCCCAAACAAGGGGACAAAAAACACCATATTGAACCGCCTTGGTTTAGCCCCGAAGACTATGAAGAAGAATTTTTGAAACGTTGTTGAGAGACATCAAAACATTAACCCGAAAGGAATTAGCATAAGTGACAGCTTTGTTGGGGGTTTCCCTTTTTGAATGAGTTATCGAATTACATCATAACGTTTGGGAGCTAAAAGAGGCTTTTGTTTCAATGCACATTCCTTTGGGCTTAACTTTTTTCAAGCCCAAAGGAATGTTAGCCTTCAGGAATGTAAACAATTATGCTGCCATCATTGCTTTTTTTTTCCGCATCTTTCATCGCTTCAACAAATTCAAAGGTGATTTGTTTGACCTCCCTTTGCCAAACAGGCGTTGAAAGCTCAATTAAAAAACAGCTAATAGCATGAAACAGAGCAATCATTCTGCCCTATAATATTTACATTAGACGTTTGTTTAATTTGAAGTTTTCAAGAAACTTATATGGAATTTTACGTTTTTTCCTTCAAATTTCACTTCAAAGCTACGCTCGCTCCGAGTTTTTTTAATCAACTCTTCGTAAACCTCTTCTCTTATTTTTTTAAGGTCTGGTGGCGCCGGCGCTGGCTGTTTTTTTTGCGAATTTTGCACGCAAAGCCTCTTTCATTTGGTTATAGCTTTTAATTTCACTCATCGCATGTTTGAACTCAATATCCGTCGAGTGCCTTTGAAACAAAAGCATTTATTGTGTCATGCTTTGCAACGGCCAAAACACTCAGTCTGTTGTGTTTATTAACTTTCCTTTCAAGCCGTTTGTTGACACCAGTCAGACCGGCAACAGCGTAACTGCACTACGGGCCTTTTGTGCCTTTTTGTATTTTTTAAGCACAACTCTGTAATGCTCAGCCTCATCAGAAATCTGTTTTTCAATTTTGCTGAGCTCAGTGAGTCTGAAAGTTTCAGCATTGGGAAGAACGGGATAAAGCGGTGTATACTGCTGTTCTGCAACGTTTTCTGGTGGAGCAGATGCCTCGGGGGCAAATGGTATCACATCCTCATTCGGCATGGTATAATTAACCAAATTTTTTTATTTAAATTAACATCAACTCAAAGTAAAGCTTTTGTCCGCGGAAATCAAACAGTTCTCCATTTTCATCTTTGACCGAAAGCGTCACGCTGTTCACATGTTCACTCGTTAAAGCGGCACGAAGATATGACACCTCATCTGTTTGATAGTTGACATTTTCGAAAGCTTTTCCTTTTATTCCAAATTGCGAAAGAAGGTTTGATTTTTTACCATTCAACGAATTTCTATTTGTGTCAACCAAATCACAATGAACAAAATACCTAGTTGGTGTTTTTAACTGTTTGACAAATGTTATAAACAACAATTTTTGGTCTATACCAAGAAACTCGGCAAGGTTTTCATCAAGTTCTATATTTCTGTTGTTTTCATTATAAATAACCATAGCTCCAGCAGGTGAATTTATTTCGGTATTTAACGGTTCTGAGTATTGTTTGAAAGAACTTTTAGTTTCTTTTGCTATTTTTTCAAGTGTATAATGCCCTTTTATCATTGTAATTTTTTTCTCGGAATTATTATGAAAAAGTGAAATTCTCCCATTTTCTTTTAAATTGTGCCACGAATTGCAAAGCGTGCAAGAAACAAGCCGCACATAATCAACCCGCATAATCAAGCCGCACATTAATCGTGACACTAGCCGCAAGAACAATTGCTGTGATGGTAACGCCGTATTTTTTAAAAATCGCTTTCACCCGCTCACGCAGCGGAAGCGCCTCTTCTCTTTCCGCAATCTCTGTTTGCAGGCGCGCAAGCGCCTCTGCGCTTTCGACAACCCTGTCTTCCGCGGCCTGTCTGTCAGAAGGGGAGGTGCCGGTATCATCGATTATTTCCTGGTCCTGTTCGTTTTGGCATTTAATCTCAGCTTCTTGTTCTTTCAGGTCATCAAGGGTTTTTGTATCATTAAGACCACGCTCGAGAGCGTTTCTTCTAGTTTCTTTATCTTCAAGGCCCGCCCTAATTCGGGCAACATTGGCTTTTTCTTGCGCTATTTGCTTTTCCTGCTGTTTTTTCTGTTTTCCCAAAGCAGCCACCTCTTTTTTCGCGTTTTCATAATCTTCACGATAGTTTCTGGCCCGTTGTTGCAGCTCGCGCAATTCAGATTCATTTTTGACGTTTGAGCCACCAAATTGATCAATTTTTGCTTGAGTTTGTTCTAATCTTATTCGAAGATTTTTTGCTTCTTGTGCCCATTTATCTTTTTGTGCATCCAACCGCTCAGCTTCTTTAAGTTGTTTTTCTGCATCTCTAAGGCTCTGCCGGGTTTGTCTTATTTCTTCATTCTCGTCAGCAATCAGAGATTCGGCTGGGGGCCCAAGGCTTGTTTTTTTTTTATGTCTGTAAATTTTTTGAGAAGACCGCTGCCATCCTTTTTGAAAATTTCAGTTTCACCGCCTTTCTCACCAAGCGACACAACTGTTGTCTCATTGCCGGATTTTTACTGAAACCAATAACCAATTTACTAAAATTCACTCGGGGGAATTTCTTTTTTATAAAATCCTTTGCTCTTTCAATCAGAGCGGGTTTGTCATCTTGATGAATAAAATCCCCGAGTAAAGGAAAGCCGTCGCCGCCGAAAGAGGTTTCATCATAGGAAGTCTCCGGAAGCCCACTCGTTTCATGCAAATGAGTCCTCATACCAATTTCTTCACCCCCATGATATGGTGTTGATGTGTACTCCGGCTGGTAGAAAGGTCTAGTCGTGTCAACCTCATTATCGTCGTCATCGTCTTTCTCATCCAATAAAGGGTCGTAATAAGGATCTTCGGGTACACCACCTTCTTCCATTGCGTAATATATTAATTTTTAAAATTTCCAATTGAATTTTTCTCTCCAGATTATATCATGGCCGCGGTGGATGAAAAACTTCTGCCTTCGCACAAAGAAAAAATTCTTGGCGCAATGAAAGCTGAGCGCAAAATTAACCGAATAACATTTGAAAAAAGTGAAGCCAGCCCCGGAGAGGCTCTTTATGTCTCAGTTCCTAAACTCAATGAAAACGAAGTCCTAGTCCCAGGCTCTCTTTCCCTGCTGTTCAACATTGATTTAACCGGAGGCCACGCCAACAACCATCTCGTGCAAAACGTCTCGCGGGCGCTGGTTGACAAGCTGGTTGTAATGTATGAGGGCAACATTCTGCAGGACACGGTCGGATATGGAATTTACAAAATCTGGGAGGAACTTTTCCTTTCTCAAGAGGAGCGGGACAACATGGTGCTTGAGGGAATCCAGAGCAACAATCTTAACAATATTCGCTCAGATGCCGGCGATAAGCCAACCTCGGGTGTCGCTGCTGAAACCAAGCTGGAAACCATTTACAAAAACAAGTACCGCATCAGGCTTGACCACCAAATCCTGGCCGATCACGGAATCTTTTACCCCCAAGCTCTTTACAACAACCTTGTATTCGAACTTACTCTCGCAAGTGCTGATAATGTCGTAAAAGGCTCAGACACGACAAAACTGAAATACAAGCTGACAAATATCCAGATCGAGTATGAAATGATTCGAAGTAAAGATTTGGCCAATGAGGCAGAAAATCTTTATAACTCCGGGAAAGAGTTCCTGTATGACCATGTGCACAAGGAAGAGATTGTTTCATTTGCAAAAGGAACCGCAACACGTTTAAACCTCCGCATCAACCCACAAAGAAGGTCTTTGAAAGGAATTCTTCTGCTTTTCATCGAACCTTACACCGCAGGAGCCAGGGACTCGGAAAAGTTTTTCAACCCCAACATCAAAAAAGTAAGCGTCACGATTAACGGCGCGCCCAACAAGCTACACAACAACGGCCTCGATAATAAAGATATTTGGGAGGAAGTCAGCCGTTTTTTCATGAAAAAGACAAACAAAACGCAACACATGAATTTGAAAAAGTTTTACACGGGAGACCGCTTTGGGCTGCTTATTGACTTGAGGTCAATGGCAACCAATGAAATGCACGGAAGCGGGGTTAGACTTGTCATCACAAAAGACGGGGTACAGCTTGAGATCGAGCGGACCGCCAGCGGCTCTGAAAACGTTAACTGCCATATTTTCACAATCAACGACGCTCAGTTCAACGTATTGGGACGGCAATTGCAATCTGTTCAGTATTAATAAGGCGGCATGAATCCAGATACATTCTATTTAACGCTCTCATAGTGGGGCCGACAAACTGTGGCAAAACAAAGTTTGTGGTTGACCAGCTCAGGGGCCCTTTCCGTAAAAAGTTCGACTACATTGTTCTTATCTGCCCGACGTTCGCCCACAACAAGACCCTTTTCAGGTTTGGAGAAAACGACCCGCGGGTTTATGTCATAATTTGCGAGCAGCACAAGGTAGATGTTTGGTTGGAGATCGTGACTTTGTTTTTTGAGGGAGACAACACTCTCATAATTCTTGACGACTGCGCCGCCTCAAAAGAGGTAAAAAAACGCACGGGCCAGCTGGTGCATCTCGCCTTTTCAGCGAGGCACATAGGCATAAGCGTGTGGGTGCTGACCCAAAAGTACACCAGCATAACCGCGTCTTTCCGGGAAAACATCGTGGCGGTCGTTCTTTTTTATAACCCCTCGGCCAAGACCATGAAATCGATATTTGAGGAGTTTGCAGGCGACCTGCCCCCAGAGGAGTACAAAAGCATGATTTCAAAACTGAAAGAGCGAAAGTTTTCTTACCTTGTGTTCTCGCTGCGGCACCCATTCGGTGTGCAGCTGTTTTGCCCCCCCACCCCCAGCTGAGCTGTGATTTTACCCCCGCCCGGAGGGCCCAATTGCAATTAAAAAAAAGAAACTGAAGTATAGATGGCTGAAGAGCAGCAAGCAATGACAGAAGTTATGAACATGCTGGAAGCAGAAGCAACTGGCGTGCCCTCCGGTAGTGCCCTGACTTTGGTATCTCCTGGCCCCGACATCCCCGCTCTACGCGAGCAGCTGTCCGTTTTGGTAACGACGGGGAAATGCAAGGAGGCTATCGGCGTACAAATGACTCAAGATCAGGTTAAGCGCCTTACCGACAAAGAAGTTGAAAAGTACTACAAAAGGTACGAATCTTACGTGGGCTCGAAAACAACAGAAAGTTTGATTGACAGTTTCATTTTTCTTGTAACCCAAGCCGCCGAGTCGTTTGTTAAAATCAAAGACATTGAGGCTTACAGGAAAGAAATAAAAGAAGACTACATTATCACAAAAGAGCTTACCGGTTTGACAGGCTGGCTTGGTTTGAAATTTGGCAGGTGGCTTGCTTTGGCCAACTCGACGTTAATAACAGCAAAACACATTGATTTCACCAACACAGAAGATGAACCGGTTGCTGAACAAATTCCTGAGCAATCCTCAGCAACTGCTGAATAATTACTAAGCAACTGCTGAAAATTTTCTTACCATTTAGTATACACGCTGCTTGCCAATTAGAGAAAGGAGGTGTTTTGGTATAATGGATCTGGCTCCCGAGAATGAAAGATCCATTTTTATACCTACGCAATTGAAATTAAGTCATGATGGAAAAGAATTTTGTTTTTTTGATTTTTATGATTTTTGCGGAAGGTATGTATCAAGGGTTCTTGAGTAAAATCCTGAAATTAAATCCGCCTTTGAAAAAATAAATTTTGAAAAAAAATTGAAATTGTATCTGTCAATGAATCTGACAATGAATCTGACAATGTAGCAGTAATTTTAAAGGTGGGTGGTGATTTATCGCAATTTTCAAATAATAAATGTTTAATTGATTCCTTTATTAATTAATTTTCTTCAATTTTCAAAAATGAAATGACAGGTAAAGAAAAATTTGCTTTTATTTCATTTCTTTCATTATTTAGTTCCCCAGAATTAATCAAAGAGGTTTCAAGCTGGTAATAATAATTTCCTTAGCATTTTCTTACCAACTGAATTTTTATTTCAAGGATATAAGCAATGGCTGAAGCACCCACTGCTCAAACACAGGCACAACAGCCATCCAACAGTCGAATAACTTCTCCCGGCCCACCGCCAAAAAAAGAAAAAGACCCCAAACGGGTTGCAGCTGGGAAAGCAGTAGTAGAAAAAACAAGGCAGGCACGTGAAGCACAAAGGAAAGAATTGGAAGATTCCAGAGCCCAGCTTGCAAAATACAAAGAAAAGGAAAATGCAACTGCTGCTCCCGCTGCCCCTGTACAGGAACCTGCGAGTGAAAGCCCCAAGGACAAAGATGGCATTTCTTGGGGCACTTTTCTGGGTGTGGGCGGGCTTATTATTGTTGCGGCCAAAGTTTATTACCAACGTGAAGCAATACAAGAAAGATTTCAGTCTTTGATTTGACGAAAAAAAGAAAGCGCACCAATCCCACGCCCCGCTGTTGCTAGCGAGTCTGCGCCGGCCCCCACCCCGGCCCCCAAAAATAAAACAGGTATAAGGTCAATGGAATAATTTGAATGTTTGCAAGTTTTATATATAATGAGCAAGAATGTTATAAGGTCAGTTGCCGAAGCTACTGTTTACACTGCCTGTTTTTTTGGCTTTGTGTACCTTTCGTTTGAAATAAACAGGCGGTTACTTTTAACGGGTTTAGATGTTTTTTGGCCGGGAAGAAATTTTTTAAAAGACGATGATGATGAAAGTGAAGATGATGAAATTGAAATTGAAATGGGTGAGAAACCTCCACCACCTTACACAGAGGTTGATAATTATTTTATTTGAAGTTTCGCAAATTTATATAGGCATGTCTGACAACAAGCTTGTTAAAGCTGTCATGGATTGATTGGTTCTTGGCGCAGTTATTACCGGTATTGGTTGGGTTGGTAAAAAAGTTTTGAAAGAAAATTTCATTTCTGATCCAAGCACTAGTTTTATGAATTATCTTGAGTTTTCTGCTGTTACAGCGGGCGCAATCGCTCTTAAAGATTATCTCGTTGACCAAAAAATTATCCCTTCCAACGTGTGAACCAGCTGCCCTTTGGCAATTTAAAAAATGCATTTTATATAAGTGATGGCTACAGTCGCAATCGTTGTTGGGGGTGCAATCCTCAAGGCAGCAACATTCATCGGTGGCAATTATCTTGCGAAGGCGCTTGGCGGCAGCGACGACGCCGCGCTAGACGAAAAAAAGCGACACGACAAAGCTCTCGAGGATTACCAAGCGGCTTACGCAAAATACAACCGCCAGCGAACCCAGCTCCTTGACTGGATCCAGACCAACGAGCAAATTAAAGCGCAGACCAAAAAGAACTTTACCAACACCGACTACGCTTTCAAACTTTACAACCAGGCACATCCCAACCGACTTATGAACCCCCTGAAAGAACTCAAGTTTTCCGATTTCTACCAGCCGAGCAAGCAGCAAAAAAAGGGTGAGCTGGGTTTTTTGGGCGCCGGGTCTCTCGCTTTGGGCTATGCTGCTTTTCGTTTCCTTTAAAAACCGTCCAGCAGGCTGATCAGCAGACGCCTTTTGGGTTTCATAAATTTTCTGTTGCGAGGGCATTCAAAAATAGATTCACAGTTTGAATCATCAAAATTAACAAGAATTGGGCACCACACGTCTTTTCTTTCTTTGCAATGATTACAAGAATGAGGATAAAAGTCAGAATAAAAATCAAAAAAATACACATGCCATCTGCTATTATTAAAAAAAGGATCTTTTATTTTTATAGGCAAAAGGTGGTGTTTACTTTTTAACCAGCATACAAAACAAAGATTGGCACAACAAAAAGTAATAACCTTTGTAAAACAGTTTTCACGTTCACAAAAAGGAACATTTCTAAAAAAAGAATGCAATTCCTTATGAACTTTGCCAAACGCCAGCTTTTTTTCATTAATTTTATCCTTTATAACTTTGCAAAGGATAAACTCTCTTATTTCAGGAGGTAACTGGCTTATCAAAAACTTCATATCCATGATATAAAAAGGCATATTTTTCAAAAGGCCGAGTTGGAGAAAAATTGAATCAAGAATATGGAAGCCAAACTCGCGAAGATCTATTACAGCCCAGGAGGGTACTGGAAAGGCCTCGCCGCTATCAAAAAACTGGCTGAAGCTGCAAAGGTAACCGAGGATGTTGCAAAAAAGTGGTTCATCAGGCAGGCGCTTTGGCAGATTTATCTTCCAGCGCCGCGACAAATTCCTCGGCCGAAGTTCGATGTTTTCACTCCCAACAAGGTGCCCCAAGCTGACCTTCTTTTTTTGCCGCATGACAAACTTCCCCGCGGGCGCAAAGTGTACAAATACGCGCTGACGGTTGTTGACGTGGCCAGCCGCTACAAAGAAGCCGAACCTTTGACCTCGAAAAACTCCGACGCGGTCGCCGCGGGGTTTCGCAAAATTTACAGACGCTCGCCTCTGAAATGGCCGGAAATGCTACAGGTAGACCCCGGTCGTGAATTTATGGGTGAAGTCACTAAAGAAATGGGTAACCACAAAGTATATATCAGACAAGGGCAGCCAGAAATTCACCGCGACCAAGCCATTGTGGAGCGTTTTAACCGCACGCTGGCGGAGTGCCTGTTTGGTTGTCAATACGCTGTGGAAATGCATTTAAAAGAAGGCCAGCGGTCTGTCGCGTGGGTGAAACGGCTTCCAGAGGTTGTCGAAGCCTTGAAAATCGAGGAAACAAGCCTCACTGGGAAGAAACCGGCGGTTGCGATCAAAGAAAAGGCAGTTACTTCCAAACCATCCACAACATATCAAAGACCTGTTGGAAACCGCGAAAAGCAGATTCCTCTTGTTGTCAACGTCCGCTATCTTTACCAACCGGGCGAGCTGGAGGGCGGAAAAAAAAGGGCAACTGACTCTGTCTGGTCTTTAAAAGTCTTCAAGATTGAAAGAACTGTAGTCAAACCTGACACACCTGTTTTGTATTATTTGTATGATGGGCCCCAACGCGGTTTTGTGCGTGAAGAGCTGCTGGTTATTCCGCCAAACACAGAGCTACCCCCCGAAAAGCTCATCTAACCACTCATCAAGTCTTTCCAGCTCTTCTTCAGTAGGCATGGGTAGGGGCTGGTTGCATTCGAATAGACCATCAACCCATTCATCAAGTGCTTTCATTTCTTCAGAGGTCGGTGGAGGGCTGTAACCAAAGGCGTTTGTGTTGATGCCGTCCTCATCTATCCATCGTTTTGTGTCAAACGCAGACAGAGACGTCTTGTTTACGTCCATCCCAAAGATTCTGTGCTTTTGGCTACGGAGAATGTTCATTCCGTGCGTCACCTGCTTTTTGGCGAACAGTGTTTCTTTGTACTGCTCGTGCCTGATTTCTTTTTTGACCACATTCTTTTTGACCCCTTTGGCCTTTTTCATGTTTTTTTCGTTGGCCATCATGACAGAATACATCTTTGGCCGCAATCGGGGCGCCCGCACACTCATCTTTCATTTTCCCCAAAACCTTTTCGTTGGTTTGTGAATGAAGCGGGTGGGTTTTCGGGTAGTCGCTCGTGTCGAAGAGGTTTTGGCCAAGGCAACCTCCGGGGCCCATGTCTTTGTATATGTCTTCTGTTTCTATCAGAACCATGAAACTGTCGGTATCTGTGTAGAACAGTTCACATCTGTTACCATACTGCTTCTTCAGTTCGTTGTAGAAGTCGTCCATCAGAATTTTACTGTTTTCCAGGATTGTCGCGCCCGTGTAAACGGGTTTGTTGAGGCAGAGTTTGCCTTTGCGCATGCATATCCCCGCAAGATCATTTGCGAAGAACTCGTGCCGTGCGTACAGTGGGTTTGCGATAAGCTTTCTCACCCTGGTTGTCTCGTGCGGGCGCACCAGTTTCACATCTGTGCGGCTGCGCAGGTTTTCCATCGTCTTACCGAATACAGAGTTGTTCATGAGTTTGTAGAAGTCCTTTTCAAATGTGTTTTTGGCCTTCTTTCTGAATTGCGTGTTCATTGTGATGTATGGCTCCATCCATTTCTTTTGTTCGAACTCCAGCATTCTGTGGACTTTCTTCAGCCGCATGCCCTGTTTTAGGTAAAACTGCAAGTTGCGGTAGTGTACCACGTAGTTCTTTTTGTCCTGCAACGTCAGCAGGAGCTTTTGGCAGTCTGGGGAGTTTAGATTAAGGTCATTTATCATTTTCTTTTGGTACGGGCACATCCATTCTTTTTTTACGGCCTTTTTCTCAGGTGCAAGAGGATAACCATTGTGTTCTTCATGGAGCTCTCGGGGTACTCAAGGTCGACTTCAAGGAAATAGCCCTTTTTGCCGTCTTCTGGAATCTCCAGAATTTCTTCCTCTGAGGGGACCCAAGAATTCCACTTGAACTTTCCCACTGGAAGAGCTTTGCTCATTGCCCGCCCATAAAGATTGTTTGCATCATAATACATGATATAAGTTGTTGGTTTGTTCTCATCATAACCTGGAATCAGTGGATTGTTTGCTTTGGCGTACCTCTTGCCTACCATTGAAATGCCTCCCCGCATTCCCCGCTCAATGAACAGATGCATGTCCACGTCTGTCAGAAGTTCCAGCTTGGCTCCTGTCTTTTTCAGGAGCGCGTCCCACGACAGGCCTGGGGATGTGTAATAGTTGGCTGGATCCAGCCCATACTGCCTTTGGCAGAGATCTCGGAAGTTTTCAAATACATCCGCCAGAAGAGCGACGTCTGTTTTCACGTATAGGTCGTGATAGTCGCCGAGGGTGTTGCAGCCGAACGTTTCCCAAACTTCCTGCGCGTGGCGGTAATCGTCGTCTGAGATGTGCTCACTGGAAAGGTGGCTGAAGAAACTCTCTTTCTCGGGAAGACTTGTTTCGTTAAATCTTTCCCACGAATCCATGTACTCGTAGGGGTAAATCCCCTTCTTGCACAGCAAATCAAATTTTGCTGGGTCGGGGCAAAGCCTTTTCGTTATTTTCAACGCCTCTTTCGGTGTGGCTTTCACCAGTGCGTCGAGGCTGGCAAGCAGGAATTGGTTGCTGTCAATGAAACGCAGGCCACCCAGAGAAAACGAAATGTATGTTTCCACGTTTTTGGCAATGCAGGATACTTTGCCTGTGCCCCCAATTTTGGCCAACCCCTGCATCAGGTGGTGAGCGTCGTACCCTTTCAGGTTGTGAAACACGACGGGGATGGGAATGGTTTGGGGGTTTATTCGAAGCTTTTTGTTGCACTCGCCGTGGGCCGCGCCGCGGAATTTGCCTGTGATATGGCAGTGGTCTTTCACGGCGTCTCTGAATTTTTGGCGGGTGAAGGGCTCTGCGCAGAACAGACATTCTGCTTGGTTTTTACTTATCCAGCTGTCAATGCCTTTGCTGGTTCGATTTTTGCTTTGGGGCCCACAAACCCAATTTTCTCCAAAGCAATGTAGAAACAGCCCCTGTGGCTTTGCCCGCAGTACTTGCCTGTGTCAAAGTCCCACACAGGCCTTGAATCCATGAATTCTGGTTTAATGAGGCTTTCGTTGCAAATATGGCAGTTTTGGGCTTTTTTGAATTTTTGCTTGTCATCTTCTGTCAACCGGATCGGCACGGCGGTTTGTAAACTTTCGCGAAGTTTCTTTTCCAAGCTGACAACATTATCAAGAAACACCTTCACTGCGTTTTCGCCCCTGTACTTCTTGAGCGCTAAGCTGTGGCCGTCACTTCTTGCACATGTTACCGCAAAACCACAAGCTGTGTGTTTGTTTATCTTTTCTGTGCAAGCGGTTCGTTCGCGTTGTTCTACGGGATGTACTCAATCAAAGCCTCAAAGTCGGCGTAGATTACGTAGGGTACTTTCATCTGTTTGCTGAAATTTTGGTATTCCAGCCCGTTTTTGCCTTCTGCAGGCATTTCTATTCTTGTGGGGGTCCCATTGATACCGTTGCAGTGTTTTCGGTGGTCGGCCAGAATCTTTTCTGTTGTGAAACCGATCAGACACATCACACAGAAGTGTTTTTTGTCTCTGTGTTTGGTTTGGTCATAAAGCAGAGATGAAAGCCTCTAGTGTTGTTTTTCGTCTTGCTGGAGAAGCATCAGGTTAATTCTTGAAATCTTTTTATCTTGTTTGCTAGCCCTAAGAGAAATCACCTCGTCGTTTTCCCAGCCAAACACGTTGAGTGCGAGGTTGGAGTTTTGTTTTTCGAGTTTGCAAAGCTGTTTAATCGGGGTGGGGAATACAATACCATCCCAGTTCAGCCCGTCTTCTTTGGGATATTTGCTGTTTCTTTCTGCATGTACTTGAACAAGAAACCTTGCAGCTTTTAAAGCCCATTTCAAACATTCATTGTCTCGGTTTTTCACATTTATCATCGCCTTTTTGCTTGCCAGTTTTTTGGGTGTACGAATGTAAGTTCCGCCTCTCAAAGGACTATATTTTGCAACGTTGACATAGGCAATTGTGATTTTATCAATGGACCATCCTGACCCCCCTTCTGACCAATTGTCTATTTGGCCAAAAATGTCATCAATAAATTTGTCGAATGCTTCGTCAAATTCTTCTTTAAGGTTTGATTTTGTTATAACGCGGGGCACATCTTGAAAGTAACTTCTTTGTTTTTCTACTTTCATCTCCCCGTTTTCGTCTGGCCTTTCCCTTTTAAAATGCACTTCCAACCCAAACTGTGCTTTTATGCTGCCTACTTTATTAATTTCACTTTTCACAACATCAAAGGCTTTGCCGCGCATTGTGTTTCGCGCAAAACCTCCAACGTTTTGCCTGTCTGGGTTTTCAGGATTAACATCCAACCTCCAAACATTTAACCAATCATCAAAATTGGTTTGTGAGACTTTAAACTCGTCCCAAACAGGGGCTTGGGCGGGCGCCCCAGGGTTTCCCCCCGCCTCGGGGTTTACCTCCGCTGCCTCGTCATATCCGTGAAACTCGGCAAGTATGTCATCACCGAATAGCTGTGCGGCCATCTTGGGTATATAATGGGTGCATTTTTCTTCAATAGGCGTAGCGTGTTGGGACAAATTACATTGTTTTGCAAGCAAAACAGGTTAAACCGGTTAAACCTGTTTTGCTTGCGTGGGGCTCGCTTCGCTCACTTCGCGCCACCCCGCTCCGCGCGTTGTGACACACACATGTTAAATGGAGGTTCTGGGAGCAGCGAAACACAACAGATCCGAGGAACAAAGTGACGAGGATTTGTTGTGTGAAGGTGTCCCAGAACCCCCATTTAACATGTGTGTACTTTAAAATAGGCTTGATTTCCACCGCTCACTCGAGTCCGGGAAACACACTGTTCAGCTTTTCTCAAAGCGTTTGGTACATCTTTGGGCTACATTCCATGGTAGTGATACTGCATCGTGAGCTTTTGCTGATGTCGTGAACCCGGTAGAAAGTGATTGATTAGTTCCCTGGGTCATCTCTCTTCCTCGTTGCGGCTGGTCACGTGTCCATGGGTACAAATCGAATCCCCACATGGCCACAGAGGGTGGGTCCTCGACTTAGTGGAGACAAAATTTGACTTTCCTGCCCCTCCCTTCAAACATTTTTTCTGGAATCTGCCAAAATCTAGTAGACACGTGACCAGCCTCAACCAGGGTACTTTCTCGAAAGAGGAAGAGAGACTGGACCATGGGAACGAGGTTGGGATTCATCTAGCACATAGTTTACGCCATTTTCCCTTTCTTGCGAATCTCCATCTGGCACGTAAAGGCTGTTTCGTTTTTTTTTTTCTGCTTTCATCTTTCTGAAAGGGCTTTTAAGGCAGACCGGTATACTATAATGGCATAAAACATAGGAGTCATGAAATAAAAGTTGTTATCAATCGATTGGATTGGACAACAGACTAAAGAAATAAGTTACGAAATTATCTTCACGTTGTTTTCTTCTTTCGGAAATAATTTATCGCGTTATCAGAATGAAGAAAATACTAAAGATTCATTGGAGGCAGTTTCTAATTTGGTAGGACATCAATCAACTGGTTACTTACCTAAGCCTACAGGGAAAAGCTGTTTTGAAAGTTCTAATATCTTCATGGATTGGACTAAATGTATTCCTTTCTTCCAGTGTGGGCACTTTCCTTAGCTCCTTACAGTGACCCTGAAATAACTTCCGGGGTAGTACAAAAATTACCCGTCCTTCGCCAAACCTATGCCTAACCTGGCATGATGAGCCGGGCAGATAGTTATCGCCAGTAAATTCGTGGGGTTTTGAAAACACCCACAACAGGCGCCAAAATCAATTTTACTTCTGTTTCAACTCTGGAAAATTTCAAAGACGTTTTGTGGTCAGTTTATATCCTTGTTCTACTGCGTGAGTGGTGTGACGGAAGTTGAGGAGAGCTGTGCCTTCGTGTGCGCCGCAAATCCCACCGAATATCCCACTCAAGAACGGACAAGACATCGTTGTTCAGTATTTCTGTCACCATTCCGACAATTCTGGTATTAGGTTAAAATGTTACAGAGAAATGGACAGGTAGATTTGTTCGCTTGGAGCTTTTCGCGGGAACAGTTACTTTCGATTGGCTATCGACGGCATAAAGCTTCTCATACTTAACAAAATTAATTTAAATTGTTCCACTTTGTATTGCTATTAAGTTATTTTCGATTTCTTCAGCAAGCTAACTGGATAACCCAGCACATCGTTAGTAAGATATTTCAAATTATGACTTATTTTAAATCAAAGGATGTAAATATCTGCTTGCTACTGTTGCTAAGTCGCTCGTGCGTGACACAAATTAGGAAGCGAGTAAAATTTAATTTCAGCTCGAGGTAAGTTTGATATTTCTTAATTTGTAAACCTTTGTAGACCATATTCAACATCAATATATTTTTTAAAACGTTTCAAAGCGTTAAAAATATCGAACCCCTTTTTTGTAAAAC
The DNA here is from genome assembly GCA_016490735.1 of Pachyseris speciosa. NCBI lineage: Eukaryota > Metazoa > Cnidaria > Anthozoa > Scleractinia > Pachyseridae > Pachyseris > Pachyseris speciosa. Next base: position 434,126 of record JAEMWC010000481.1, read on the forward strand.
TTTGGTAGAGGAGTTAAGCTTAATTTATTCTAGTGTGCCTTCTTAAGTTGCGTTGTAATTAAAGGCGCTGTATTGTAATTTTATCGAACTTTGAGCGGCGTTCTTGCAAAAGCGCTACCAGATCCTAAAAATTTGAAACCATAGACACAAAAACCAATTACTGAATTGTCTTAAGTTAAAATATCAGAGGATTTGAGGCACTACCGGTCAGCTTTTTACCTCGCTGAATTTGGATTATTTTAGACTTTTGGGTAAATGAGAAAAGTGTCTAGTTAATCGGGGCTCAATTTGCTCACTAATGAGCAGATTTTTTAAAACTTTATTTTGACACCAGAAGAATTAATATATTCAATAATGATTAAGAAAGATTCATAGCTATGTAAACGTTTGCGTAGCGAGAAGATGAAAAGTGTAAAATTTCGAGTTCTCGCGAGGTGAAATCCGAGCTTCCGGTAGGATGACCGATTTTCGTGGCTTTCTGCCGTTGTATCGATTATTTCAAAAAACTAACCTTATATCCTTCAATTACTTACTTAGGCCTTCAAACTGACAAAGTATGAGCGAAAGCGATTTTTTGACCGTGGCCACGATTTCTTTGAGTTTTACTGACAATCACTCTTAAAACGAAGGGTTTTCGAGAAACAGAAAGCGTGAGTCTACTTCTGCAGCATAAGGTATTCCGAGTAAATGCTCAGACAGCGTCTTGTTTGGTTACGATTCGATGAATTTGCCAAGATAAACAAGAAGAAAACTTTGCATTTTTCGACAATATATCGTTTCGATCTAGCCTAAGTCGAAACTTCTTACTTGTAATAGATATATTCTTCCCTTTTGTACTCGTTGTATTCCTTTTTTTTTTTCACAATATTTAAAGATCGTGTGTTCACAACTCCGTCTTAAAAGCTCGAAGATGTTTACATTCTCAACTGCAAACTCTATTTTGATTGACCACTATACCCCAAGATGTAAATAGTTCACTCTGAACAAAAACAGGGAATCACGGAAGTATAGTCCCAATGCAAAAATGGCTGCCTTTAGATTATTCTTTTGTTCATATTCAAAATAGCCTCGCTAACCTTGTTCGGGATAACAAATTCTTTAGAATTTTGATCTCAAAAGCGAGGTTAGTGAGGCTATTTTGAATAAGAACAAAATAATAATTTTAAGGTAGCCATTTTTGCATAAGTCTCTCCTCAAGGCGCTTTTACACGGTGCAGTGTTTCGTGCAACTTGTCTCGAAACACCATTGCGAGACAAACATTGTACAAGTGTAATGGCATACCAAGTGTAACGCACCAATCGTTTCTACTCGATCCTAGTTTCTGTAACGATTCGTGAAACTTCTTTTCGAACCGAGTTCGGCTATTGCAAGGTATGTTACACTTGCTACAATGTTTCGTGCAACTTATCTCGCAATAACGGTACGAGACAAGTTGCACGAAATCTTACAGTGTAACAGCGCCTTATTTAAATTGGGACTGTTTTCAACTCTCATTATTAATACACCGAGATCGCCTTTTTATCTTACAATTATTTTGAATTTAAAGAATTCATGCCAAACTTGGAGCCACAGCTTGAAATTTTCAATTTTCAAAATCTGTCAGCAAAAGCGAAATAATGTGTCAACGCTAAGTGGTATGCGAGTTTCTTTATCACGTCCCAAACTTAAAACTTGAAGGTAGTTAAATATGGTCAAATCCCGTTGGGTGGCCTTTTGATAAAGAAATTTTACTGCTTGATTCCAGTATGACGTGCTTTCTTGCAGTGCATTGCCTGGTCTCCACTCACTCGGAATTCGTTTAAATGTAAATTCAGTTTTGCCCAATAATGTTTGCCTCAAACTTAAAAAGTCTTCTGCACGAGATCTCAAAACGTAATTAGTAAACTTGAATTTCAAATATTGGGCTTGAAAAATCTCCTCTAGGCACAACGCACTTTCTTCGTATTTGTCCAAGAGTTCTATTATGTTACGTGTGTCTCCAAAAATTCCGCTGTGTTTGTGCAAAATGCCCTTAAGGCGTTCGTTTCGGTGTGACATAATCACTCTTGTTGACGCGTGTTTGAAATGAATCTCACGGAGGTCTTGTTCATTCTGTTTTGCCTTTCTCCTGCAAGTTAACAATTCCTGCATTTGGCTGGGCTGATCTATAATTATGGACTTTGGAAGGTTCATACTTTTGGTAATAGAAGGGTTCGCTTTTTTACGTCTTCTTTTGATCTCCATTCTTGTTCTATCCAGCCCTTTTAAGACATCGTTACTTAGCCGCGATATATCCATTTTGGCTGCCCGTAAGTCTTCAAGAGTTTTCAGAAGAATATGGCGGTGAATAAGTTCTCGAGGAACCACTTGTGAATTCATGTTTGCTACACTTTCTGTTTTCGTTATCTGCAACAGTTCGTTATGGACTGCCTCCATGTAAGGGTTTATCATAGTACCGGTATTATAATGATCTAGGTCATGTTCTCTACATTGGCTGACGTTGCTTTCGTAGAAAAGTTCACTGTTGGCCTCAAACGGATCCAACATAAACCGATCAGGGTGGCTACCGAAGAGATGTCTGTATAGGACGTTAAGTTCAACATGGCGATTAGGATAGGTAAGGATGCCTCCATTCTTTTCAATCAAATCGACTATCTCCTTCCATGGGTCTTCTACATCATCGTAAACATTTTTACGTCCAACCTGTAACTTTGCAAGGTAGAGTGGCGTTATTCCATGCACATTTGAACAGTTCACATCAACACCAAGAAGTCCTTTGTGCTTCAAAAACGTCTTAACAAGGCTACTCAGACCTGCATAAGCCGCCAGATGATATATCGTGAGCTTCCTCTCAGCACTATTGCAGCCTACATTAAAATGTGGCATGCGTCTTGTAGCTCGAAACAAGATATCTACTGCTTTTTCTGTGGTATTTCTTGTACTAAATGAAAACGAGCTTATGCCAGCCATAATGGCGAGATCTAAAGCAGTGTTCTCCTGAGGAGTTAAAACAGAGGGATCAGCTCCCCAAGAAAGAAACTTTTCCAAAAGAAGTACATTTCCACCTTGAGCAGCTCGATGTAAGGCTGTGTATCCCTCTGCATCACGACACTCGTCTATTACCCTGAAACCTCTAGGATGAGCCTTTATAGCTTTAGCGAGAGGGCCGTCTTTGTTAAAGCACTGGAATGCATCACAGAACTGCTGCTCCAGAAGGTTACCTGATTTTACTGTCGGCTTTCTAAATGATACCAAATGCAACTCGGACACATTGAATGGTTTTCCGCATTCGATGTTAATGGTCACTTTAAAGCGCTTTAAGACGACATCAAGCCATTTACCACCATTTTGCAAGTAGATCAAGAGAGGTGTTCGCCCGTTTGTATCCTTGCAGCTTAGAAGACCACCCCTGGAGAGTATAAGGTCAGCAATAACTGGTTTTTCTCTCTCAAAAGCTTTGTGCAGAAGTGAAGTTCTCCTCTCGTCACACGTTCGTGCCAAGTAGGGTTCTCTTGACAGTAGTAAATCAGCTACTGAATTATGATGTCTTAAGTTTGAGGCCCGAAGAAGGTTAAAACTTTCTCCAGATCTTCGATATGTCACTTTTACATTATTATAGTCCCCGGTAAGGAGGAAAATATTGAGCTCTTCAGGAGCAAATTCAATTGCAACATCTAGCGGGGTTCGACCGTTATTGTCAATTAAGTCTGTGCGTGCTTGTTTTCGCAGTAGATGTATGACACTACACTCGTCTCCACTTTGTGCTGCAAGATGTAAGGTTGTTCTTCCGTGATCATCAACCTTGTCAATGTAAGAAATATCTGCTGACTCAGCAATTTCAAGGAGTTTGAGACACTGGAAGTTTAATGTTACCTCCCTTTCAAGGAGAAATTCATCGCGTACCACAGTTAAATCCCCCTCTGAAATCCCAATAAAAGTGTGTTCAGTAAATAAAGGATCGTAAACATTCTCAGAACTGGTAGTGGTGTGGAACAGAAAAGTAACTTCATTTTCAAATGCGTTAAGCACGGAGTAATGCAGCGGGGTCATTCCGTTTTGATCAGTTTTATAGATGCTGGCTCCCATTTCTATCAATGGCTTTATGTGCTTGTTGCTCTTGCAAATTGCACTACTGTGTAATGGTGTGGACTGGTTTTTACTTCTAATGTGGACATGAAGGGATGGCCTTTGAGAAATCAGCCATCTAATGAAAACATAATGCCCGTGGCATGCAGCCACATGAAGAGGCGTGGCACCTTGGCAATCCATGTCACGAGGCTGGGCACCATGACGCAAAAGCAGGGTTGCTACGTCAATATGACCATACCTTGCAGCAAGAAGAAATGGAGTCGAACCGCAGGGACAGACATCTTTGTTGTATGTGACTAGTTCGTCTAAGCTTAGATAAGACTTGATATTTCGTGATGATTTGTTACCATGTTTATCCTCTTGGAGGTTATCCGAAGATGACAAATTTTGAAAGTAGCTGCACCTCCGAGAAACTTTTGCTCCATTCCTTATCAGCAGTTCTGCCATCAGCACGTGGTTTTGTCTAACAGCTTCATGTAGAGGGGTTCGACCAGTAAAGTCCGTGCAGTGGACTAGTTCGTCGTCTTGTGAAAGAAGCAGCTCAGCTACCTTTGTGTGATTTTGTGCTACGGCGAGGTGAAGTGCGCTCTGGCAAAAGATTTTAAAGGTGTCGTCTGACAAAATGTAGCCCTTGGCATTACTAGGAGTTACTTGGTATCGGGTTCGGTTTCCAATCCAGTGAAATGAGCCATCACATCTCATGCAATTATCCACCAATCCAATATTTAATAGAAAAGTAACCACGTCTACATGGCCTCCATACGCGGCATATTGTAGTGATAAGTGATCACACCGCGCTCCTCGCTCGTACAAAAGCTGGACAATTTTCAAATGACCCTTCTCCGCTGCTAGTTGGATGGTCGTTAGGTTAACACCATTAACATCATCAAAAGAAACATTCCTTCTAAGCAGTAGTTGCAGAACGCCGCTATGCCCACCCGATGCAGCCGCATGCACCATTGTAGAGTTCCAGAAAGCAGTTTTGGATCGTTTAATTGGATCACCCCAAATGTGGCCTGGGGGTGGCTTTGTACGGTGTTCAATGTTCGCCCCTTCATTTATGAGGAAGTCAACGTTTTGTACAAGACCGTTCATAGCAGCAACGAATGCTGGAGTAAAACCATGGCTATCTTCGCAGTCTACGTTTTTAAACGCTGGTCTAAGTAACTGAAGAACGTTTAGGTCACTTTTCCCGGCAGCAAGATGAAGAAGAGTTCTGTTTTCATTGTCAATGGTAGCGTTTACGTAGGAGGTTTCAATGCTCCTAAATTCATCTTGGTGGTATTCTCTATGTTCATCAGAGCTCAGATGCTGTGCTAAGCGATAAATGTTCATAGGCGAATTTGGAGTCTTCTTGACCACGTTCAAATAATATTCCACTAAGCGTCTGTGACCACGAGTTCGGCTTACATAGTATGGGTTTCCAACGTTTTCCTTACTGGTAAGCCATTCTACGAAGGACAGGTGAAAAAGATTGATAGTGTTATCTCCCCCATATCTAATAAAATGGGATAGTCCTTTTAAGGTATAGACAAAGTCGTATTCATAGTCAATCGTCTCTCGTACCTTTAAAACGTCAAACAAACCACTAATCTGCACAGGTTCAAAGGCAGCGACGAGGACCTCTAACATTGCAAGCGCGGGTTTAAATTTTTCTCTTGATCCGTAGGCCCTTCTCAAGTAGCTCTCGTATTGTTCACCGATTGTTTTGGGGAGCTTGTTCAAGTCAACACCGTGTGGGTCATTTTTCCAGAAATGGAGCATTTCTTTGGCGAAATGAAAGTTACCTTGACTTTGATGCAGTAATTTATTCGTTAGATAGGAAATTTCATCACTGCTGCTGAGACCCAACATAACTTTGAGTCTTCCAAGAAAGGGTCCATCTTCAAATAGTTTGGTAGCTATAAAGATCTCTATATCTTGTAAGTTCCTTGCATCTGTGGGAGACAAATAAAGCTTTGGAAAACTACTGAATTGTTTCAATACAGTGGAGTCATTACGTGATGTCAAAACCAATCGTATCCAATTAGGTAGCTTCTTGTAACTGTCTTTTATGAACTGCACTATCGATGTTTCGGATTCGTCAGAAGAGCATTCGTCTAAGGCGTCTACTACAACAAAATGATACTGGAGCTCGTTTTTCAACTGCCGCAGGGGAGTCGCAACAGCTTGCTCAAAACAGTCGAACGGATCTCGCAAACAGCTTCGCTGAAGAACTGTAGGAATAAAGGAACTGTTATGAATTAGCAGTCCATATTCCGGAACCCTTCTGGCTATCAAGTCCACTAAATTGCGAACAAATCTACCGGGATCTTGGGTCGCCTTGTCTGAATGCCTGCATAAGTGATATCCTATGATGTTTTTGTGAATGTATGCGTTGGATGAGCGAGAACAAATTAACTGTGCACTTAAAGCGGATTTTCCGGCCCCTGGCTCGCCAACAACGACAACTCCATCCGCACTGTGCCCTTGTGAATTCAACAAAAGTGACTCCAGATCATTGTATAGCCAAAGACGACCTGTGAAGCCCTCTCGAGCAGCATTCAGGTGGCTTGTGAAGTTGAATTCCTTTGTGTCAAAAGGGACGTCTCCAATTTCTAACGGACATCCTGTAAAAAAAGTGCATCAACAATGCTTAAGATCACCACGCAAAGAGAATATTACAGCCACAAATAAAATGATTCAAAATTTATTCAAAGTATAACGCTTCCATTGAAGAACTGTGTGTATGAGTGGCTCATTTCAATTATATTGTAGATGCATAGGTGTCTGTTCACTGTTATAGGCTTTCTTCACTAAGTGCTTGCAGCACTGGTTTCACTAGCCTAAATTTTAGTCATCTTTTCAATCCCCTTTCGGGATTGAACAAGATGAAATGTAGTTTAAGCCGCGGTTTTACTGACCCTGCCCGAATTTCCCTTAAAAGCCGACCCTTCAAAATTTATTTTTCTTTTGCTCACAATACCGTGTAAAAAAAATGGAGAGCCCTTTCCATTCATATCTATAGATGGATTGAGAGTCAAAAGTACTAATTTTATTTTTTTTAAATTCTCAAACCAGGCAAAATGAGCTCTTTTTATAGCCTGTAGCTAGAGAATTCAAGCGGAGAGCGGTTTGTAGACCAGAACAGTAGTGGCGTATAAGTAATAGGTCATTGTCACAAGTCAAATTTAGCTAAATTTGGGCTACGTGCAGTGTCTTATTGCATGTCAAAATGTCTTTAACGGTTTTCACTTACTTTTCCTTGGCTTTCAAAGACTCCGTGAGCATAACGTCTACCAGAAATTGTAATAGAACGTTTTAAACCGGTTATGCCGGCTCAGAAAATTGCTTCAATTTAGGATCGATGTGGCTGCTATCACTGTTGGTGTTGTAATACAGGCAATTCCCATTTAAATAATAACCAAAGACAATTCGCGCGCTCTGATTGGTCAATCAGCTATGGTTTATTGTGCCAGTAAACTCATGGAAATTTCGCGCGTCTTCTGAATTATTATATAAGAACACTCGAAGAACTCGTAAGTCACTCGCCTGCGGCTCGTGATTCACGGATTCTTCGAGTGTTCTTCCAACATCCCGCGTGGTTTATCAGCCTATAAACCATAGAAACTTGTGGTATATTGCTTAAATATACCATATACCATATACCGAGCAAGTAAAGTTATCGTTTACCAGTAAAAAGTAATATCAAAGGGTCAAGGTGGTCTAATTTGTGTGCACCAATACACTAGCTTAATGGTTATAAAAAGATAGCAACCACTATGGCGCCCTTTAAGGACCATGCTATCAATACTGTAGTTTTCAAATGGTCATCGCCACTTTGAACTGGCGATTCGCTTTACTTTCAAGTGGTGATCGCCACTTTCAACTGGCGATTAGCTACTTTGAGCTGGCGATTCACCACTTTGAGCTGACGATTCGCCACTTTAAACTTGCAATCACTACTTTGAACTGGCGATCGACACTTTTTTTGAATTGGCGATCGCCTCTTTGAAATGGAGATTCACTATTTTGAATGAGCGATCACACTTTGAATTAGCGATTCGCAATTTTGAACGGGCGATCGAATGCGTGTATGTAAGGGTCATTCATTTTTCTTGAAAGTTGATAAATGAAAAATGAATTAAAATGAATGTTCAATTTTCATTTTTTATTAAAGCTGGTAAATGAAAATTGAAAGTGAATGCTCATTTTCATTTTTTCTGAAAGTTGAAAAATGAAAACTGAAAATTTTAGTTCATTTTCATTGTTCATTGTTGTTGAAAATTAAATACGAATTTAGCAACCCATCTTTCAAAATTTATTTTTCATTTTTTTATGTCTTTTTTTCAATTTTTCGGAAAAGATGAAAATTGAAATTTTTCAAATTTGTTGTCCAATTTTTTTTTAACAAAATCAAAAGATGAAAATTGAAATTTTATGAATCCAAAAAAATGAAATCACGGGAAACCTGGAATGGCCAGTCTTTTTGGCGGAAAATAAGAAAAGATGGCGGCCTTAAGCGAGATCCTCGAGCCACGATTTGTCGAGCGGTTTCAGTCTTACTGAAGGGAACAGCAACAGCTATGAAGATCTTGTCGAGGAAATGAGGAAGCAGTTTCCTGGTGTAACAGGCTGTAGTTTGAGAAGTGTAAAGAGATTAACTGCAGTCAGCACGGAATCAAGAAGCAAGTGCCAGTGTCCGACGAGATGCTCGATCTTGTCGAGCAAAGTGCTGTTTTAGAGGCACAAACATGCACCACGCCATACGCTGCAAGATTTTCGTCAGTTAGTCCAAATGTAATTTATGCCCGTGTTATTCAGCAGTATACGGTTGGGGGTTGAGTTGACGTTCAGTTCCTCGCTGGCGATGATTTTGGTCACACGGTGAAAAACGACGTAGAGAGCTTCCTACGCGAAGTTCTAATGCAAACGTTCTGTTGACTTTCTGGTCTCATGTAACCTTCTAACATCTTTCGTCCAAATACGGGGCACACCAAAAATGAACCCATGCCGTTCATTGATTAAATATTTAAAGCGCACCTGAATCGAAAATTAACTACCAATTTTTTTACGTTTTTAGATAGCTTATAATCCCCATATTTCATTTTCAGTCGTTTCTCTCCTTTTCGTGACAAGGATTCATTGTTTGTAGGGATTCCAAAATTCCCGCAGTATCCTGAAATTTGAGACATTTTGCGCGCGGCCAAAAGGTCTCTGTGACGTCATTCGTGTAGGTGGGTAGGTATACTTATTTAAATCAAGAAACACGCTAGCCCCAACAACACTTAACTGGTTTCCATGGAGGGCGGGTTTATACGGACATAAAATTGAAACTAAAGCTAATACTACGAGTTAATAATATGATAAATTAATGCTCCCAACCCATGAAATCAAAGAAGACACAACAACTTTAAATGGGAGAAAAGGGGTAGGGGATGAAGTGCTCGAGTTGCCAATAGGGATCTTACAGGATGAGAGAGGTCAGGTGGTTGGCAACGAGAGAGAACAATGAGAACATTATCAAGCAACAACAACCAGGCTGCAGAGAGGTCCTAATCCTCTCTCTGGGGTCCTAATCCCCAGGCCCTGAGAGGTCATAATTCTCTCCCTCCTTTCCAGGAGTCCCTGTTGCCCCCAGGCTACCGTGGGGTCCTAATCCTCTCTCTGGGGTCCTAATCCCCAGGCCCTGAGAGGTCATAATCCTCTCCCTCCTTTCCAGGAGTCCCTGTAGCCCCCAGGCTACCGAGAGGTCCTAATCCTCTATCTGGGGTGCTAATTCCCAGGCCCCCCTGGGAAGAATCAGAACAACAAACAACAGAGGTTTGGTTCCTTGGTAACAAGGCTATCTGGGGGGCCCTTTCTGCCAAAATAGCTGGTCATGTGAATCTATGGGGCGAAGGGGCGACCTATATGGAGCACTTCATCCCCACAAATACATGAAATGTATTCCCCATAGACGAACAATATATGAAGATATAAGTTTATGAATATGTGGAAAGAACGAATAGAAGACTGCACATAAAATTCAGTCATCCGAAAATGACAACAGAGAAATAATCGTATGTTACAAAACTGTGGTCAGGTAGTAGGATGGAATGATTGTTCTTTTTATTGTAATTATTATCATCATTATTACGTATCTTCGTGTTTCATTTACTTGTTTACTTTTGAAATGAAAAAGTTCTGCCATTAGCGGACAAAATGACACGTTTAAGGTAAAAGAAATTAAATTTGTGCAGTCTTGTATAAGCTCTATAGGGTAGAGTAACTGAAAATAGTAACCTGTTCAGTAGTAGGCTGCCCCTATCCTATAACTATGACCGCATTGCATATTCTTCACATACTGAGCAGGGATATCCTGGAATGGTGCCGCGTGTTGGAAGACATCTGGTAGGCTCGATGTTTGCTGTGGCGTGACAAGATCGACGGATGGCATGATACGACTGGAAGTTGTGGCTGATGGCAAGGAATTTGGCTGCAAAACTTGAACTGCGGGGAATTTAACTGTCCTTCCGTGAAGCTGCTATCGTTCGCGTTCGCGTTCGCGTTGACCACATGAGCTTGGGGAACTGCCCGCGCCGGCGTTGTCTTGCAGATTACTAGCTCGTACACTTTCGTTTTATAGAGACTCGACTTGGGGAGCAGAACCTCTAAGCCGGCTCAGAAGAGTGGTCCTGTTGCCAGAGGAAGCAATGTCTCTTTGTCTGCATAAGTTTCTCAGCTGCTGAACCGAATAATCGTTAGTTCTGCGGCATCCATGTTTTGAACGTGAGATCTTCGACCACGTCGAATTGCCGGCATTATACTTGGACACGAAGTAATGTTCGTAAATCTTGAACGTAAACTCGTGGGAAGAAACATTAAGCTGAAACTCTGAACGGGGCGAATGAATGCGAAGAATTTAAAGCGAAGAATTCAAACTACAAATTTTTCACAACACTCCGAGAGGTCAGAGAACTTGAAATGAACTACAGATGTGAAGATAACACCGCATCATTGGTTGTTTTGATTGACATAATGGAAAAGCATAAATATGATTGGCCCGGGAATAACAAACCATAATGACGCAAAAGGTGAATTTGACCTTTTGCACAATGCAAAAGTGTTTGTCTTACCGAGATATTGCGTGACAGAAATGTATATTAAGAATACGCGGGTCGTATAACTTCTCTCACCTCCCTTTCATGGTTGTTCACATTAACTTAAATTTATACTAGTAGTAATCGTAGATTAGAAAGTGCGTTCGAGTATTGGTAGGTTTGGTATGTTAACCCTAAAACCACCATATGGAGGGCCATGTGGTCCATGATGATCTTTGAACACTAAAAGCACATTGACAGCATCTTGGAAAGCCTCAAAAATATCAACTTTGACTAACACAATATTAAAACATAGTTTCTGAAAATAGTTGTAGCAGCAACGAACAAATTATTGTAGAAATCGGCAATTGTTTGAGCTTTATCCAGACAGTAATCCCCAGAAATTCCTTCAGCTCCTCAGGACTTGTTCCGACCCAACATGGTATGTTCGTTCGCATGGCATATTTGTTTGTTTCAGTGACGAATCGAAATGACCGATCCGTGGTGTAAAAAGGTGTACAAAAAATTTCTCAGACATTTGTTTATCCTAATATAACAAATTTCAGTCGAGGTAAGGTGGCAGATCATCCACTTCAATCGCCAATCGTCGCCACAAAGAACCTTCCCTGCTTGCAGAGGTCTCTGGCAGAACCCCAATTTAATCGTGTTCAACAACTCGATCAAACAGGTCTTGTTTTCGAAACATTTCGTCGATTCAATTCCGCTTTTACTTGATGAATTGTCCACTCACTGTAGTTGTATCGCCGCCATTTTTTACTTTCGCCATTTCCAGGCTGTAGCAGCTCATTTAAGACATTTAGACACCACTTTTGTCTTCCTCGCTGACGGCCGCCATTTTGAAAGCGGCGATTATGTCATTCTTGTTCGCCCCCGCAGATTGCTTGCAGATTGCAGGGGCAGCTCTTGTCAAGACCCAACCATTGTCCAAAAATCTCGATTCAGTCTGGGTTAGAACTGCGTTCTGCGAACGCAATTACATATAAATTGAAATCTAAATATAAATCTAAAACTACGAAAATTCAGCTAAGAACGAGAACTAACCGTTATAAACTAAATATTAAAAGTATTAGGATAGCTAGGAAAGTTACGTTTTGATATATTCATTAAATGAATATATCGATTCCGCTAGTTTTGCTTCATTTGGGAGTTGGTTCCAAAGCATCGCGCCGCTGTATTTGAAACTTCTTTTTAGAAACTCTCTCTTCGGTTTAGGAAGTGTCAGATCTGTAACACTATTTCTAAGATGGTAATTAGTCTGATCAATATTCCTTCTACCAAAAGAGTTCCGAGGTCGGGCGCAGTGTCGTCATTTAGTATTTTAAACATCAATGTTGATTTGGCCCGGAGCCGTCTCACATCAAGTGTGTCCCAAGAGAGGGTCTCGATTATTTCAGCGGAACGAATATCATAACTGGCACCAGTAAGAACTCTAGCAGCGCGAGATTGAAATCTTTGTAACTTATCTTTTAGTAATTTGCCGCAGTTGTCCCAAAGAGGGGAACAATATTCAAAATAAGGCTGTACTAGGCTCTTATAAACCTTTTTAAGCGTATTTACAGGAACAAAGGGCTTGATACGTCTCATCGCTCCAATGTCCGCACTGGCCCGCACTGTGTAATGTTCAAGCGTGAAACATGGCTGAGAAGGCGAAAAAGTTCGTGGGCAAGGAACGCGTGACGAGCCCAGAGGTCTGCGAAGGAGGCTACCAGGCCCCAAGTTTTTGTCTAAAATTTTAGTGAGAAAGGCCCAACTTTCGCCGTGTTTTAAAATAAGTTCCTGATACTTTTAGTAAATTATTTTCTCCACAAAATGTTTCTTAAAACACCAATTTCATATTGAAGAAAAAATACGGCTTTGAAATTTCGATTCATGAGCACTTTAAACGTTTGCTGGCATTTAGCCCCTGAAGTTGGGCACTACAATAATATAACATTATAATCGACGGTAGTAAAACAAATGAGATCACAAGAGCAAATACGTTGGCTGTACCTCTGAAACAGTACTTTGCTTGATAGCATAGAGCGTCTCGTCGGACACTGGCACTTGCTTCTTGATTCCTTACTGACTGCAGTTAATCTCTTCACACTTCTCAAACTACAGCCTCTTACACCAGGAAATTGCTTCTTCATTTCCTCGACAAGATCTTCATAGCTGTTGTTTTTCTCTTCAATAAGACTGAAGCCGCTCGACAAATAGTGGTTTGAGGATCTCGCTTAAGGCCGCCATCTTTTCTTATTTTTCGCCGAAAGGACTGTCCATTCCTGCTTTTTCCGTGATTTCATTTTTTTGGGTTTTTTAAAAACGTGGACAACGAATTTGAAAAAATTCCATTTTCATTTTTTCCGAAAAATTGTAAAAAGACATCGAAAATTTTTAATTTTCATTTTTATGAAAAAATGAAAAATGAATTTTGACAGATGGGTTGGGTCCGTGTGGTTTTCGTCCATTTGATTTTCACCCGGTATTAAAAATCGGAAATCAAAATCAATTTCCTTGCACCTTCCATTCATTCCATTTTTAAAAAAACTGAAAAAGGAAAACTCAAAATTGAAATCAATATTTTTGATTGTCGAATTAAAGAAAAGTCACTGTCGAGAACTGTTTTTAATCTTCGTCGTTTTCTAATGAAACAAAAACAAAAAACGACTTTCCTTTTTTCGATTTTCTTATTTTCCGTCTAAATCAAAAATATGACGCGCCAAAACGGACAATAATATTTCTTTGATATATGTGAGACTTCTCCTAAATATATAATACTTGTTTCATATAGATATAACTCGATGTAGAAATATCCAACTTGTTTCCAAATAAACACAATACTTCTTTGATATATGACTTCTCCTAAATATATAATACTTGTTTCATATAGATAAAACTCGATGTAGAAATATCCAACTTGTTTCCAAATAAACACAATACTTCTTTGATATATATAAGACTTCTCCCAAATATATAATACTTGTTTCATATCGATAAAACTCGATGTAGAAATATCCAACTTGTTTCCAAATAAACAAATCATCTTGTAAATATATAAAACTTTCTTTGAATACTTATACAACTTGGGCACACATACAAAACTTGTTTCAAATATTTGACTTGGTTCACACAAATAGGACTTGTCAGCTTGGCGCGCCGCATATATAAAACTGCTATCGATTAGATTATTGCAAATCGATACCACAGTTAGTATCCAGGCCTCTGGAAAACGGGTTTACCTAAAACAGGGAATCCGGAATCCGGAATCCGGAATCTAGAAACTGGAATTACACTAGCCTCGTACATGTTTAACCTTAAGAAACAAACAGGCCCATGCAGTGCAACCCTCGCTGCAAAAACGTAGTGAGAAGCATTGCTATTGGGAATAAAATCTCTTTGAACAGATGAACCACGTTTATCGCCTACTGTAAAAGTAGGCCTGGCGGAGTCCTCAGTTGTTGTAGATATCCTTAACTGATCAGAAGTGGAGAGCAGCGGATTTCACGTGCTCGAGGTTCCTATATAAAAGTTTCAAGGTATATTGGGCACCATACTGACTTAGGTTTCAGCAAAGGAGCGACTCTTGGTAAGCCCCTCGAAAAAAAGAGCAATGACAGAAGACGGTATGAGGATGAATCTTTCCTCTTTATTATTATATTTTATTTGTATTTATATGGAAGTTTTGTACTTGTTTGTATTTATATCATTTTTATTTCGTGTGTATTTAATATTTCTTCTTTTTCCCATTTTTTCTTTTTGACGACTCCGCACTCCGCGTTTTAGGAACAACCGTTAAAATGATTTGATTTTATAATGTTCAAAATGCACAATACATTGATTAGTATCGTTGTGGTGTGATTGAAAGCCGTGTGCTTCAAAGTAATCAGGCGGTTTATTAAAAGCAAAACCAAAGTATTAAAATGCCGCCCTAGAATAAACTTCATGGGCTTGATTGCTGCAAAACTCAGGCTAAGTCACCATATAATTTGTTGACCATATTTTTACCTAAGCGACTTCAACCTTTGTCAAAATTTTCCACCAAACTTCTTTTTTCCGGATTCCGCATTCTATGTTTTAGGTAAACCCGTTTTCCAGAGGCCTGGATACTAACTGTGGTATCGATTTGCAATAATCTAATCGATAGCAGTTTTATATATGCGGCGCGCCAAGCTGACAAGTCCTATATGTGTGAACCAAGTCAAATATTTGAAACAAGTTTTGTATTTGTGCCTCCAGTTGTATAAATATTCAAAGGAAGTTTTATATATTTACAAGATGATTTGTTTATTTGGAAACAAGTTGGATATTTCTACATCGAGTTTTATCTATACGACACAAGTATTATATATTTAGGAGAAGTCATATATATATATATATATATATATATATATATATCAAAGAAGTACTGTGTTTATTTGGAAACAAGTTGGATATTTCTACATCGAGTTATATCCATATGAAACAAGTATATATTTAGGAGAAGTCTTATATATATCAAAGAAGTTTTTTTGTCCGTTTTGGCGCGTCATACAAAAACGAAAATTGCCACCATTATTCTAAAAATCTAATGTTCTAAAAATTGAATCACTCGTAATCTAGATCTTTCTCTCATTGAATGAATATCGAACATACCGCTCGCGTGTGAGAAACTGTAAATCAAAATCCACATTTCAATTTTGGTCTAAAAACACCTTGCAGGGGAGGGGAGGGTACACTACCGACATGTTAGGCTCGGGTACTAAACT
>JAEMWC010000481.1:452500-480000 GCA_016490735.1 Pachyseris speciosa
AAAGGAATATGTTTATAAGAAAATAAAGTTGACATTAAAACGAGAATCCGACTAAAGAGCTGATTAAAGCAACAAACGAAGACAAAGGGACGCGCTACCATCTTGTGGCATTATTGCGTTACCATCCACAGGCATTGAAACAGCACGTTATAGATACGAACCGTATTTGTTTACCTTGCATATGATTTCTTCTAGACCGTAATACGAGTCATCAGACTGTAAAATTTCAAATACAGTAATAATGCACGAATTCTCTTTTTTTGATCTTTAGGCAGATTACGAATATTAGTTGGTATCGCATTCCACAATTTTGCACCAATTCTCGAGAACGCATATTTTCGAATCTGTAGATTTGATTTTTTTATATAAAAATTATGGGACGTTGAGGATCTAGTATTGTATGAATGAACACGAGAAGTGGGAAGAAACAAGTCTTGAATGTTTTGGGGTAAAAGATGATTACTTACTTATGATTACTTAATACTTATTACTTACTATTTTACACCAGATGATCAAGAGAACAAAATAGGAGCAGCGTTATAAAAGTAATTAGGGACCTGTCATTTATTAGAGGAGGAGGGCTGGTGCAATTTTTTTCCCAGGTGAAATTTTGTTATGCCCTCCCCCAATTTCCTGCAGTAAAAACTGTAGCCCTCCCCCTAGTATGACCCTAAAACGTTATGACCCTCCCCACGCTAAAAGATATGACAGTAATTATTAAACGCGATCAACTTTTACCTTATGCAGACCATAACACAAAGCGTATTGCTCTAGATCATAGAAACAGAACAAAAGGAAGAGCAAAAAGGGAAACAACAGAGAGAAAGTAAAAGGCGAAAGATTTGTGCGTGTTGAAGGAAAACCAGAGTGCCTAGTCAATGGTTGGAGTGGTCAAATATGGAACATATTGTCAGGAATCATGTGGTAGATTTGTATGCATTTCGAACTCACTCTACCACGCATGCGTAACTGCTGTTAAGTAAAGAATACAACGCAGGACTCTGCCGGGTTTAATGCTTGAAATGTGAAAATACATGTTTGTCATGCATAACTAGCTGTGGGGAATAGTTGTCACAATAGTGAACTCAAATTCTAGAGAGCGGTTTACCTTGCTGATATAATCACTGAAATGTCCATAAGCGAGAGAAAACAGATTGAGTACAATGTGAGCTGGTTTAATTTACACTTGTTCAACATTTAATATGTATTGATTAGTTGGTTCTGACAGAAAATCTTCAAGAACGTTTAGATATAAGATGTTTTGATTGATATGTAAAGACCACTTTCTATGCAACAGTTGACATACATGTAGAGTTGTTGGGTTGTTCAGTTTGATCATTACTTAAGTTTAAAATGCTAACTGTGCAAGGAATTTTTTGTTTAATAATATATTTTATTTGTTTATTTAACAAAATATGGTATGGCCCTCCAGAAAGCCCAGCTTAAATGTTTGGTGACCCTCCCCTTTTTGGCTACGTAGAATGTAATGACTCTCCCCCCATTTGCACCAGACCTCCCCCCCCCCACCTCTAATCAACGACAGGTCTTGCTAAATTACAAAATTGTAATTAAAGCTTAAGCTTAACAAAGTGAAATGGCCTTACGCTTACGGTAGGCCAGGACCTCTAGCTCATCGTATAAAGTACTTGGAAGTACGGAAGAAGGACATCACTTGCTCACCAATTCGGTCATTCATTCCGTAAAATTAAAGTCTCTTCTTCTTGCTAGTGGGCACTGATCTCCTTCAAGATTGAAGATTCTTGTGATCGTATATCCCTGCGTGAGTGTATACCCCTGCAGTCTGACCCTGTAGGTATGTGCATCCGGCAAAGGTTTGAACTTGTACCAACCGAAACACTTTTCTTCGCACCGATTTCATTTCCCTGGTAGCAGAGGTCTCTGGTGGCGAGAAAGGAGTCTCTCTCCTTTCTCGCCGCCAGAGACCTCTGGTAGCAGGGAAAGATTTCAGGAATTTTACGGCTTTCGTCGGCCGCCATCTTTGTTTACTTAGTAACCGAGCCTAACATGTCGGCAGTGTACCCTCCCCTACAAGGTGTTTTTGTCCGGTTTTCATTGAAGACCAATTTTGATTCGCGAGCGGTATGCTCTATATTCATTCAATGAGAGAAAGATCTAGAGTACGAGGGATTCAATTTTTATAACATTAGATTTTTAGAATAATGGTGGCAATTTTCGTTTTTGATTTAGACGGAAAATAAGAAAATCGAAAAAAGGAAAGTCGTTTTTAGTTTTTGTTTCATTAGAAAACGACGAAGATTAAAAACAGTTCTCGACAGTGATTTTTCTTTAATTCGACAATCAAAAATATTGATTTCAATTTTGATTTTCCCTTTTTCAATTTTTTTTAAAAATGGAATGAATGGAAGGTGCAAGGAAATTTATTTTGCTTTCCGATTTTTAATACCGGATGAAAATCAAATGGACGAAAACCACACGGACCCACACGGACCGTGAACGCGGTACTTACCATCGTTATACGAATTGTGATTCAAACATCTAAAACATCCGAACAGAACTACGAGGAATGCCAAAATCAAAATTGACTTGGTTTTCAGCCTACGAAGGCTTTGAACAAAATTTCGTTTGGACTGCACAAGTGCACTTCCTGCGAGGTTCCAAGCTAAAGTTGTGTACGGTACGTTCCGTCTTTCCATCTCCTCCACTCTGTCATTGGTGTCTTGCAACAGCTTACCTAAACTCGCTTGACGCTTTTCTAGGCTGAAGAGCTTCCTTTTTATCTTGTTGCTAACACCTTTACAGTTACCCTTAAAGGTTCTCATTTCTTCTTTAATGTCACCGAGTTGATCTTGTACAGCCTCTTGAAAATCTGCGAGTACTTTTCTCTCCACTCTTTGTGCATCGAAGACGTTCTCCATTAGGTTGATCTCTGCTAGAGCTGTCTTCGCATCATTATCAGCAACAAGCTCTGGATCCTGAAGAAGGTCCTTTATGGCGTCTAAAGCGTCAGCCTTTTCTACATCGGTGAGCTCTTGTCTCGGAGCATGTCCCCATTTTGTGTTGCGCGTTTCTCGAACGGTTTCGACAAGATGAGCTTGTATACGAAAATGAATACACCAAAAAACCAGATTGATTAGGCCTGTACAGTCCGTTGTGCTTGCGTCTACTACAGTGGCTTTACTGACCCCCAAATCGGCCATGAACAGTTTGGCCACTTCCCAGTAACCGTGATGAGGATCTGTCCATGCCGTTGGATCGCTTTGATGCCACTTTGGTTTTCCTCCCATGTGACACCTTGCTAACTGGGCAGACCATGCACATGTGTGTTTTGTTGATCGAACACAAGCACAAGGCGGCTGAGTGGCAAGGTTTGCAAGTAAAGCCTGGTGGAATGCCTTCATCTCTCTCTCAATGTAAGGTCTGAGCCCATCAAGCATTAATGAAAGCGCGTGGCCTACCGCAAGCCAGTTTTGGTACTCTTTCTTGAGTATTTTGGACTGCCAATCTGCTGCACCTGAGAGCGAAGCCATCTGTATGTTCTTTTCACTGCACAACTATAAAAAAAACGAAAACCGAACGGAAGTCAACACATCTACTTCCTTTATCGCTTGCTAAACTGGACATTACGATCGCGGTCCATTCAACTACAGAGAGAAGTGGTAGTACAGATAGAATGCAAATTTGGCACAGTCGAATTTTCTAAATGCTCATAACAAAATGGCCACCTTCTAGCTTCTCCCTCGTTCTCTGAAACTTTGGAAATACAAGTCCAAAGTGACGGCTAGTGGGTAAATTTCTTCGACTTAAAATTCGTTTGGGTAGTAGAAATGGCATGTAAGTTTGGGAAACAAACAAAGGAAGTCAGCTTATCAAATGTTTTTGCTTGATTACAAAAATCAACAGTGGCCTTAAAAAGCCTTGATTTGTTACGTTTATGGACAAATTTTCTGTGTTCACAGCAGCTTTATTGCTCTCGGAATCTAGGGGACGGAAGTTGGTACTATCACCCTATTCATGCTCTGCCAGTACTGTAAAAACTATTCAGCAAGACACGTTTATAGTAACGTCCATGATTATCTTAGCGATAATGGAAAATCTATCTCGTCTTAATTCGCAATTATCAATTGATCATAGCACTGAGACTGCGCTTATTAGGATTATGGATTAACTACTTTTCAATTAAATTTGGATGAAAATTGCATGAACAGCCTAAATCTGATTGATCCCTGCGAAGCTTTTGACAGAGTGGACCATAAAATTCTCTTGACAAAGCGTTAGGTCTACGGAGACTGAGAACTCACCTGAATTGTTGGGCTGGTGTCAACATTTTACTTCTAAATAACACCAAATAAATCAATTCTTGACCGTGAGATGCCCAATAAATAAGGTTGAGTATATCCCATTGCATAGAGTAAATGCCAAGTCACATTAACCAGCTCTGTAACATCTATCTTCACCAAGATCAAGGCATGTCCCCCGCAGAGAATTCTTTACTGTAATGCCACAGTCAAACCAAGTATGAATTATGCTAATGTCACGTGGCGTAACTGCAGTAAGGGTACCCCCAAACGGGCTATTATGCTAGAACAGCGAAACAACAGCAGAGCTTCAGTTTAGTGAATGATTCTGTTTTAATTTCCCTGGAATATCACAGCATACATCAGACAAGACATCGACGTTGCACAAGAATCAGAACACCCGGATATTGCTGTCACGAACGAGGCACCTCGTTTGCAAGAGTCTTGCCCAAAACGGAGGGCAGAGGACGTTATGTACAATCCACAATGTTTAAAGAAATAACCCACTTAAAAAAATAACCAACGGTTCCTTCTGCCTGAAATAAACTTTTTGGTCACGTAACGTAACTTCTTGTGCCACCTCAACAAGACGCATTCAGACGCATTGTTTTTCGTTTTATAAAGCGGTAAAATGCGGTTAAGGTGAAGGTAAACGTGAATTTGTGTGTAATTTTAAGGAGTTTGAAGAAGGGATTGTAATGAAGTAAAAATGTTTTGTATCACTTCCAGTTAGTTGCCACCCCACAAAAGCAGCGCAGGTCGCTGGGGATGTTTGGTGTCCGTTCACTAATTTCTAACTAATTCGTATTTGAAACCTTTATTAAATCTTCAATATTTCCTATTTTCCTAAATTTAACCAATCCTTTGAGCAAAATTAGCTCTTCCCAAATATACCCAAAAATCACCAAAAAATTCACAAAATATCCCACAGCATAGCATTGTGAGATGAGCAGAGGGATTTTTGATTGCTTGAAACGTGAACGAGATATCAACGTGAAATCCATGTTAAGCGGCTAAAAAACGATGTTCAGGATCACTTAGGATAAATGCCTTTCGTGGCTAAAACTTGTAAAAATATGTTGCGAAAAATGTCTGCAATTATATCTTACCTCCGCTTGGATTGGTTCTTGTTTTTGAGCTGAGAGCTCTATATATTCGTAGCCAACACGTTGTGTCTATGTTGTTTATATTCGACACGTGGACAAATAATGGACACGAAGGGGAAGAGTTAATAATAATAATAATAATAATAATAATAATAAGAAAAAGAAAAATAGCTATAACAGAAGAACCATCAGGAAAATGCAAAAACTATGTACAATGTCGTCGATGCACAATGTCGTCGATGCATAAAAACTAAGAATTATATAACTAAGTAAATTAAGAAATAAAGAAATAAGTAAATTAAAAAAATTAAGAAATAACTAAATAATTTGTAGCGCTTTATTGCCCTGCCAATCAAAGTAGGCTAAGTCTCGCTCCCCATTGGCTGGGCCTTACTAGACTTATTACGTGACCACAAAATTATATTCAATATGGCGGCCAAAAGTATCGAGGAAAGCATGCGGAGAGGTTTTCGAATAGGGCTGGGCAACCTTTCTGTAGACGATTTTACCCAAGATATGGAGAGCAAAGACAATAAACTGTTAAAGTGCTACTATGACGAAATTCGCATCTTTCCTATCTAAGTCATTTTAAAATATAAGCAAGTAGTCTGTACGAGAAGGAGAATGTTGTTTACTATTTTCATATATCTTTTTGTTCCAGAGATATTAGCCAAAAAATCACGTCATACACTCAACCGAATTTTGATCAAATATGATGGAAAAAGATATCTCAGCCAATTTGTATCATAAATGCTTTATTGTTTGCAGTAAGATCCTACTAGATGTGCTCCACTATTAGGAGCTTCCCAGTATTGCTACCATGACAACAAACTGGGTTGTAGACCTTCCTGATATTAAGGGCGTTGCTTGCCAGCTTTGGCGTTCTATTTTGATGTTTGCCAATGGTGCCTCATCTGCATGATCCAGCAAGCATATAAATATGTTACGTCGCGTTCGTGGCCTTGTTAAATGTTTTTTCGAGCTGAAAATCACTAAAACATTGAAATCAGGTTGTGAGGACTGGAAAAGAGTGATTTGCCATGAGAACCAAAGTTTTTACAGCCGTACGTGTGTTGCCTGTAGAACTATCAGCCTACCAAGTTTCAGTGGTCTCTGCAGCAAATTGACGGAGATAGCTCAATTTGTACACTTGATGTTATTATTCTTGGTTTTTCACATGACGTCATCAAAAACTAAAACTCAAAAATAAACTGACTTTTGCATTTTTATCTTCATCAAGTAAAAGACATATTAGAAATGTATCTGCTTCCATGTTTTCAGCTCGGTACCTTGCTTTGTTTTTAAAATAGAGCAGTTTGAATTTTATAGTTTTTCACAATGTGTGACATAACAGATGTCGGCCCACAAGCACATCACGTACATGAAAACATTGTTTTTGAGGTTTCAAAAGCCAATATGATAAGAGAACCGTCTATGTGAAAGTTTGCAGGCTCAACAGAGCGAAGAAAGCCTTTGAGATAGCTTAGGTAAGTTCCAGGTGTTTTTCACTCGTTTCCGGCCGCCATGTTGGAGCTCATCAAGATAGGCTCCATCATGGCGTTTCCATACTAAACCCAATAAGTTTGAGTGGTACATTTTGACGAATAACTCGAGTACGGGACGTAACACAGCCCTGAAGGTTGGCCATATTGTTTATTTATTATTCTTCTACAATATCTCAATTTCTGGACTTTATTTATTGAATGGTTGACGATTTCATTTTTTTACTTGCGTGACGTGCGCGTGACTGAAAACCAAGAATAAATCTACCAGCTTTTTATCACGAATGCCGTTCTCTGATTGGCTACGCTACTCGCTATCTATTTAACAATTAGATTATTCGCTCTCGATTTCTATCGCGTGATAGCTGATGAGGGCGCAGCCCGAATCAGCTATCACGCATAGAAATCGAGAGCGAATAATCTAATTGTTTTAGTATAAATCTACTAGTCGTTCAAAACTGAACAAGTAAATTATCTAAATTCTCCTCACAGACAAGTCGTTAGCGCGAAGAAGCGGGCGCCATTTTGTTGACAGCCGCTACTCACTATCTGTCACAGAATAGATAGCGAGTAGCGTAGCCAATCAGAGAGCGGCATTCGTGATAGAACGCTAGTAGATTTATACTAATCTCTGATAGATAGTGGGTAGTCCTCTAGGAGATAACTTTTCTTGTTTAGTTTTGAACGTCCAGTAGATTTATACTAAAACAATTAGATTATTCGCTCTAGATTTCTATGCGTGATAGCTGATTCGGGCTGCACCCTCATCAGCTATCACGGGATAGAAATCTCGAGCTCATAATCTAATTATAAGATATGATTTGAAAATACACGAGACAAGAAATATAAGTGATAGAAACCGACGTTTCAGTGCATCTTACGCCATTATCAAGTTTACATGATTGATGATAAAAAGCGGTTTGTGAAAAAGCTAAGTTGAAGCGAATTTGCATAAAAAGGTGCCAAGCTAATTAAATGGATACTTTTATAGCATGAAGAGAATAAGACTCTACATCCAGTACTGGTTTAAGATCTTGAATACAAAGCATTTCATTAACAAGGCAGTCAAATTTGTTCGTGCACTTCTTGATTACATTGAAGCGTGCTAAGAAATTGTTCGGAACAGCAGTGTTATGTTCTTTGGAATAATGCTTGTAAATAGATGACGCCTTTTGACGGTGTCCCTCAACACGCGTGTGACCTTGTAACCTTGATAATGGCGCAAGATGCACCGAAACGTCGGTTTCTATGACTTATATTTCTTGTTTCATAATCGAATTATTAATTATATGGGTTGATGGATGGCCGATTTGGCTGAAGTTCCTAACTGCGAATTGGATGTTAAAAAGTTCCAATTGGTTTTACTTTGGAAAATACCGAGATGACCGATTTCGAGTGACCTTGGTGGCCCGCCAATATGGCGGATCGAAGGAGTTCTTGTTACTTCAGTCCTGATCTTGCCATCGTAATTTCTCAATAAGTCTTGTAACAGACATAACGAACTATCCTTCTTTGTCTTATTTATCAAAATTCGGAAATGATAAGTCTGAACGATAAACGGCCAAGAAGCTCGAAGGTATGTTTACGTCGCTTTAAACAGTCGCAAATTTACTGTAAATTAGGAGGCTGATATCTCCATTGTTATCTCGATTAAGAACTAGCCATTTACGATGAACACAGCTTGTTTATTGAAGAATTGATATAAAAAAATTATAGTACCAGTAACAGTCTGAACAGTTTAGCCATTTCTGAGGACCAGCCACGGCAGATGTTAATTGAGAGAAATGACAAAAACTACTCCTGTTTCGTAAATAAAGTCATTTCCATGTTTCTTGTTTATATGGTACAAATACCTGCGTCTTATGACATGTTAAGAAAACTATATTGATGCGTGATTTCTGGAGAAATCTTGAATTGATATATATCAATTTTTTGTTGCATTGTAAACATTCTTCATAACACGCACTGATTTCTTTTTTCCAAATCAAAGTATTTTGGAAATCACCCAGAACATATAAGAACTCAATTTTCATTTCAAATATCGAAAATAACTGTTTATTTTATCCAGAATACGTGGCTACAAACTGTCGCGGAAATACCGACCGACATAATTTCAACCTCACTGTTGATACAAAAATGCAAATTACGTCACGTTTCAATAACTGATTCAGGCTCTTAAACTCCTCATTGTACTCCCCTTTCTCCAGATGGCATAAAAAAATCACCCACCTTAGTATCACCTTGTATCCTGGTAGAATTTGAAACCTGAACGATTAACGTCGAGAACATAACGAGGATGACTGATTGACAAACTGATGTGAAATGAACATCCTTTCCCGTTCCCTAACTTGCAGCGCGCGCATCCGCTAATTAAGTTTATTCACTTACTCCTACCGTGAACAGGGTGAAGAATTTTCCTTGCTGTGTTTTGAATTAAGGTAAGTGGTTTTATTTTATTTATATCTTTATTTTCTTGACAATATCTCCCGTACCCTCAGTGTACCTCAAAAGCGTTCTCGCTTTCAAAAGGGTAACAGAACAAAAGTTCAGCTCAAATTGATAACTTGATAACTGAATTGCTCGTAGAGATCCAACGTCAACTTGTACTTCTTGATTTTTATTTCAGAGTTTTTGTTTTGCTCATCGATGTCCAGTTCTGAATGGCTTTCATCGACACAAAGATGAAGTAACAGTGGTTAGATGTGGGTTTTCAAGGTATGTTACGGACAGTTGCGGACAAAGCATAGCATCAAGCGAGTGCATATCGCTTTCACAATAGAGATATAAGGCCTCATCTCAAAGGTTTCAACGTTATCGATGCTTCGCTTAAAAGCGAAATTCAGCTGCTTTGGGCGAGAGAAGGTACTGATTCGAATTACTTATCTATTTCGTTGTAAACATTTTCGCATAATTTGATGTTTTATGACCGCTGTATCAACGGTTCCTGAAAAATACGACACCTTAGCACCCGGATTCTAAGCTGGGAAGTGACTTTAAGCGGAATATTCTTGAGTGGGTAATCTTTGCCTGGGGAAAGCAAATCTTGCCGTTAACATAAAGTTGACATGAAGAATCAAACTAGGCGGACCATTAGGCCCAGTTCAAACGTCGAACTTTTCATGCGCCGAATCAAATACCTTTTTCGGTCGACCCAAATAGTTTAAAATTCGACGTTAATTCAAAGGTCGAATTAAATGCGTGGAATTAAATGTGACTCTTGATGTTTTTCCGAAAATACATTGAAATAATTTATGCATTAGATTCGGCACATCAGAAGTTCGACGTTTGAATCAATTTAATTCGACGATTTGATTTGGGTCGACCCAATTATTAAATTCGACCGAGCCGGTCAAATGATTTGATTCGGCGCATGAAAAGTTCGACGTTTGAGTCGGGCCTTAGAAGAGTACGATATGAGTTATTAGACTGACGGTGACGACGTTTTTTTTTTTTCTTCGATCGTACCTACTCTTTGATGTGACTGGGAATTTTGCTTGGGCTGATCGCTGTGCATGACGTTTTTGCGCAATTATCCCTTGCTCAAAGTTTTTATTTTTGCTTTTGGCATATACCCCACTATAACGTTTCTAACGGTACTTCCCTAATTACAAGTACATGATCTTTGCAGGTGTTTTCAATTTACTAGAGGAAGCCGAAAACATCACAATATGTCCGCGGCATCGGGATGTCTACGGAACACGGTGGATGTCGAGAGAGAAAAGATGTGGCATACCAAAACGTTTTAGTGGACATAACACCAAACTTCCACCAAAGGGAGACAGAGGGGTCTCTTTTGTTCAAGCTAAAGGTCTCTATCAAGAGCTGGGTATAGTCATTGCTATTGGCATGCGTAAGTACATGTAACCAAAGAGACAAAATGTTTGTATGAATTATAATTCAGTAGTTCATTCTTTCTTGATCATGGTATAAGCAGTCCAACCGCAGACCGGTTAGCTCAGTGGTAGAGCACCGGACTACCATGCGGGAGGTCGCGGGTTCTAACCCCGGCCGGACCAACACTCAGGGTCTTTAAAATAACTGAGGAGAAAGTGCTGCCTTTGTAATGACATCTGCAAATGGTTAGACTTTCTAGTCTTCTCGGATAAGGACGATAAACCGTAGGCCCCGTCTCACAGTACTTTCACTTAATCTGATTCTGTGGGACGTAAAAGAACCACTAGGGACGTAACAAAACTCTGGCTGTGACCACCCCTAGTGTCTGTCCTAGATATCTACGTTACGGGGGCACTCATTAGTTACTTCATTAATTGTGAACTGCACTAGCAGTCTGGTCAAGTCCCCCGGCCAGTGATGTAAACTATCCCTGAAAAGCCCCGACGGGGAGAGGATATGTATGTATGTATGTATGTATGTATGTATGTATGTATGTATGTATGTATGTATGTATGTATGTATGTATGTATGTATGTATGTATGTATGTATGTATGTATGTATGTATGTATGTATGTATGTATGTATGTATGTATGTATGTATGTATGTAGAGCTCAAACCTAAAGAACAGTTACACAAACAAAATGGAAAGCTTGTATGACCTTTATGTAGTTTCAGGCAGCATCTTAGAGAATCAATTTGAATTTAAAAAAGTCTCATTTTAGTCCCAACCATAGTTACTTAGTATAACTGGCATAAAGAATCTCGTTCACTTCTTTAACGAGATTTTTTTTCTTTAAATGACCACAAACCTTTCCCGCATTCAACAATAGCACCACAAGGTTGGGGTAGTTTTTTTTGTCCAAACTTTTCTTGTATTTTTGTCCACCATGACCTCAAGTCGGCACCACTCTTCGTTGGTTTGGCTGTGTACTGTAACTTGCTGGCGATTAATTTGGCTTTCATTGCCGCTTAGGTGCTTTTTTCAATGGTGGGCATTTGTTTTCATAGTCGACTTACAACAGTATTTCTATATCTTACCATTCAGCTATTTGCCGAGAATGCAGAAAGAAGATAAGACGTATACCCCTTCAGATGACCAATAAAGATGACTCAATAGATGGGAGCATTGAAACACTTGCAAAAGGCCTAACCAAAGAGGGAAGTGAATTGAAGGGACGTCAGCGTGCTGGTCACTTTGCGACTGATAATCATGGCAATGATAACAATGATAATGAAGATGATAATGACGACGATTATCAATATGATGATGGTGGTGCTGCTGCCAGTGACTATGAAGTTGGTGGAGGTGTTGCTGGTGTTGCTGGTGGTCATAACGGTGTTGGTGATGCGGATGAATATGGTATTGGTGGTCATAGTAATGGTGAGGGTAAGGACGATGATGATCATGTTGTTGTTAGTGATTCTGGTGGTATTGATGGTTGTAATGGTGATCGTGGTGGTGTTGGAGGCGGTCATGTTAACAAAGGCGATGATAAAGGCAGAAATGGCGCTCATCGATCTGAAAACAGTGATGGTGATGGTATAGCCGTGGAACTTGACAGTGATCACGGATTTGTCGCTACAGAGGATTATTCAGAGGAAATAATATTAGTAACATATTTCCTTTGTCAGTACATCTTATTAACAAAGAGATGTCTGATACTCAACGGCAGTCTTTTGCATTGCCATTTTTTTTAACCTGGTATTGTAAATGGCTTGACGTATTTCATTTCTTATTATGACTAAGTAATGAGCCCTGTCCACCACTCTCCTTTCATCTATGAAAGTAGAATTAATACCATGTACTCCTGACAACAGAGCATCCCCAAGCAATTTTTGAATTGTATCCTACACTTACATCAGCTTTTCCACTTAGTAATGCTCCCCCACTCCTCACCTCTGCCTCTGAAAACAACTTGGAAAGAAATACATACTCAAGGGGCTTAATTATGGGATTTTCATTAATATTTCAGATATACACTGGACAGTATAGAAACCCCAGAGAAAGCAAGCACCATTCAAGATGATAGATGATTTTCTTGCAACTCTGGAAGTTGGCAGCTTTGTGGCCTTGAATTTTGACAATTATGACAAGGAACCAGTCATTGGCAAAGTCCTTTCAATGGAGGAGAACCACTTCCAAGTGAATTATTGGAAGGGAACATACTTAGGCAAGTGATCTCCTCAGCATCTTCCACAAAGAAAAGCAGAGCCTCAGCCATGGATGGAAAGGCTTCCTAAAACATGCAGTGTGTAGTTCTTTGGATCCCAGTAAAACTAAGTTGAACTTTTTTCAAATAATTTTATGTAGCCCAGGGTAATTTACAAACAAAACATTGTCATTGACTGAGGACTGTAAGACAAAGGAGTGGAACTGGTAATTTTGTAAAATTAATGTTCTTTTAAAAAAATATTAATAATTAATAATTTGAACTTGTGTGGGAAGGAATCTTAGATGATATTAATTATATGTCTTCAAGTCATCCAAGAATTTGTGCATTTTTGATAACAGAAAGTAAGGTGTGGGACACCAAACATTTCTGAAAATTTCTGATCATTTAGGTCTGCAGAATTTCTGCAGCATCTGATCATTGAGGGTGCTGCAGAATTTCTGTGGCATCTGGTCATTTAGGGGCTGCAGAATTTCTGTGGCATCTGGTCATTTAGGGGCTGCAGAATTTCTGCGGTATCTGGTCATTTAGGGGCTGCAGAATTTCTGCGGCATCTGGGCATTTAGGGGGTGCAGAATTTCTGCGGCATCTGGTCATTTAGGGGGGTGCAGAATTTCTGCGGCATCTGGTCATTTAGAGGATGCAGAATTTCTGCGGCATCTGGTCATTTAAGGGGTGCAGAATTTCTGCAGCATCTGGTCATTTTAATAAGGGGTGCAGAATTTCTGCGGCATCTCATCATTTTGGGGGGTGCAGAATTTCTGCGGCATCTGGTCATTTAGAGGATGCAGAATTTCTGCGGCATCTGGTCATTTAAGGGGTGCAGAATTTCTGCAGCATCTGGTCATTTTAATAAGGGGTGCAGAATTTCTGCGGCATCTCATCATTTTGGGGGGTGCAGAATTTCTGCGGCATCTGGTCATTTAGAGGATGCAGAATTTCTGCGGCATCTGGTCATTTAAGGGGTGCAGAATTTCTGCAGCATCTGGTCATTTTAATAAGGGGTGCAGAATTTCTGCGGCATCTCATCATTTTGGGGGGTGCAGAATTTCTGCGGCATCTGGTCATTAATAGGGGGGCAGAATTTCTGCGGCATCTGGTCATTTTAATAGGGGGTGCAGAATTTCTGCGGCATCTCATCATTTAGGGAGCTGCAGAATTTCTGCAGCATCTGATCATTTAGGGGGTGCAGAATTTCTGCGGCATCGACATCCACCTATCATCCTATGGTCCACAGATTTTTTGTAGGATTCAACCCAAATGATTATCATGACAGTGATGACATTCGATTTTCTCGGACATGCTCCACATTGCAGAAATAAATAAGTCCTTTTAGTTGATCCTTAAGAAACGTCCGTGAAAACACACTAATTTCAACGTTTCTTAAAAATCTGCCGACAAAAACCATAGATTTATCTTAAAAAAAGCTATTTTGGAAAAACACAAAATATTTTGGAAAGCGTTTACTATGACCAGAAATAATTGGAATCGTTATTTGAAGGAAATTTCAGTTAGAATTTTACTATTCTTCGGCCGGCTCATCAACTATCACCTCATAGAAATCAAGAGCGAATAATCCAATTGTTAATTAGTATATATGTACTTTTCTTATTAAACAGGTCAGTATTTCCAGCTGCTCTCATGTTGCTGATCACTGCACCCAATATGCCCTAAGCGACTCTACGGACCCGTCCTTCAAGAGCAACTGCAGTCATGACCATGACTTGTTGTGTCAACGTTGCCAAGACCTTAAAGATGTGCTGAGTGATATCAATATGGCAATCCAGAGCAGTCAGTTTGAGCAAGAGTATGACAAAGAGGACGCTCTTTACACCTTTCAAGAGGCCGTCCGAGCAATTCAGCTCTCGAAGTCGCACCAACTGTGACTTGTGAATCAAGATGCCGCACGTACTGATTTCATTGATTGTCTCAACAACAATAGCGTCCTACTTGTCCAAGACTGGGCCATGAAGGTCCTGCCGCGGCAGTACCAGGAATTGCAAGGCGAATGGTTTGCGAAGAAAGGGTTTTCTTGGCACATCACTGTGGCAATAAGAAAGGAGAGTGAGATAAAGACACAAGCCTTTGTGCACGTAGTTGAGCAATGTAACCAGGACAGTCCCTGTGTTGTAATGCTCATGGAACATGTTTTGGCCACCCTGAAGAAAGAAAACCCCGATATCAATCGTGCCTTTTATCGTCAAGACAACGCGGGGTGTTACCATGCTGCATACACTATTCTAGCGTGTAAAAAAATCAGTAAGAGAACTGGCGTCTGCGTTCAACGTTTAGACTTTTCTGACCCCCAGGGAGGAAAAGGACCGTGCGATCGATTTGCTGCAACCATGAAAAACCATGTACGTACCTTTATCGACAGGAATCAGTAAATTCAATAACTTTGAATTCGAGGACGAAGGAGTAAGAGTATGGCGGGCTTATGGTGTCGGTGAAGGAAAGCTTTTTCCGTGGTCAAATTTCAAAGGTACGAATGGTAATACTGAATAAAACTATGGCATACATGATGGTAAAGGGAAGGGATGTCTTCTCCTTTCGGTTTTTAGTGCTATACTCTTGAGGCAAAAGCATCCTTAGCTATAACAAACTAGAGCAAAGTTTCCCAGTATGAATAGCACTTGACAAGCTACCTGCTAGTAAAAGTTTCACTATTGAAAGTGTGTCAAGACACACCCAAGGTGGGTTTCAATCCCGCTCGTTCCTTGGTAGGGATGGTAAACTGTAATAGGAGACTCCGGTGTTTCAGCTGAGTAAGTTACAACATGACGCCACTTCACCATATAAAGTCAAAAATGTGCGTAAAATATGACATCGTATGTCTCCAGTGTCTAGGTTTGGACGGTTTAGAAATTGTGTGTTCGCGTGGGGAATGAAAATCAAGCCGGAAAATTAGTGTGATCGAGTCTCTCCTAGACACGGCACGTACAGCAAGAAGCTCTGGGATGGTGAACTCAGTCAAAAGATGGGCATCACTGGTTCTGCTGCCACAGTTGTTCCCTTAGCAGATTAACAAAAGAAAGAAGAAGAAGGATGGGCTCTGAGAGCAACAAAGAAAGCAAAAGCCTTTAGCGAGAAAAATTCATGGTTGGTGAAACCACTGGAAGGAAACTAGATCCTGTGACAGTGGCAAGGCAAATGAAGATTGCTCGAGATGTTCACGGTCAGAGGCAATTCTCACACGAAGAGGTTTTTTCTTCCACGCAGATTCAAAGTTTCTTTTTACAGCGGGCAAATTGCCCAGTCAGTTTCCGACAAGGACTACGAAGCAGCTGAAAATGAAGAAGCGCTGGAAACCTTACGAAATGAGGTATTAGAGCACATACAGCCCAAGTAACCAGTCATGTACGATGGTTACAATCTTTGTGGCCTCGTCACTTCACAGAAGCTGAGTAAATTAAAAATCAGTAAACTAAGCGAAATTTGTCGCTCGTTTAAACTGCAAGTGCCTGCTCAACAAGGAAAACGAAAAGCTCCGTTTGTTAGTGCGTTAACCGCAATGGTATCGGAGTGTTCCTGCTACCACTCAACCACGTCTTGTGTGAGCCCATGAAGTAACAGTTGCATTGTGACGTGATAACTTGCAAAACAACTTACGTTGGAGTTTTGCAAAACTTTATTTTTGTTTTCCTCATTGAGAGTTACCTTTCGCCGTAGTTAAGTTTTGCTATAGGCTCGATTTCCGCCATTCTCTCGTGTCAGCCTAGTTTTGCTGCAGAGCAGACGGACATCCCCCTCCCCTACACCCCACTCCGAGCCATCAAAAATGTAGCCTACAGCTAGACGGAAAGTATCATCTTACCGTTTCAAGTTTGAACAACTTAGATCCTTCTAAAAGATATCGCCATGTTAGTTATGCCTTGAAATTGACAGTGCGTGTTTTACATCCAGTCCGTAGTACGCAGTCCACGGTCGCAAGTCCATTTTTTATATTGACCGGATTTTAAATATCCCCATACCACCTTTCCGGTATCATATCATCGTTACTAATATTATAAATAAACTTGCATTTCCTCCAACAAATACTTGTAAAACGAGCTACTCGATACTACCGTAGCTGTTAAACCTAAAAATCGGTTTCATTAACTTAGAAATAGCATTTGGAAAATGTCAGATGACCAAAGGGATAAATTGAATTAGCGATAGTGCGCCCTCACGATGTTAATTTCACAGGAGCTTGTCACAAATTCATTCGCCGTATTTCATCGACATTCATTCTCCGCATGAAAACAAACATATTTTTCATGCCAGAAGATAGGTGATTTCAATATCCCGATAGAATGAGAGGAATTAAAAAAAAATTCATCAATTGAATTAGCACTTGAACGGGACATGTTCACGCACTGTTGGGCGATTTCAAATCTGTATTTTGGAATGTCAGTAAAGACTGTTTATATTGCAACAACAAAGTGAGCGGTATAAAATTTTCGCTAAAAATCGCCCACACAATCTTGAAACCCGTTTTCAGACACAGCTCTTTGTACCACATAAGCAAGCTAGAAATCATGGAAATTGCATTATTTAAGCGGCAGGAATCGTTATTTATTTTCCTCGGCTAATATTGGCTTAACAAGCCGTGCCGCAGAAATGCTAAACTACTATTGATAATATATTTTTTAGTCTACGCTGTTACAACTCCCCCAAATTTTTATTAATGGAATCAAATCACCAATAACAAAGCTACATTCTGGGTAAATGGCTACTTCTCAATCGAGATAACACTGGAGATATCAGCCTTCCAATTTGAAGTAAATTTGCGACTATTCAAAGCTAAAAATATACGTTCGTGCTTCAGTCTTGGCCGTTGGTCGTTCAAACTTATCATTTTCCGAATTTATTTTGATCAATAAGGCAAAGAAGGATAGCTCGTTATGTTTGTTACATGAATTGTCGAGAAATTACGATGGCAGGATCAGGACTGAAGTAACAAGAACTCCTTCGATCCGCCATATTGGCGGGCCGCCAAGGTCACTCCAAATCGGCCTTCTCGGTATTTTCCAACGTAAACAGAATTGGAACTTTTTAACAT
This sequence comes from Pachyseris speciosa, assembly GCA_016490735.1. NCBI lineage: Eukaryota > Metazoa > Cnidaria > Anthozoa > Scleractinia > Pachyseridae > Pachyseris > Pachyseris speciosa. The sequence continues at coordinate 470,494 of JAEMWC010000481.1, forward strand.
CCATTTCGTAGTTAGGACCCTAAAACAAGATTGCATGCCAAATTTCAGCAAAATCGGTGAGGTACAGTGGCCGGCCAAAGTTTGAATCTTATAGACTATGACTCTTAAATATCTCCGGAACCAATGAAGATATTCACACACGGTAAACGGCGTTTGTAATCTTTCCTGGAATTCTATGTGATAACTTAAAAATTCAAGGGGTAAAAATTTGATCATAGTAGCACTTTAAATGAAACCGATGTTTTAAAGTAGGGAGGATAATTACTCGGACTTTCACTTCTGGTGGAAATCCGAGTCCCAAAACCGTCCGTTCTTCCTTTTCTTTTTCTGTGTCGTCGTGTTTCATCCGCAAAGCTCACATCCGGCGTTTCTGCGCAGGCGCTAACGGAACTGACACAACAACAATGGCACCATGTTGGTCAAATATAGCTAGATAGCATTGTGCCGTTCTGAGAAGGGAAACACAGCTTTATAAAAACTGTAAATCTAAGAAACACAGCTTAAACAGTGGAAATCAGTAAGCTCATTGCGAAGGAATCCCTCTTCGAGGACAGATTGTGGATTTGGCAAGGCGGACAAACATGTGCCTTCGCGGCTTACTACAAATCATCTCAAGAATTATAGAGTTTCTCCGAAATATTTGAACGCTTCTGGGAATCCACCCTGCAAAAAATTACAGTTCATGACAGGTTTGAATGTGAATTTTTACCGTGCTTTATCTTTAATTGACCGATTAGCTGTATTCGAAGTAACTTGAAGGAAATTGGCAGAAAACTGAGCTCAAAGAAGTGAGCAGGAAAACGTCGAACAGATTGCTAGAAGTGGAGTCGAAGTTTGCTGCCAAGAGCTTCAAGAGAAATTTTTGTTTTTAAAACTTCAAGGCAAAGTTGCGTGAAGTTTGGTATTGTCCGAGGGCGTTTTTTTGGTTTTGCAACAGAGTAAACAGTCATATTAAATGAAAATTGGGAGTTTCGGTCAGTTTACGGGGTTATTAAGTCTAAAAAAACTGATCATTTGGCAACCATGATCCTGGATTGGAGAAAGTTTTCAAAGTAAAGGTCCAACTGGCCCTCTATTTGGTAAGCCGGTAGACAACGAGTTAAAGAAGCCCAACGCATAATCGGCTTATAATGGTTATTACTAGACAGGAGAGCTGAAACTTGAAAGACAGCGGCCACTTTTTTTTTTCAAATTGCAATCCGTTTCCATGCCGACCATCCATAGGCAAGGAGCCTAATTTTTTATTTGATTGTACTAGTAGAGTAGTTTTGAACAAAACTGGAGCATTATTTTGAGTTTCCATCAGTACAAACATCTCCTGTGGCTTGTTAAATTCATACCATAAACTCGTGACATAGCCCCTTTAAGAAGGAGAATGATAAAAGAACGATGAATAGATTCTTGGTTTGCACGCCACGCAAGTATCACGCAAACAAAAACTAAAATCACTTACCATTCAATAAATAAAGGTAAAAACTCAAAATTTTTAATTTTAGTTTTTTTCTGACGTCATGTTCAAACCAAGAATATAGGTAGATTTTCTTTTGTGTAGAGCTCTTGTTTCGACTCATGGCTTAAGTCCCGCCTTAAGCCAACAGCTAAGAAAGACCATGAGGTTTTTCGCATAATTTTTTTTGGCATCTTACGGTAATCCACATTAAAGAGAATGAGTTACATATTTTTATCTCTTTTCCTGTAATTTTGTTTCCAGCTGGTCTTATACAATAGAAAATGTATGGCAATCATAGGTTTTTTTCTGCTAAAAGTGAGTTGGGGGGCCGGGGGGGGGGGGGGAGGAAGGGTGTATTAAAACTCTTATGTCCGTCAAATATTTTGATCGGGGTAGTGGGTATTGTCAGGAGCCCATGGTATTGTTATGCATGTATCTTGTCACATGACAGCTGGTCATGTGGCTATACTCGATCGACTTGTTTGAATTCACTCTCTGGTCGGCCGAATCACCTTCGAATAAGTCAAAATTGCCCTAAATTACTGTGTTGTGGGTCATTTGCTGGTGCCGGAGCTCATCATCAAGGGCTGAGAGGGCTTAAACCTTGCCAGTTCCAAAGAACCGCTTATTCAGTTAGCGCTGAAGCCCCGGCTACACGTTATAACATTGTTAGAAGAACACGTCCCAACACTGTTGTAAGAACGCTTCTAACAATGTTGGATACGTATATAACATTGTTGGAAACACGTCGCTTTGGGGGTCTGACTTCAACAATTTCCACCTCTGCAATTAGGCTCTCGGATTGGAGACTATAAGCCCTTAACTCTGATTGGTCTTTGCAATACCAGTGAATACAACATTGTTGAAAGGGCGGCTACACGCTTCAACATTTGTTGTATGTTGGAGAAAATGTTTGATCGAAATCAAAACATTCTTCCAACAAAAAATGTTGAGCAAACGTCATCAAACATGCATGCTACACGTTCTAACATTGCTCATCCGACAAATGTTTTATAACAATGTTTGAACGTGTAGCCGGGGCTTGAGAATACAAAACTTTGTTCGAACGCTCGCTTCAATCTGCTGACAGTTTGTTGTTCGTGGGCAAGGGTCCTAAATAGACTGTGAGCAGTCCCTCTTTCCTTCCTTCGTTGATCTTGTGAGCGAGCGGAAATTGGGGCGAGCGGAAGTTATCTCCAGTTCCGCTCGCCCCAATTTCCGCTTGCTCGCGCTTTGCGCCTTATCGTCGCTCACAAGATCGACGAAGGAAAGAAAGATCGAGGGACGGTCCCGGGTGGGGGTGTGCGGCCCGCTTCCTGAAACCCTTACCCTGTTTCAGTGTAGGTTAATCAGTGATGTATCAAATTGCAATTTCCGCTTGCCTCTTGGAAGCCAATATGGCCGCTAGTTACGATTGGGAACACTGTTTTGTAATGCACATGTCATCGGCTTCCCCGTGGGGTCGACCTCCGGGCTAACCAGGGGGATTGTAGATCAGTCAAGCAAACTTGAGGAATTTCCCCAGAGGGTCGGGGAATCTCTCAAGACAAAGTCCTCGGGGTGAGGTGTCTCTCAGTGGAAAATCCCCGTGACATCCTTTTCAAACTTGTGAATTCCCCCACCCCTAATCTTTGATCGTAAAACAATGTCAAGATTTTTCCCTACCCTCGGGCAAAGAATCCCATTCATCTCCTTGTATTCCCCCACATATCTCCCTGGTAGTCCCGGGGGTCGACCCCATGGGGAAGCCGATGACATGTGCATAAGTCCGAATTGCTCTTTTAATTTCCACGATATTTCGCATTTTCTCGCTAAATTTCCTAGGTCCCAGGTTGACTCGACTCCAGCTATCCCAGGAAATCGATGAGAAATGATCTCCATAGTGTGAAGTTATAGGCAACATGCCGGGATTCTTGTATCCTAACGCGTCGTGGTATTACACGTAAAACCGCTGAAACCGTGACCAGATCAGTATGTATCCTGGCATCCTCAGTAATTTTTGCAGTATCGTAAAGGCAACTGAACACTTTTACTCGGAGAGATACAACTTTGTGCAAATCTTAATCGACGAAGAGGTGAGAATAAATTTTATCCTCTGGTCCAATGGGAAGTTGCCGGCTTCGACTAGCGGTATAATTAAGATCTCACTGATGTTGTCACGCGTACGTCACAAGGTGGTTAAAGTGCAGACAATCGCGATCTTCCCTATCCACCGCCTTTGTTGAGTTGAGCTTGTTTTCCGAGGGGAAATATATACGCTGGTAAGTGGTTGATTAATCAATGCCTACTTCCTCAATTAATCCAACGTGTTGAAACAGCAAAATGTGGTTAAGACAAAATACATGATTAAAGAAACGACTGATTTCTAGAAAGAACTATGCAAGTCTATTCTGCAATACCTATGGGGTTTATCTAAAAATCTTTCTCAAATAAAAACTATATACTAAGAAAGTTCAGTCCTCCCAACATATGCCCTTAACCTGCAATTCTTGTTTGGCCCAGAGCTCTTCCAACGTGTCATTACTCCAACATCGACCGGCACCTTTCACTGGTGTACTAATAATGGCAGATTCATACATTGCTAAGATGTGTTTTGTTTCAATGCTTTTTCAGAGACCGATCGAATCCTTTCAATAAATCCAATTCACTCTACGCTCCCCCCTACCGAGAATAGTTGTCACTGATCGCATTTATTCAGTGCACCAAATTATACTGCCGTGTGGTTTGCATACTGATAGGAAGCTTATACATCATATCCGATATGGCAAAATTTTATGAGAACAGAACAGAACGCAAGCCCGTCTCGATTTAACACTAGGGTACTTTCAGATTCACTCATGGTTTATTCAGTTTCACTCACCTGAAGGCTTGGAATGAAAATAATTCCGTGATTTTCTATGCGTTGTTATTTCCTGCTCACCTTGAGACAAAGTGGCAAAATAATTCAGTTTTCCACGAATCGTGCGAGGGAAGTTCCCTATCCCATGAGCCTTAGCGCGGAAAGATTACATCATCGCAATTTAATTGTATGGGATAACTTTCAGCGGAGTAACATAACATCTTACCGATCATCATTGACATCATTGAAGCTAATGAGGCCCGATTCAGACGCAGTAATTTTCATGAGCCGACCCTAATGCATTCCTTTAAGTAAATGAAAAGTTCGGCATCTGAATCAATTTTTGGAACGGCTCAGCCGATCTTTTCGCCTGAACGAGTTGGAATTTTCGACATTGATTCAGACGCCGAACTTTTCATGTGCCGAAACTAATTCATAAATTGTTATATTGTACATATTTAAGCAGTCTTACTCAAAACTGGGACTGGAACCCGAACTGTATTAGCAACGCCTGTAGGACGGCAAATTAAGTTCGACGCTGAATCAAACAGGCGTAAATTTGTTAATTTGGGTCGGTCCAAATTCGAATTAACCCTTTAACTGCCAAATTCCTTGAGATCATGAGGCAATTTTCTCAATGCAGGTAATTAAACGGGATTTAGCTGCCCTACATGAAGGGCTCCCTTGAGAGGTCTGCTGCTCTAGAACTTGTATTGTGACGTCGCCAATTTCAATCGTTGTTGTTTTGCTCGCTAGCGTAGCAACTTTTAGGCCCCGTTTATATGGAGAAAAGTTGTCCCGGGTAGAAGGGTCACCCGCCTACCCGAGCTACCCTGGGCGAGCCTACTTTTCCTACATTTCCTTACAAAACTTGGCGAACCGTTTACATGAGAAACAAAAAGTTGGCTCGGCTAGAAGGGTGACCCTCCTAGCCGGGTCACCCTCTTTCGATGATAGGGTCACCCTCCTAGCCGAGCCAACTTTTCTCCATATAAACACTTTGGCTCGCCTAGCCGAGCCAACTTTCTCCATATAAACACTTTGGCTCGCCTAGCCCGGTCAACTCGGGTCAAGGTGAGACAATCAGAGCATGCGCGAGTGCTGCTGGCTCGGGCAAAAGGGTCAATTTTTTCTCATATAAACGCTCGCTAAAGTTGACTCGGCTGGGAGGGTGACCCTCTTACCCGGGACAACTTTTCTCCAAATAAACGGGGCCTTGGTCGGTAAGTACTCGGTTTATAAGTGTGTTTTCGAGCCATTTTCCACTGCAGAAGCTCCCAGTCTGGCATCATTAAGCTGGAATGGAGAGTAGCGGCAAATCTCTGAACGAAACCAGGGATGAGGGATAATTTCATGCCGACTGGGACGCCAAAAGTCAGGGGCACCCAACGAGCCAAATCAACCATGAGCTGTAGAAAGGCATTTTTAAGTACGTTATGGTGTTTGAAGTCTGTTTAAAATGATGTTTTCATAAGCTAGAAGAAGTTCATCTGTTCGGATTCCCTAGCTGAAACTTTAGTTGCCCGAAACTTTTAGGGAACAAAATTTTCTTTTGAGAAAATGCAAGCTGAGATGAACTTTTCACGAACTTTCTAGGGAACTATTTTCTTTCCGAAAATGCTAGTTGACGTTTTTTGACTGCAATTACGACCATTACGAAAACCTCACGGGCTATGATTTCCCAACTGCGAATCTTTTAGGCCACGTTTTAGTTACGAAAATCCGAGTGTACTCCTTAATCGACGCCGAAAGCACAAGGCGAATAAGCCTCCATCGAACAGATGTCTACCGAAACTTGTTGTTGGGTGCCCCTGAAAAGTGTTCGTGTCAAAGCATGGCGGCTCTGAACTTGAGGTTGTTTCTCTCACCGTTCTGCGGTGGATTCTTGGACCTAGCAAGGCAATTTTGGCGAGATTTGACTTGCAAAGAACATGACTTTTACAATATTTCGCTAGTAGGTCCGAGTGGCTCTAGAAACTGTTGATGGCGGGACTTCCATTTCGCTGTGGCATCAGTTCCCAGAATGCAATTCGGGCGCGAAAGAGGAATGCATAGGCTTTCAAAAGTGGTTCGAATGAAATAGCTGATGCTTGACTCACTGTAGGCGCGAGAGGCAGAATGGAAGGTAAATGCTCAGTCATGAGATAAAAGTTTTCTGTCATTAGGAAATTTTGCTTTCAAAAGGAAAGGTTAAAGCAAAGATGTGTGATTTTCGCTTTGTTCCGATGATGCATAAAATGGGCATTTGTGGTTTTGCTTGAAAAGGAACAACGATATGTAAGGGTAATCGAAGGTTATCCTTAGTTAATTTGCCCTTCAGGCCTAAAACAGTTATTGGTTGACACTAGAAACAGGCCATCATAACCAGCTTTCTAAATTTGAGAATGTGGCAAAGCTTGAAAGTGGTAGCCCTGTCTATCGTACGAATTCGTACGATTGACACTTAAAGGGTTAAGTTCGGCTCATGAAAAGATCGCCGTCTGAATCGGGCCTAAGGTCCTCTGCTCGCAGTCTCTGTGACTTAAATTCAAAATTTAACTTATGCATCGTTACTGGTCGCCGGAAAGCAACTGAACATTTGAATTTTTAAAAACAGAGACATGTTTCAGTGTTTGTCTGAAATGTCATTAATTTACGTTATCGTTCTCACTTCGCTTTCTGGTAGAATTCAGTTCAATCAATTTCAATGTCACTTTCCTCCTCGTGATCCGAGTCCAAAGGCTGTAATGTCGGATATACTTCCTCGACATCACAACTGGTACATTCAAAGGGATTTGTGTCTGTTCACTTTTTGAGTATATTATTCGAATAAACGCCGCATGGATGCGGCGTCTATTCGAAGGCGGCGTTTATTAATATTTTGCTCTCAAGTGCGGCGTTTATTCGAGGGCGGCGTTTAATCGAATAAATACGGCATGCTACGTTATCTCGCGCAAACTCTGATCGAGTTTCTTATAGAGCGTTTTCACATGACGTCACGGCGGCCATGTTGGTGTTCCAAAACTAAGAAACGGCGCAAATTTGGTTTATCAACGGATTTGATAATGTAAATTGACCACCGTACAGGGATTCCATTAGCTGACGTTTCGAGCGTTAGCCCTTCGTCGGAGTGAATCGAGGAATTATGGGTTGTGTATGGTTTATATACAGAATATGGAGCTACGCTATTGGTGTTAACATGGTAACGTGAAAAACAGGAATAAGTTAATTGAATGAAAAGTGCTCGTTGATATCGTGGGGATTAAGAGTGCCGATTTTAAAGATGAATTTTTGCTTTCCGTGGTACCTTGATGTTGAAAAAGGCCAGAGTTTGGAATGGCTAGGGAGATTAAAATGCCGAGCAACTGGTTTGGATGCATTTTTGTCATCTTTCTCAACATCACGTAGATGTTCTCGGAATCGGTGACCTAGTCATCTTTCTGTTTCGCTGCTGTATAACTTTTTGCATAATGTACATGCCATGCAATAGATAACATTTGCGGAGGTACACGTGAAACGATCAGTGATCTTAACGGATCGCTTAAGCCTGGTTCACACTAGCGACATAACAATATAACGACATCGACAAAACGACATAAGGAAAAGATCAGTTTTTTCTTTATGTCGTTATGTTTCATGCTGTTATGTTGCTATTATGTCATCATGTCTGCATGTTCACACTGGAAACATAACGTCCTTTCTACGTCGAGATAATGTCCATTTTATGTAGTTATGATGAGTGGACGTCGTCATGTAGTTATGTCGCTAGTGTGAACCAGGCTTTAGGGCCCGATATTTATTGAGTGTTTTGAATGAAACGACAAATTTTGCATCGCGAGCGCGCGCATTTAAAAGTGCCAGGTTGCTCAATTGTTTTGAATGCCTTCTTACTGGAAAGTTACCTACATTTTTGTCGCGTTTGAATGAAGTCAGTGGTGGTTGCGAAAAGATTCTAGCAGTTTCTGGATTATTATGCGGGTGAAATGTGAGGGTGAATGGAATTCTGTCATTCTTTTCCTTTTGTGATTTCTGTAGTGCTGACTGTTGATCACTGATTTGCTTGGCACGGTGATTTCCCGATTGAACCACAGAATAGGGATAGGCGCGTTTCTCGAAGATCTGGCACACTTCCTCTGATTTGTTGGAAAAATCAGTCATCAAAACGTAGACGTCGAAGTCTAAGAAATTGAGAACAGGGAATGGGATTTTTGACATGAGATGGATGTGAAGATGAATACAACAAATAACTGTGAGAATCGGTGGGTTGGTAGTCAGCTGTGTAGTGCACACTGGTACATAAACGGTTGCCACTGATAGAAATTTTTGATATCTAGAAACGCCAGCGAGGTTTCCGAAATTTCCCAGGTATATTTTAGAGCCGGATGAAAGGAATTAACGGAGGCTATGAATTGAATGATTTCCTCCTTGCTAGATGAAATTTCGCCGATCGATGCAGTCTTCAATGTAGCGACCGTAGAGTTCAGGTTTAGGGGAGGTGTAAAGATTGAAGAATTGGTGTTCGACGTAACCTACAAAAAGATTGGCGTCGCTAGGTCCCGTTTTTGTGCTCATCGCTACACCATTGGTTTGTTTCTAAAGGTTATCAGCGAATGAAAAACAGTTAAGTGTTAAAACTAGTTCAGCTAGGTGGAGTAGCGTTTCCGAACTTGCTTCCTGGACGCTGCGTTGATTGAATACTTAAGTGCAAGAAGACCTTCGCCGTTGGGAATGACAGTGTATAGAGATGTAAGATCCATAGTGAAAATTAGGATACTTCACAAATTAAATGTGATCAAGTAAGCTGAAGCCACTCTATGAGCACTAAGGCCACAAGGCAGCGGGCATTACCCCTTAAATCTACCAAAGCAAAGATTGAGCATTAGTGAAAATTAGGTTTTCTTCACCGGCGATGTAAGATAGCAAAGATTTGACGATGGGTGCCATAATCTTGTCTAAATAGCTAGAAATAAGCTCGGTAGGACAACTACAGCCAGAAACTAACGATAGGTCGACCCGGGTTGTTAGGTTTTCTGCAACAAGGGATGGGTTGTTTTCATATGGAAGTGTGATCAGGTGATAGTTGTCATTTATGCAAATTTTTACATGTCGGCCGTCGACCAGTTGAAATCCAACAAAACTCTATGCAACTATAACTTTAAGCGCGAAGGAAACGGTGATTCTTTCGTCTTCCCAGTGACTTGTGTTCAATATTTTCTGCTTCTAAGCGCCAAAAGTGTGA
>JAEMWC010000481.1:485000-512500 GCA_016490735.1 Pachyseris speciosa
CTTGTCTATTGTAGTATCATCAGGTCTGTTTTAGAGTATGCGAGTCCCGCTTGGGCTGGCCTCACGCAATACTTAAGCGATCAAATAGAATCAGTACAAAAGAGGGTGCTAAAAATTATTTTTCCTTCTCTGTGCTATGAGGACGCGCTTAAGAAATCAGGCTTAATCTTGCTGCGCCAGAGGAGGGAGGATGCGTCCATAACATTTCTCAAACGAAGTTACTCTTCTTCCGACCTGCTACGAAGCTTAGTGCCGCGAGTTGTGCATACAAGACCGTATGCCCTTAGAACAGGAGAATCTGTTTCTGTGCCTACCTCCTCAAGAACTAACAAATTTGGAAATTTTTGCACCATCAAATACCAGAATCACGTTTAAAATAGCGAAATGTGATATGTCTTAACATTAATAGTTATATTTACGTGTCATAATTCCGAGGTATTTGTATGTAATTAATGTATTTGTATGTAATTAATTAATGACCCACCTTGTAATTCAGTTTATGCTGCAAAAGGTTGAATAAACGATCATTATTTTTATTATTATTATTATTATTATTATTATTATTATTAATGAACAAATTATAATCGAGGAAAGCTCATCTAAATGGGGTCAAATAATACCGCACAAATTAATGTGTTTAGGTAAGCTGAAGCTACATATTGGGCACTATGGCCACGTGGTAGTGGGGATTACCCCTTAAATCTACCAAATAAAATCCGAGCCCAAATATTAGCAGCCGTAGACAGCTGTTTGGGCCTTATTATCTTTGTGACACTTCAATCACGGGAAAACGAGCGAGCAAGTCACTGTTGGTTTGAGTTATCTCTTTTTTTCTTGTTTTTGTTTTTACCTATCAAATCCTAATAAAGTTAAATCAAATATAAACATGGCAGTCATTTCAACACCCAATTGAAAACCTGCCCAAAAATTAATCTTCAACGCCACCGATTCTAGTCTAAGGTTCTCGCGTTAAAGAGGGTTTTTTCCTTAGCCCTCGCGTTCAATCCTTATCCTCGTTTTTGATACACTCTGACTGTCTTGTGTCTTTGAATTTTTCAAAATGCTGTCTTGTGTTTCTTGACCTCTACCATGACGTGATGGATGTTGATGAGCTCACTGCGGATTGGGAGCCGCTTAAAAGGATGCTGGGATAGAATCTTCTGAAATCTGTGATAATACTGGATCAACTGCGTCAGAGCTGCCTGTTAATACAAACACCACGGAAAACTGAGAAGGCACACATGAGGAAACAAGTATGGGGAGAAAGTTCTGAAATTGCATTCATTTTCTTTGGTTGTGTTTTGACCGCCTCAAGTTAATGTCTAGCCTGCGGCAATACATACCTGAAGAATAGCTGTTCCGTTCTTGAAATTTGAGAACGATCTCATAATTTCCTGATTGATGTTCTCAATTGACCGTTTCCAATCCGATGCGAATCCGCGGACCAGTTGCTGAATGCGACCTGCGCAGAAAGAAGAAGTATGAACGAGCTACCAAAAAACTGCGAGCCAGGTTATTTGCTAGCTTAAGGTAGCTATTTGTTTTCATCTTGAAAATGACGGACTATCCGGATTTTTTCCAATAGTCATGCATAAGACATTAGAAAATGCAATAAAAAGATTGAGTCACCGAGCTCGCCTTCGCCCTGCATGGCCGTTAATCTAAGTTTTTGCGTGAGAAATGTTCGAAACTTGAACAACCAAAACAAGTTGATATTATGTGGCAAAACCAACGAATAGTAGTGAAACCCAGAGCCTAATTGTTTCTCTGGCAACATAATCTTTCATTATAGTGATTTCAAATTGCCCGATATTACAAATAAAGTAAGGAAATTGGACCACTACGTCATCATCTCATACTCCTCCCTGGCTCCAAATGCAGAGTTTCGCGTCATTTATATATGAATAATCCAACTTCTACTTTTAAACTCTTTTTTCTCCGTAATATTTGTTTTTCGTGTCCCTATAAATATAACCGATGCTCGTTTCTTTGCAACACGACCGCAAAGGGAAATTTCGGCTGACAAAGCTCCATGTCAAGACAAATTAGGGCCATTTATACGGGAGAAAATAAGACGCGTCTTATGTAAGACGCGACTTAAATAAGACGCGAACTGATCGTATAAATGGTACAAAATAAGCGTTCGCGTCTAATTTAAGTCGCGTCTTACATAAGACGCGTCTTATCTTAGAACAGGGTTTTCAGCTGTTCTTATTTTGTCCGCGTCTTAATTAAGACGAGAACTTCCTCGTATAAATGGTTTCGCGTCCTAAATAAGACGTGAACTGCAAGTGCGCTTGCATAAAAACAACAGAAACATGAGCTTGTCTTATGATTTGATAGCGTAATTGGATGCAAAGCTTTGCAAAAGATGGCCAAAAGAGAGCCAAAAGTGAATTCAGCACCTTCCTTCTTTAACCTGCCATCAGTCGCACCAATCCGTATATCGCTTTCTTCCGACTCTTCTCTGATTTCTGTTGATTTCTTTGTATGCTACGGCCTGGTCTTCATAAGAAAAAAAATCTCTGAGAAATAACAGGACAGCACGCTTTTGTTTCTTGCTACAGCGTTCCATCTTGGCGGGTAAGCGAGGCTGTATCAAAAATAAGACGCGTACCATTTATACGAGATCTTCGGGTCTTATGTAAGACGCGAAGGTATAAACGGTACAGTTCGCGTCCTATTTAAGTCGCGTCTTAGATAAGACGCGTCTTATTTCCTCCCGTATAAATGGCCCTATTCTGCATCTTTCTAATGTGCGCGCGCTGTAAATGACGCCATAAATTATGCGCAGTAAGGATGCGCAAGGCACGCGTTGTACATTCTGCTAAAGTCAGTATGTTTGACAGATTCTCAAGTGGTGACATGGGGAAAAAGACAGACTTTTATATCTTCCAATATCTCGTATCCAGACCTTTTGACACTCTCGTTGCCTGAGGTTGAAGCAAAGGGTCAGGAATCTGGGTACGAGATAAGCGCATCATCGGACTCGTATTTGTTGGACTATTTGTTGTTGTCATTATTGTTTGTTTGTTTATTTTTTGTAGTTTCATTTCGTGATTCAAATTAAGCCCAAAGGAGATGGCTACTGTACATACGTTCATCAGGCCTGATAACCTGCCCCTGTCCTCGTTCAAGGAGAGGCTCTGTCTCTTTAACAAATGCAGTCATTCCACCAAAAGCTGGAGACAGCACCTGACAAACAGAGGACTGAGTTAAAACAATAAGAACAGGCGGTCATCATATGTAACAGTGCATGCAAATGCACAAAAAAAAGATAATAATGCCTCAAGAGTAATGTCCAACCTTGAGACGTCCAAGGGGAACATCAAAGCTTTCTTGTTGTTGTGGTTGTTTTCTGTTTCAGTCTACTTTCTCGCTTGTTAACGTATTAATAAACAAAGTAGCAAAACAATACAGTCATTGGTATATGTACATGTACTATAATATTAGCAAGGATTTGTACTGTGATACCTCTTCGACGAACTCTTGTATTCTGGCCGTGAGTAACTGCTGAAAACTGTCAGCCTCTTTCGAATCCTCCGACGTCCTCTCCTGGAAAGGTGATGGTAGACTGAATTATTTAAAGGGCCCCATTTAAAGGCCCCTCTTTCGAGCAAAGCGAGGAAGACAACGGTGGGGGGTTTATTTTGGGGAAATAAATCTCTCACGATCAATTCGTATTTGTTTGACTCTCTATTTACTACTGAAACCATTGCCCGACAACAGGAGCTGCCGACAATAAATCAGTGATTAATGTCTTCTTGTGCATATTTTATCACCATTCTCGCCACATAATCAGCGAGTTTCATCAATAACGGATCGTTCAATACTTTGCTGTTTTGATTTTAAACCTGTGAACGGATTTTTCACGGTTTTAATGAAGAAACATGAAGAAATATGCAAGTTGAATTTGTGGCCATTTGCTTTGATGAACCAGATCAAAAGCCCGATAAAAATAATTGATAAAAATAATTGATAAAAATAATTGGCATGGCGCGATGTCAAAACAAAAACAAACGACCGCGTTGGATCAAGGGTGATAATGGGCCTTTAACACTTCCATAACTCTGCGTTCAAGGAATTTTATTTGTGTTTGGGCAAGCGGACATATTGTCATAGAAAAAAGGAATTTCATGAGCGTGAATTTGAAGACATGGTATATTTGCGCATGTTGTGCGCGTCTCGTAAATTGTGATTCACCTAAATATAAACTGCGCTTTTACTCGTTTGCTACTACTCACCATCAAGACAGCCAACATCATATCGTAATTGTTGATAAGGAAAATTAGCTGTTCCTTTCGCAAAGGAAACTCGGCGGCCATTCGTAAGATGAAGTTCTCAACCTCTACTTGTAACGCGGCGAGAACTTTGTTTACCTTAAAACGAAAAAAAAAACCCAACATATTAGCAGTTAGTTAGAACAAAGGGGACTTAGTTGGTTTAAAGAAGGTTACAATACATACTAGTTATGCAACGCTTTCGAGTGGTATACCGTGGAATATCCCACTCGTCACTTGTATTTTCTTGGTATACACACGAGCCTTTAGGGGAGTATGTATACCAAGAAAATACAAGTGACGAGTGGGATATTCCACGGTATACCACGAGAAAGGGTTGCATAACTATTTAATTTATACTATGCCATAGAAAATACAGTGGCCAGCAAGGCCAGCATGAGCGGGAATCTCAACGCACGATAGGAAGGTTGGGGTGATACCGTTGAATTGCATTGATTGATGGGAAGGTTCGATGGAATACTGACGAATATACAACGGCTTTCCTGCATTCTGATTGGCTGTATTTTCTATGGCATGGTATAAATAGCAATAGTTAGTTAATTGGGCGAACAAGACACGAATAAGGGAACGAAATACCCATATGAACAAACTTAACGCCAATGAAGACAACCTCAAAGACCTCTTTCAGTTTCGTTTTCAACTTTTATAACAAACGAAACAACAATAGTATGGTTTTGACTACGCATTGATGAAAACCTCCAAAAAATAAGATGAATAGTAGCTAGTTACTTAGCCTCCAGGCTCTATATTTGTACTTATTTAATTTTTATATGTTAATTTCTGTGTATGTGTTAAATTTGTAAAGTGCAAGAGCGAAATAAAGTGTTATTGTTGTTGTTGTTGAGTGTTATTTTATGGTGGGAGTTTTCATTCGAACAACTGTGATGTCCGCTTCGTGTTGCGAAATCTGAGGGGCTAACTTTCGGTCGCCCTCGTTCAATTTCCCTGCATTTTCCTGCTGTCGCTTATAGCGTTTTAATCACCGCCATAAATTGGCGTTCTTTTTCAGCAACATCAACATACTTTGTACTCTAATCGAATAAGAAATAGAACACTCATTAATTTCATCATTACAACTAATTCAAACCTTCTCATCTGGAAAACTCTCGTTCAAACTAACAATAGCCGCAGAAAATTCCGCATATCGACGAGTAATCTGAAATAAAAACAGACAATGATACAATGTTCGCACAAAGACATACAGTTAGATGCGATGCAAAAGTGATACTGCCTCAGAGTAGGACTGAAACGAAAATCCTGGCACTACATGAAAAACTCTGAAGAACGTATAACGTTACAGGAAGCAACTGCTTAGTGGCTTTAACCTGCAGGACCAAACTTAAAATACGAACCCTATAGTTGCATTTACCTTGGGAAAATACTGCTCGGTAACTTTCGTTTGAATGGTCACAGTAAAGAATTTCATCCTCTGATTTAAAGTTCTGAGCAACCTTGTATTACAGCATAATAAACAGCATAACACGGAATGTAGCTCCCATTTGAATAGTCGCACTCGATGACTTAACCCACAGCTAAAAGTTAGAGGACCCTTAGAGCGACACCTGTTTTATAACAGACTCGTGGCTTCACTCTGATCGAGTCATGACCAAGACACGAAGACTCCGTACTTACATAATGTGGTCTAATGTCAATGACGCCGAGTCTTTGGGGATCTGTGTTACGAACACTTTCAACATTTAGCTCCACAACATAAGTGAACCGTGGCCAAGACATCTCCAGCACTGTGTCCCAGTATCTACAGATACAAGGAGGCGGAATGGTTAGTACAAGAAGGAGAAGGGGGCGTGTGTGTGTGTGTGTCGAGGGAGGGGGGAGGGAGAGGGGGAGGGAGAGGGGGAGGGAGAGGGGGAGGGGGGGGGGGTCCTCAGTTCATATAGTGTATGCCAAAAGTTTATGAGTTGGTTTGGAGATAAAAGTGGCTGAGAAATACGTTTTCAGAGGCTACAACCGCAACAGACACCCTTTTCACTCGGCCTGGAAAAGGTGGAGCGTTTTAAGGTCTAGAATAAGGTTAATAACTTTCTTTATTCTCGTCACGTGTTCTTTCCCTAGTGTGCATCAGCTAATAATAATAATAATAATAATAACAACAACAACAATAATAATAATAATCATAACAACAACAAGAAAAACAACAACAATAATAATAATAATAATAATAATAATAATAATAATACGTTTACACGCCCAGTATTTTGTAAGTAGGACCTGGCATTCAGGAGTTTTAAACTGCCATAATAATAATAATAATAATAATAATAATAATAATAATAATAATAATAATAATAATATAAAATTTATAAGGTGCAAATATCTATATAAATATATTCAATTGCGCCATATATCCAGTGATAAAAATAACATAAAGGGCAAAAAAAATAAAAATTAACTTAACAATGCAAACCGAACCTAATTGTAAAATATTAAAGTTTAAAACTTTACAGTAATCTTAACTTAACCTAATACGGGTAATTAAGCGCAGAAAGATTCAGAATACGATATCAAAAATCTTAAACTTTGATCTACACTGTAACATTATTATGTTTGCGATCGTTAAACCCTAGCCTACCAGTCTTCCAAACAGTATATCATCGAATTTTGGTTGAAACTGAAAAACATAAAGGCAGGAAGGGAGAAAGGAAGAAAAAAAGCGTTGCAAGGATGGGAGAGGAGTGGAGCCGTACTCTAATAGTCAAGAGCGAACGATTGCACGAGCGAGCGATCGTGAAAACGAAGAGACGAACGAACAAAAGAACTCAAGCACGAACAAACCAAGTGAAGTGTTGTACAATGTCAGAGGAAAAATGTTACCACGTGGGAGGATTACAACTTACTTGTCCAGTGCTGGTACGCTTCTCTTGTGCATCAATATTCTGTATCGGTGAACGATATGGATGCACAGGAAAATCCCAATAGCGTCAAAACAGGTTTCCAGGTATGTGTCCATTTGTTTCTGTTGACGTCAAATAAAAAGCTTTATTCCAGTAAGCATTAGAGTGCGAACTGCGGACATTGTACCTCAGCTCACTGCGCGAACGGGCAGCAAAATTATGCAAATTGAAGGAGAGAACGAGGAGGTACTGGGAAGAGAGAAGAAAAAGTAAAAAGCCATTTCCGAATTACCTTTGGCCTCATTTTCAAAGCGAGTCCTGGTGCTCATTTTTTCATAAGAAAATTATTTTCCATTCACATGCAAATTAAACTCATTTTCATATGAAAGGATGAGCACCAGGCCTCGTTTTGAAAAAGAGGCCAAAG
Organism: Pachyseris speciosa; assembly: GCA_016490735.1. NCBI lineage: Eukaryota > Metazoa > Cnidaria > Anthozoa > Scleractinia > Pachyseridae > Pachyseris > Pachyseris speciosa. Next base: position 492,581 of record JAEMWC010000481.1, read on the forward strand.
GTAATTCGGAAATGGCCTATTCTTCCTTCACTCCGCGCCCGCGTTCCTTGCGGCTCCTCACGGCTCCTCAGTGTTCACCGCCACCGCTCACTAGATCAAGGCGCGCTATACAACTCATGAGAACAAAGAGGCGGATCGTAGTCTACGTTAGCATAAACTATGCGTCTCAAAAGTGAACAGACCGAATCAATGATTGTGAAACGCGCAATAGTCCCTTTTCGCATTTAAAATTACCGCTGAATACAAACACCAATGACACACTGATACAGGGTTAGGCTCAACCTAAACTAAAATATGCACAAATATTGACGGGTACTACCCTGTGGAAATGTGTCTTCAGTACGTGCTTTTACTCAGCTGTCATGGAGAACTCAAAACTGGACAATACTCACCAGAAAAAGCGACAGCGTTTTCCCGAATACTGAGGTGAACAGATCCTTTGCTGCGTTGTTATGAGCCATGTAGAAGTCCACTAAAAATAAGTACTCCCTACAGCTGTTATCCAACAATGCAAAGTGCATGCTACGGAACAAGCTCTCAAAAGAATACTGCAAAGAAAAAAAAAATAGTCAGAGTTAGAAACAATAGGTTTAACACAGACAGCAGGATGTGGAGGTGGGGTGATACCATACCTCATCACCATCGCCATCACCATCACTGTCACCATCACTGTTACCATCACTGTCATCATCACCATCACCATCACCACACCATCACTGTCACCATCACCATCACTGTAATCATCACTGTCACCATCACCATCACTGTCACCATCACTGTCACCATCACCATCGCCACCTTTATCGTCACATGTGATCACCGTCATCATTATTTATTTATTTATTTGTTTGTTTGTTTGTTACCTTGCAGGTATTAGATGCTGAAAACGATAGGTACTGAATGATACACAAATTACCCATGGTAACAGGCAAATTCTTCGTTACCTTTTTCTCGTTCTTTTGAGCTGCATGAGGCACGATGACAGGTTCTTCCAACTCAGCTGTTAAAACATTCCCACGGCTTCCCAACGTAAAAATTGTAGAGCGATTCTTCAAAGCAATTTTTGCGGAGAAGATACTTGAGAAAAGTCAAGGATAACAACGCTGACGAACGCTGAGCAAGGTGTGGGGGAGAAGGACAAACTTATGCATAAACTAAGAACAGCATTTAAAACAAAGACAAAGTAACTGATTGATTGATTGATTGATTGATTAAAGGATATCTCTCTTTGCGTTGTCTTCCACTCCCATGAGGTCATCTCTATCAGCTGATTCCTCAAACTATAACAACCAAGTAAAATCGAAACAAGTTAAATCACAACAAACGGCACTGATAATCAGCCCCCACTTCGCTCGACACGTTTTGTTACAGTGCTAATTTGCTGTGTTCTAAGAATTATTCTGAGGCCGAGAAATGGTAGGTTGATGTCATGCCTTCAGGCAAGTTTTTGCTTCAAGTTTGTTCTTCATACCGATAAGCCATACTTTGCTTTAACGTTGCTAATGAAAACTTTGCTGGCGATTACTGTTAACTGGAGATAAACATTAGATTCACCTGCAACTTCAAGAGTTTGGAGATGTAGGTCTTAAAATAGGAGAAATATATCTTGCTCATGGTGTCGATGTACTCATCTTTAATTTCTCTTGCGACTTGACGATGATGGGCCATCAAAAATTCGTTAAAATATCTGAGAAAATAAAATTTAATCACTATTACTTAACTTTGCATACACAAGCAACGAGGGGTTATATTCCGTCTGCGGCACACGCTACCACCAAAACGACGTGTGGCAAAGCAAAACACACTGTGTCCAAACCACATACAAGCAAAGAAGCAACCAACCAAAGAAACAAACAGGCAAATAAGCAGTGAAATAATATGCAAAGAGGTACGAAAGCGCTAAGAGACATCACCCGATTTACCGCGACTTTGCTTCGGTCGAATCGCAGTTCCACACTGCGGTTTGACCGAGGTAAAACCCCGTCTGGTCTGACCACTTCGAAAATTCGATTTCACCCCGGGTTTTTGCGCTTGAACTGAGTGCGGTGACGATTGACGCACAGGAAACGCGGGAGACTGAAGACGCTCCGACTTTCTTTGTTTTCAATTTTCATTCCTTCGCAGCGATTTCGCAGCGAACGGTATCAGCAAAGGGGAGGTTTTCGAGGAGTACTGTAGACAAAGAAACCGTCAATTGACCTAAACTTGAGGAGAGCATTCTGGGGAATCTGGTAATTTGTCATTGGACGACGAAACTGGTAAATTTTCTGCAACACATAATCTCTGATCTTCTGTACAGCCTGAAAGAGAAAACAAAATGCAATATACACTTAAAGAAAGTATTCATGCATCATCACCTAACACATATACAATTCTCCGTAGCGATGTCCCTGTATTTCTTTACCTTATCAGTTAGGAAACGTTGTTTAAAAGTCTAGACAGTTTGTCGACTGTGTTCTTTTCCCTTACACCCCAAAACCTTACTGTTTTCATCAATAGCTCCATCAATAGTTCATGTTAAAAAGAGAAAACACTGATCAGTGTTGGGGTTGGTCTCCTTCGCAGCCGTTTTTTTGAGATGTTACGCCCAAAAAACTAAAACGGCTGCGAAGGAGACTATGTCGAGGGTGAACGTTTCTATTCGAAGCCGCTCCGATATAAGAGTTTAAACAACGTTCAAACCTGCACTGGTCGCCCACCAAACGACAACCTTTATTCAACTGGAACTAAAGACAGTTGTTAGAAGAAGACAGCGTATTTTTTCGACGCAAAGGTCGCTCAAGTTCACGGTGATATGTGCATCTGCATTGGAACTCAAATTTTCATCCAATTGAGCAAAGTCTTTCACATTCAGAATTTTTCTTGCTAATTAAATATTACTTTTACCAAACTTTCATTTCATTTGAGACTCTATTCGTCAATAATTATTTACAGTGAAAAGCAGTATTTGCTTGTACTAAAGTACTCCAACAAAAGTTTAGCGTCCGCGAGGAGTAACTTGTGTCTTTGAGAATGATTAGATACGAGAAAAGCCCTTACCTTGACTTTAAGCTTTTCTAGCACATCTCCTACATCATTAACAGACAGAGCCCCTTTAAATGATTGCTCCTTTGCAAAGTCAATCTTGTGGTGCAGCTCATGCAACTGTTCAATGAATGCCTGCTCTGTTACTGGCGTCTCACATATGTGTCTACAGATTAAGTCACATGCAATATATTTTATTTGAACTTTATGAAGCATGATCATCCAGGTTAGTGCAGTCCTGAGATCACACTGACATCTTAAACAGTCCTTGTCGTGACTACACTCACCTGGACCTTACCGTAAAAGCTCTATTAACCCCCGGTAGGCTTATTTAATTTCAGGCCTCATTAACGGGGGTCTTTTTAGAGAGGGGGACTTAATAGAAAGGGTGGGCGAGGTAGACTGTTTTCGTCTTAAAATAGTTTTTGTACAAAACTCAAACAAATGCAGTGAAACTTTTAATTAGTGTTTAACAAAGAGCAGCCAAAAGTATCATGTGTTTGAGTGTATGTTTGTTTAAAATCAAACCAATTGGGCCGCATGAAGTGGATTTCAATTCGTAAAGGGAATAGGAGGTACTAATTACAAAATCTCATGTCCTAAGGGGGGAGGGGGGGGGGGGCTTATTACAAAAATCAACGTCCAAACGGGGGGCTTATTAGAGAGGGGGATTAATAGAGACAGGGGACTTACCGTAATAAAGCTTTTACGGTAACTAAGTTATGGTATGATATGAGTCTTGAGTTCAAGCCTTTACAAAATAAGATTTCCACAGGCCTATTTTTAGATGATATGACTAACAGTCATTGATCTTAGTTCTTTCCTTTCCAGAAAGCATATCAAGGTACATTTGTACCATCGGCAGAGGGGATGTCACATACTATGATGAGTAGGGGTACAGGGAGGGGGTCTTGATAGATCGGTTTGCTAATTAGTGATAAGTGAAAGGTACATTGTGTAACTCTTTAAATCAAATGGAAAACAACACCACCTGAACAAAATGTTGACCCTTCGATAATTAGTTTTCTTTGTAGATCACCAAATCTTTGTTAATGACAAGTGATATGACCTCGCTTTATTAACAATTGTCCTTATTTCTAGCATTTTTTGTTGGCCTTTTTGCTTAAATAGTAACTCTGATCTTTACTGTGTATTTTTAATGTACTGAAGAGAAGTTAGCCTTCATTGTTTTTACTAGACTTTCGAAAAAGTCCTTCGTCCTATTTATGTAATATGGCGCGGGACGAACCTCACCCCTCGCTCCGCTGCTTCACGGCCTAAAAAGCTCACTCCTCTCGGCTTTTTTGCTGTGAGACTCGAGAGGTCGACTTGTGGCAAGTCTACGTTTTTACTTGTTTGTATTGTGCATTAATTGAACTTTATACACACTGATACCTGTTGCATCCTAAGCCCTATTCCATCATAAAAACCGTACAACTAGAACTCTTAATGCTCCTTTTCTTAACTTACTTCACCATGGTGTCTGTGATGACCATCTCATCCACAAACTGACTCAGCTCACCCCTTACAGCCTGCAAAGATAAGTTACAGGTGGGGAGATCTTTATTTTGTGGGCCTTTTTATCTGAAGTTGTTAAAAGCTAACAAAATAGACATTCACAAATGTCAATGTGTCATCTGTCACAAATTATTCTATATACATGTAGTACAACTGTAGTCTTGGTGCAGATACCTGTGTATGTGCATCTATAGCATCACAAAATCTCAATGATAATTTTTCAACTTTCGTTTAATTTATTTACAAATTTATAATTGGTTTGATCTTAATAAGAGAATTTATGATAATCTTTAATGAGAAAAAGTGATGCTCTTCTCTTATTGTTAGGGGAACATTGGTCACTTGCTTTTATTCAACAACAACAAATTTTGACAGATAAAAAGTAACCACTCGAAGGTAGCAAAGGCTAGTTGAGTTGGGTGGGTGAAAAGGATGTTAAAAACACAGAAGGAAAAAAACACAAATTACAAAAATTAATTAAAAATAACTCAAGTACAGATTACAACTGGATCTTTTGACTAAGAACAAGAAAATATGTCAGGGGGTCAGGGGGTTCTCTCACACCGTGACGCATGGTCCACCTGATCGCTGTGGATTTATTCAGACATGAGAAGGTTGTTTTCAATTATCCCACCTGCTTCATTTGGCATTATTGCCACCTGCATAAATTCACATTACTAACCTGTCTATTTTTTAATCTGATGTTCATTGATAATGACTGTTCCTGCAGAGTTTGGATTTCAGAGCTTATACTGCCAAGATCTTCCTGATTAACAGAAAGAATAGTCAGTGATACTTTACGTTAAGAAGTAGAAAAGATGCAGTGACCGGTTGGTTTGAAAGGGGAGGAGACAGTAATTCTGTGGAATGTGATCAAACATTTTTTTTTTCACTATCACTATCAACTGGATTAACCTCTATCATGGTATTATCACAATATATATATTTTTTCTACTGATCAAAGCATGCTAAAGATCTGTGACTTTTCGATGTACTGTCTCTGTGGTCTTGATAATATCAGAGTTTTGATATTGAGTTGGGATTAAGACATGCCACTGCTCATTTACTTTTGGAGCACTTGATTCCTGAGAATGTTGGGTCAACAATATTGAATGTAATGTCTGAATAACTAAAATGAGGAAAAACCAAAACAGTGTGCATTGTCTGGTTACAGCCCTGTCTATAGCTTGTTCTGCAGCACATCTGTGTCCTGTTGAAGTAGGGTATACATGAAAGCATGCCTACCTCCCCATGATCTACCAGTTGAACACCCCAGATATTCTATGTGAAGGTCAGCAGATTGGAACTTAAGTCCTAGCCATTGCTCACTGAAGGAGACATTTATGTAAATGTTCCACATTGCCTCCATTCACAATTGACAAATCAATATATCACTGGGTATAATGAAACCATTGGTAAACCTGATAAAAATGTTGCAGGGCTGGGTAAAGACTAAGCTGGAAATGACTGGACAACTCAGTCCACGTCACATTGGCTGACATGGAAGTAGAACATAGCTACAAAGATATGCTATGATAATAAGTGTAATAAAAAATAAACCTAATATCAAAAACTCACCTGGAAACTGGTCAGCATTGTTTCCATGCTCTGTTAATTATTAGTTAAATAATTATCATAATTAGTTTTTAATACTGCCAAGTAAATTTGTGCATGATACTTGCAGGGGGCTGAGACAAGTCCATTCCATCATGCTTGATAATTATGTTATCAAACACAATTACGGCAACAAAATTAATGGTACATCAAAAATAAATAAATGATAAAGAATGTGAGCTGACTGCCATAACTTTTGAGCCACTAGTCACACTGAGCCTCACAACTGTAACAAAGTAGTCCTTACTGCTTTGTGAGTAGTTAAAGAACCTACAATGTACAACAGTCAAGATCATCCCAGGTCTACTGTCAGCCCTCAAGGTGACTGTCAGCTCTTATCATTATATAACAATTACTGCATTACATAAGAATTTGTTCAAAACTGCACATTTTTGTTATTTTGTGAGAAAAGTAGACTGATGCAAATTATGGATTCCACTAGTGGCCAAAATTATAACTGAATATCTAAGTTTTTGACGACTTCTAACAAGTGAAAAGAAAAACTTGCCTCAAGAATAGTGTCACATGATGCAATCTGGTTGTGAAGGCTTGCAATATTTTCACTCTCTTTGATATCTTTGAATTTTAGTTAAGCTTAACATTTTTAACAAAGATAGATGGATCTAGACTCCCACTACATTGTACCTATAATGCACAAGCGAAATATAAATTTGCATGAGAAAAAGGCAATTGATTCAACTAGTGGTACACTCAGTACAGGTGACTAATTAATATACAAGTTCATAGAAAACAAGAATTTTCTCAAGCCCAAGGAGTTAGTTAATACAAAGTGATAAATGAAAAGGGCTTTTTGGGGTTCGACATTGCTAAGATGTGAACTTTGTCCAGGTTAAACATTTCAACTAAGGGATTGTTTGGGGGTTAAACTCTTCCAGTTGACTATTGCATCAATCAATAAGTTTTTTTTCTGGTCTATTATTTCAATGAATATCACGATAAAGAAGGTGTTACTTAAATTTTCTTAGCTCTTGGGATATTAATTTTTCTACTATATGCATTCCAAAGTAATTTTTAAAAAGGGGAGCGGGGCAGGTTTTAGCCTTGAAATTGCTTTGGATTTCTGAAGTCTAGCAATTTGGCTTTATTTACATCATCCCATTACTAATATCCCCTGTGGGTTTAAGATAAATGTATTTTGATAAACCAGGATTACTAATTATAAAGCTACAGTAAAACTGGATCAGGTAAAGGATACAGTCCAGAATGGAAGCATTTTCCACCTCATGCAATTCACCTTCAATTTGCCTAGAATATTGTCTGAGATCTACTCCCTAAAAACAAGCATACAGGGTTGAAATTTTTAGTTTACTTGAGCAGCAAATTGTAAGAATACAGTGTTTAAAGGGAGTAAAGGGGTGTGTGAGAAGGGGTTATGTTGGGAGTTTTTGTTGCAAAATGGGATACAGAATTCTTTGGGAAATGTTAGATGGGTATATAATATTTTTAAAGGGTACATGTAATTGTTACAAGGACATAGTGTATAGATCACTGAATATTTAGAAACTGGTATAGAAGGCATTGAGGAACCAATGATCTGTAATAAAAAGATATAGAACATTTAAACAAAACATAATGGGTTTTGTGATGGCAGAAGTCCCTGAACAGATCTTGTTAAACACCAAACAGTGGCTTGACTCAGGCTTTCATTTTGTCTCTGATATTTACTTTACTCCCCTCTCTTAGGCACTCTCCTTCAAGGATGGTCCCACTTTCCTGCCTTTTTTTCATGAAAATATTATAAATTCATAATCTTTTCATTCCTTAAGACTTTAGGAAGTTGATACATCACCCAGATAGTTTCTAGATGCAATATATTGTACAGTACCCCATGTACCCCACTAAGTAATGACATTTCAATTACAAACACTTTGACCATTTGCGTTGCTAGCCAGATGTTACACTGTAAAGTCAACAGTTGGCTCTCACGTGACTGACCTGACTGCACAGTATTTGTGGGGAATCTACCCTTCAATTTCCCTAACAGTTTTCTATCATGGTAGATGTGGAGTGGTCTATTTTCACACACAAGTGATGAGTAGCAGTTAACCTCAGTAACATTAATATTGTATCACAGTGCAACAGGCCCATCAAATAATATTATTACCAAAAAACTAAACTCAGTCCAGTGCAATAATAAATTTGTTTTCTAACAAACAAAAAACATTCATTTGAGTAACTCTTATAAACTCTGGATCTTACTTTTTCAAGAGCTTCTTTCACCAACTCATCTTCCAAATTCTCTTGTATATGCACTAAAAAAGACAATTTGTTACTTTATAACAATAAAATGATAATAAAATAATAAAATAGATAGAATAAATAAAAAATAAATATTGATGATGCTGATAATTTTAATTGGCTAATTGAGGTAATTGCCTGAAAATACTCAGACTTAAGTCTAATGATAACCTTGTTAATTACAATTGTACGGAAAAATGTGTAGGATGAACCAAAATAAAGAAATTGTTCTCCCCAGTAGATGCGTGACACCTAATTCAATACAAAATTTCAAAACAAAAATTGAGAAAAAGGTGTCAAAGTGCTTATCTTGTGAAAAAACACAAACGTTTCAGGCATAGCCACTTTTTCCTCAATTTCATTTTTCAAATTTTGTACAATTGTACTGTCTTAAGCAAGTACATGTATTAAACGCTCCATTGTTTACTGTCTTTCTTACCATCAACTTCATCTAAAATGAATTCATCTTGAGAAGTGAGATCTAGTTCGCCGAGATCAAGATCCACTTGTAAATCCTGAGCAAAAGAAATTTAGAAAATAGTAAGCTTACATCTCATATCAGTTGATACAGAGTATTCGGTAGAAAAAGTAAGCAAACCCCTTTGGATGAAACGATTTAAATATCGCAAACCTCGTCTGCTTCCTCGACGTCATTCGAACGACTTTCGTTTTCCTCTGGGGGGTTAAGCTGGTTTAGATTTTGTGTATTTTCAACATGGCCATCCGCCATCTTTAATATTTTTCGACAGAAAATTTAAGACTTCGTGTAAGATGTGTTGCAATGTACTATATTTACACTTCAATACTAACAACGCGAGGTCTTGTTATTGGTATCGAATAGCCGCTGGCTAAACATATCACGGGCTCAGGAGGAAATACCAAACTAGTCACACAAATCTTTGTTGACCCCTGGGGGATTATTTTGCGCTCAGATTTTGCAGGAACAATATTCCATGGCTAAAAAAGGCGCTTCTGTAGCGCCATCCCTTCCGTTTGATGATGTTTCTCCGCCCCCTGGAATGCTCTTACGATCTTCAACTTAGCTGGATTTCGCAAGGCCCTCTCTCCACACTACATTTGCTCACGTACGATTCTCGCGACGAGAAGTTTGTCAGGGAATTGAATCTAATTCAGTTTATTCAGTAGCAACAGCTGTTTGTGAAAATGGGAAATCTGTTACCACTCGACTCCTCCAAGAAGCAGCAAATCGAAGGTGAGCTGTTGTTTATATCCGTGAGGTCTGTGATCAGGGAGGTTGTAGCAATTTCCAAATTTGATCGAACTTCAACTTTGCCACATATTGCTCAAGCCCATGATTAATACTGTCCGATCGCAAGCTTTATTGTATTTAAGGCTATCAATTGATTGTCAACAAACAGCGCTAAACACAGCGAAAAAGGAAAATATTGATTTAAATTATGTAAGTTCGAATTCTTGGGCGATGGTGCCGGTGATTAGCTGACTAATGGTACGCTAACTACCACTTTAGTGAGGTTAATTTAATTTTCATTCAAAGTCTGAGTGGATCTTCTTGGTCTGGGGTTCGCGTTGAGCAATACCCACGCATATTGTTTACAAATACACGCCAATGCGAATGGGGTACTACTGAAAGTAGTAACTATATATTTTTGTAGTCACAGTACAATGTAGGCCGAAACTTTGACTGCTTCCTCTGATCTGTAATCTACAAAATCTGGATTCCTTTCTCTTTGTGCCACTGTCTGACCACCTCATCCGCGAGGAAGGGACTTAGATCGAGCTATGAGGCATCATAATATTGACCCTACCCAGTAGATGGTTCCATGGTTATTGGCGCTATATTAACTGGGGGGAAAAACGCGGCAAAAATTACAGTAAATGTATGGGATTTTGACCAACTTTGAACTGCTGTAATACCACTACAAAGAGGCAGGGAGCAGGGATGGCGCAGTGGTGAGAGCACTCGCCTTCCACCAATGTGGCCCGGGTTCGATTCCCGGACTCGACGTCATATGTGGGTTGAGTTTGTTGTTGGTTCTCTTCTCTGCTCCGAGAGGTTTTTCTCCGGGTACTCCGGTTTTCCCCTCTCCACAAAAACCGACATTTCCAAATTCCAATGTCATCTGCTTGTAAAGCGCATTTGAACATATACACATGGAAAATGCGCTATATAAGTTCTAAATTATTATTATTATTATTATTATTATTATAGATTTCCGCAGTGAAAATGTCTTTCAAAAGACATTTGTTCTGACATTATTTTCATGAAGTATAAAGAACAGATTCTGAGGCTACAATGACGGTAAACGAATTTTTAAGATTCTCTAATCAAAATTATGCAAATAACCACAAATTTAAAAACCACATGAAATTTGTAATTCTAATTTATGGATGTCGTACCTTCGTTAATGACCTTTTAATTTTCCTGTTGAATGAACAACATCAATAAAACTGTTAAAAGTAGTGGCAAATTTTGAAAATCCACCTCTTTTTAGCGCACAGTGTTTCAGTGGTTCAAAGTTGGTCAAAATCCCATACATTCACTTTAATTTTAGCTGCTTTTGCCCCCCAGTTAATATGGTGCCAATAACTGTGGAACCATCTCTTCAGTGGCATGACTGATAAGTGTTCCATTACCCCTGGATTTAGACTGTTAATTAAGTTATGCATGGAGCTAGCCATTATGAAAGCATGTTGCAACCAAGTGTTTTTTTGTTTTTGTTTTGGGCTAACTACATATGGCATGTATTGTTCCCCAGTTCCTTTCTAGTCCCACTGCATTTTTTCTCTTTAGTCTTGTCTAGTTGATTTTGTTATTCCTTATTTGTTTCCTTATAGTTGTATCTTAACTTACATGTATTTATGTTTGTACATGCCACAAAAATGCAAGAAAATTAAATTAAAGTCTGTAAATACTGTACTCCATTTCATACTTGTAAATCAAGTCATCTTGTTTTTTTTTCTTTCTTCTTGTAAAAAAAAATGTTATTTGACAGCAACCTAACCAGTGCCCAATTGGTGACAATAATATTAGACACAAAAAAAAAAAAAAAAAAGAAGAGAGAAAATGGTTCTCCACACCTTTTCCTGCCTAGTGACCTCAAACATTCTCAGAGCTATATATGTGTGTAGAAAAAAACATCCATCACTACTTTAAGTGACCACTGTGTAATTTTTTCCTCTCATTTTTAGACATTGCAGAAGAATTTCTGAAGGAATTCACCATAGCTTATAATACAGCATATGGAGTTGAATACACCAAGAAAACCTTGAAGGAAATTGATGCTGAATCCTTCGCTGAGGAAAAACCAGTTTACCAGTTATTACATAGACCAGTGAGTTATGCTGTTGGCAAAATGACTTGTTTTTGCATCCATAATATAGCCCATTGAATTTGTCCACTGAATTCAGGCTAAAGACAACATCCCTAACTGTTCTTCATTCTGTGCAAATATAATGGGAGTGTAGGTCCAAGAGTGCATTTGGATTATTGAAAATAGCAGTCAGAGTTATGTTTGTCTCACACCCATGTGACTAAATCAATAATACCTGTGCATGTGTTTGTCAATGTTCAGTGGGACAGCTTCAAACATCCTTTTAAGATGGGATACCTGACTAAAAAAGGAGCAGTGGTGAAAAACTGGAAGAAACGGTATTTTGTTGCAAACCCTGATTATTCTGTGGATTATTTTGAAAATGAAGAGGTTAGTGCACTGTTATTGAATACTAACAACTATGTATACCATAATTATGTCCTTGACTAAATGCCCACACCCTAATAAGTACCCACCCCCTTGGTCTCATCTATGTAATTCACATCTCAGATCATATTGTTATGTTAGTTTGTACAATATTAATGATGATGATGATGATGATGATTATTACATGTATTATTAAGCACCCCCTTGAATAAGTGTCCCCCTCCCCTCCCATTGGCTTTCTTAAAATAATACTGTAATAGGAATTCAAAGAAAACCATGCAGTGTTTCTATTGGCGTCACTTTACAACCCTGTATCTCTGCATAGCTCATCTACACATATGTCCATGTGGCATGGTATTTAATTTTTAAGGTGTGGCCCTGGCATGGGCGGCCAGAATACATACATGTACCTTACATTGTGTAGCTCTTGTCGAGGCAGTTGACTCCCTCCATTTTTCTGGCATTTGTGTCCTCCTTTTCGTCTGTGAGTTTGAAGAAATTTTACCTTACAACACCTGCTATCACACTGTTATAATTAACACTAACCACGAAGTCCAATTTCATTGTACAGTGGAACCCCGCCTTACGGCCACCTCATTATTACGGCCACTATGTTTTGGCCGCTCGGCAAAACGGCCACTGATACATTTTCTTGTAAAAATGCCCTTGTTAATATGGTCACCTGTTAATACGGCCAATTTTTTTTGGCCCATTGGTGACCGCATTAACGAGGTTCCACTGTATAAATGTAATTTTTGCTCACTTCTCCTCCTGCTTCAGCTGGTATATGTGCAAGGTGAATACTGAAGATATATAGGTCTACATGTATATGAAACTACAATTATACTAGTATGTTAGCTCCTGGGGTCGGTTCCTGAAAGGTGTAATAACTCTATTCCAGGGATAAATCTTCCTTATTCTAGTAATACCTGTTGGAATAAAGTAGATTTATCGCTGGAATAGAGTTATTACACCTTTCAGGAACTGGCCCCTGCTCTCCCCATCTCCTACACTGTACACGTATATTGCACTGTAAATACACTGCAGTCCCACACTTACATGCAGTAGCAGGAAAGGTCCATGGCCATACAGTATGTCCCATAAATTGCCTAACTTTCTTGTGTATGCTTTACATGTCACACTAGAATATAAAAAAGTTAAGCATGCTCAAAAGATCAGAAATACAGTGTAACTAAGTGGCCTCTAAACGAGCTCTTTTTATTACCTTTTATTGAAATCTCTGTTTTGTCTGTTTTTACCAGGCATTTGAGAAGGGTTTCAAACCCAAGGGTACAATCTTCCCTTGTGGTTATGAGGTTAATGCAAACGTAGAAGAAACAATGGCAGAGAGACTCAAGAACGTTGCAAAAGCCATGGGTAAGAGATACTTTTTTAGCTTTGTGTTAGTTACAAAGCTCTAAATTATTTTCTTTTTCCTCGAAGTTTGAGTGTTGCATTTAGAGTGTCATCTATAACACTCTGTTGAACCCTCAATTCAATATTTCAGGAGTGGATGAAAAGGAAATGGGTTCTCCAGAGAAGTTACCAGAACACACATTTGAAGTGGGACACTCAAGGAGACGGTCATATCTTATCACAGCTGAAAATGAAGAAGACAAAAAGGACTGGGTTGAAACCTTTAAAGTCTGCAGCAGGAAAGCTGATGGTGAGCCCGAATAGACAATTTTCATATTCTTGGTATTGAACTGGTATGAAGTGGAGGCTCATGCAGGGAAATACATTTAGATTTGAAAAGATTCCCCTGCAAGAGCCTCCACTTCATGCTAGATCCAGTTAAATACTGAGAATACAAATATTGTCTATTGAGATGGATAAATATTTATGATTATTTATTATGTATCAAATTACAGTATACTCTTTCTTCTAAACTGTAGTGCTGTTTTAGTTATCAATTATTGTTGTCAAGTTACAATTAATTGATAGAAAAATGTAATAAGGGCTGAAAGCCAAAATTTTCAATAAACCCGAAGAACATATTTGATGAAGTATGGTATTTATAAAATGGTAGGACGTGCTATACAATTAAACACACCAGGAAACACAACATATGTGGCAAGTCTGGTGCAACATGTATCACATGCAGTACTTAAATCATTGCATTATCTGGTCATGCATACAGTATTAATTTTAGCAAGAGTGTAGTTATTTAAGAAGCACAGTTAAGTTGTATAGGCTCTATGGTAACCCAGGTATGTAGATTTTACATGTATGTGATTCAGAAATTATGTTTACAAGCTATGCTTTCCTCTCATTTGTGCAACACCAGGATTGAAGAGTGAAGACCCTGTAGGTCGTGCTGCTTTTAAAACTGCTATCTGGAAGACATACTGGAGGCATAGGGTTAGCGGCACTGAGGAACAGGTCAGCAAAAGAATTTATGCCTTGTGTACATCACAAAAATTGTCATCATTTATCCGGTTTGAGCATCCCCTTACAGAGTTTATGGCTGGTTCATTCTCCCTAGCGCCTTGACTAATTCATATTTTTTACACACTCTTACCATTTTTGCCCATATACCATTTAATTCCCTGGCATTATATTTCCCATCCCCTCCTCCCAACTTGCAGAATGGCTTATTAAAATAATATGATTGTAACATAATCTATGACTTTTTCTTTTCCAGGTGCTGAGTGACATCCTTGTGGACAGAATCAACTACAGAGTGATGACTTCTGTGTATGCCGATATTCATGGAGGATGGACAATGAAGCAGAAGATCAGAGAGCAGGTTGATTTTCATTGCACAATATTGTACTTTCTCATTATAATTATGCGGTGTAGTTAGACTACTTGTGACGATTAAGTGGGTGTGTTTGTGCATTCTGTTACCAGTTGGCTTACCTGAGGTACATATATACATGACTATTATTTCTGCGTTTCTCTTCAGGTTGTGAAAACCCTAGATTCTCTAGTGATGGCGATGGTGATTCCGTCTTGGAAGGGAATGCAAGAGTCTTCCCAGCAGATGAAAGGCGTTCTAGAACCAACCATCAAGGACAAGAAAGACGAACTAGCCGCAGCGCAACGGAAAGTAATGTGGGACTTATCAGGTATGTGATGGCAATGGTACTGATGCTCAAGCTGTTAATTATCTATACTATTATTTTGTCCATTCTAACTTGTATATGTCGCGAAACAGCTTTTTGGGTTGTTTTCTCTAACAAGCGCGCGCTGTTTTCAAATTAGAAGTCTGAAGCACGCAAGAAGACTTTAATTGTGGTTGCCGTGAAATCGTGTTTCGCGCCCCACAACTTCAGAGACAAAAAAGTCCGTTTTTCATTTCTTAAGATGTGTCGCAGATAAAAGTCGCGGGAATGTGGAAGGCCACGCTGTTTACTTTTTCTTGTTTTTCGCGTTTTCCTGCGGCCTTGAGGTCTGTAACTTTTCACTGGGGACCTTAGGCCTGGCCAAACTAGGAAACCGACATTGTTGCTGAAACATTAGAATCCCATAGTAGAGGGGATAACATTAATTTTTTTTGGTGTTAAAGAGCAGAGCCACGAGTCTTACGATGATACAGAGAAAGTACTGAGGGATTTTTTGAGAACCACGCTGAGAATTCCACCCTGCGACGTGACGCAAATTTCCTTCGAGAGGGTCCATAAAATCAACACACGAGCATCGGATAACAAGAGGCCACGGCCCATCACTGCCAAGGTTTCTCAATATCAGGGCAAAAATTACATCAGGTCGTTTATTAAAAACCTCCCAAAAGGTTCGAAATACGGTATAAGTGACGATTTTCCTAAGGAAATCGACGAGATAAGGAAAAAGCTTTATCCTGTCCTTAAAGAAGCAAAGAAGGAGAAGAGATCTGCCTACTTTAACGTCGATAAACTAATTATTGATGATTCCGTTTATCGTGGCCCGGAGACATCCGATTTGCCTCTCTATGGGCGAATTATGAACAGTTGAACAGTTCTAAAGAATACCCTACCATTGCCCTTTGCAATTTAAAATGTAAATTATCACCCTTTTTTTTTTTGGCCGACTTTCCAACTGCGGTAAGCTCTCTAACCTGGTCTATAATACCGCACAAATCCTAGGTAAGTTGTTTTTGCTTTGTTTTTTTTTTTTTTTCGTTACTGTTTGTACTTTAAAATGTTATGCTTCGTACTGTATTCTTGTACCTTTGTTCTTAATTTGGAGGGTAACAAAAATCTGTGGCTGAATTTTAAGCGTTTTCAATTAGTCTGCACACGAGGGAACTGCAAAACTTGTCGCATGAATTCCTAATGGCCAGCTATAAATTATTGACACTGAATGTGAGAGGGCTAAACAAATCAAGAAAAAGAAGACAATTGTTTCGTTGGCTTCACCAGCAACAGTCGGATATAATCTTTTTGCAAGAGACGCACTCATCGCTTCAAACTATAAAAATGTAGGAGGCAGAATGGGGAGGTAAAACGGCTTCCAGACACGGCCCCACCCAAAGCAGGGTTTTTTTTAATTCTTTTTAAACCACGCCTTGATGTTTCCATTGGAGAAATATGGGGGGTGCCTAATTGCAGAAGCGATTATCGACGGCAAAAAGATTGTCTTTATAAATATTTACGCTCCAAACGAACCAAGGGTTTTTATCTAAAAAGATATGCAAATGAACGTATTGTCCTCGCAGGGGATTTAAATTGCGTTATAAATAGCATGGACAAACGCGGCGGTAAACCCTGTTGATGAAAGGAAAGAGCCCGTTGTGGAGCTACAATCTTTGATGAAAACGCACAATCTAATTGATGCATGGCGCTTTATGAATCCAGAGTCGTTCGGTTTTACATGGAGTAATCCATCAATGAAAATACAATGTAGACTTGATTATTTTTTAGTATCGAAACACTTGAACTTCCAGGGTACTTCCTAATATTTACTCTGATCATTCTGGTGTGTCGCTCTCCATTTCTTTTGATGAAACAAGTCCACCCCGTGAACCGGGCTTCTGGAAATTTAACAATTCTCTTTTGTACGACACCGATTATGTTGAAAAGTTACGGTTCTTAATTCCATCCTTTGAGAAAAAATATCAGGACGTTAAAGATAAGGGATTACATTGGGAAATGATAAAAATGGAAATAAGGGCTTTTACCATTAAATATTCCAAGCAAAAAGCTAAAGTAGCACACAATGAAGAAAAATTTCTATTGTCAAGATTAGTGCAACTACACGCTTCTCTCGAGAAGAAGGACAACGACATAGATAAAGCTGAAATCAAAAGTGTCAAAGCCAAATTAGAAAAAATCTCCGCTTCAAAAACACGTGGTTCAATTATATGCAGTAGAGCACGTTGGTACGAACAGTGTGAAAAAAATTCTAAATACTTCTTCCACCTCGAAAAAACAAATCAAAGAAAAAAACACGTTACATCTTTGATCAATGACAGTGGTATAAAAATCACAAACCCAAAAGAAGTTTTACAGGGAGAAGAAATATTTTTTCCAACAATTTATAAGTCGAAAAACAAAGATCCAAACCTCCCAGAATTCAATCACTTCTTCGAAGCCGAAAAGGTATTGCCGGCAGAGATGGCCGAGACCTGTGAAGGCGCAATGACTCTTGAGGAGTGCGCTAACGCGTTGAAAGAGATGGAAAATAATAAAACTCCAGGCACGGATGGTTTAACAGCAGAATTTTACAGGTATTTCTGGGAAGATATTGCCGAACACATGATCGAAAGTTTTAATTACGCATTTGAATCTGGAAACTTATCTATTTCCCAAAGGCAGGGTTTCTCTGATACCTAAGAAAAAGAAAAAGGCTGCATACTTAAAGAATTGGCGTCCAGTATCATTGTTAAATGTCGATTACAAGATTGCCACCAAGACAATAGCAACTCGCCCAGAAAAGGTGCTACCACGCATAATTCACCCATCTCAGTCAGGCTACATTAAAGGTGGATTCATCGGAGAAAGCATTCGTCAAATAGCAGATATAATGAACTTTACCAAAAGTATGCAAATTCCAGGAATAGCTATATTTTTAGACTTTGAAAAAGCTTTTGTTTCTGTCGAATAGGATTATGTTCAAAAGTGCCTTTCAGCTTTCAACTTCGGTCCCCAACTTCGACAGGGGATTAGCGTATTCTATAAGAACATTTCTAGCTGTGTGCTTAACAACGGCCATGCCTCAAAACACTTTCGCTTAGAACGTGGTGTTCGTCAGGGCTGCCCACTTTCATGGATGCTATTTGTGATTGCCATTGAGCTCCTTGCCCCGGCAATCAGACGCTCTGACATCATCAAAGGAGTTGCAGTTCAAGCCAACCAGGAAGTGAAACTTACTCAATATGCAGACGATATAACTGCATTTTTAGCAGATGAGCAATCTGTTTCGAACCTTTTCGATTTATTGTCCCAGTTCGAAAGAGTTTCCGGATTAAAGATAAATCAATCGAAATCTGAAATGCTTTGGCTAGGATCATTAAACCACCGGAAAGATGCCATTTTTAACCTTCGGCTTAATCACGAATCAGTGTATGCCTTAGGTGTCCACTTCTCTTATGACCAGAAAATTAGTGTTATTAAAAATTTCACTGAAAAACTGGGAACATTAAAAAAGACTCTTAAAGAGATATCTCGTTATATGGTAGAATAAATATTGTCAAAACCTTAGGTCTGTCCAAGCTTATTTTTTTCTGTAGTGTTTTGAAAACCCCAAAACACTTTACAGACAAAGTTAATCAGCTAACGTTCGATTTCACTTGGAACCACAAACCAGCAAAGATTCGGAAAACAACGTTGATTAAAAATAAAATAGAAGGAGATTTAGGCATGAAAGATTTCTTTTTATTTGATAAACCATTAAAACGTACTTGGGTGAAACGTCTTTGTTCAGAAAATAACGCGCCTTGGAAGTCAGTATATTCCAACTTATTTCCTAACCAATGTTAATGGACTGGATCTGTTTAAATGTAACTACGAAATGAAACTTCTAAATCTTAACAAACAAATTCCATTGTTTTACAATCAGGTCTTTAGCTACTGGCAAGAAATTAACCTTAACACCCCTGAAAACAAAGAAGCTGTGCTTCAGGAAATCATCTGGAATAACAGACTTATAAAAGTTAACGGAAAATCTATTTTTTACCTGAAGTGGCACCAAGCTGGCATCAGACAAATGAAAGATCTTTTTGACGTACAGGAAAATCGTTTTCTGTCGTTCGATTCGCTTTGTAGCAAATTTAATTTCAAATGCAATTTTCAGCAGTATCACGGCCTTGTATCTGCCATTCCAAGTGAATAAAAAAAACTTTTGCGCAAAGATTCCAGTAGCTCAACATCTGTAGTAAGCTCGTGTTTTTTAAGTGAATCTTTGACCTGCAAGAATTTATACGAAAAACTTCTCTCTCGACAAAAATTACCTCCTCCCACTGCTGAAAAAATTTATTTCCTCCAGCGCGATGATGTTCGTAAGGTTTATCTCCTACCTTTTAAAGCCACAAAAGAAACAAAATTAATCATGTTTCAATACAAAATCATTCATCATATCGTTTTTGCAAACACGTTATTGTATAAACTGCAAAAAGTTGCTTCTCCGTACTGTCCGTTTTGCCCAGCATCACTTCAAACTATGAAGCATCTTTTTATCGACTGTGCGCAAGCGTCAACCTTTTGGTTCGAATCAGTTCAAAATCGGATTTTTCAATCATGCAACATTGAGATGCACCTTTCTACCCCGGGCATTATATATGGAGTTATTCGCCAATATTAACCCCGCCTTGTTTAGCCCTTAACAATCTTATAATACTAGGAAAATATTTTCTGTACGTTAACGCACTAAATTGCAAAAAATATTTTTTTTATTGACTTTAAAA
>JAEMWC010000481.1:515000-545000 GCA_016490735.1 Pachyseris speciosa
AAGGCTTTAATGAGCAAAAACAATCGCTCTGCACGTGCATTTTGCATTTTAGTACATTTCTTTGCTGTCCTCAGCAAAACAGCAACGTAAAATGACCACATTTTATGTTTTCTTGAGAACGTGAGCGCATGACGGCAAATGTTTCTTTCTTTTTCCGTCGCTTATAGTAATTTAGTTCCTGGAAATATCGCCAGCATTTTCCAAGTTAAACAAATTGGAATAATCGCGAAAGAGTTACAGAAACGAGAAGTTGTACTTTGATATACGTTTTTGTTGCCGTCGCCGTCGTCGTTGCGTAAGGTCCCTACTATTTTTTTTCTGCCGTCGCTTCATATCTTCTATTCTTTCTACTTTTTCGATTCTCTAGTTTTTCTTACTATTTGTATTCGCATATTCGTGTATTCTAGTAATAAGTAGGATTGAAGGCTTCTACTTTTGCCTGAACTCAAAACAGTCTCATTTCTCCTTAGAACTGTTGAAGAGTACTATGGAGAAAGTCATGAGCGACATGGAAGAGACGATGAAAGAGATAGTTCAACTGCTGAAGCCGAAGGTAAAGAGCTATCTACCTGAACTGTTAACTTTTTTCTTTTATAGTTAGGAATGAAAATACGAAACGCTACAGTAGGTAAACAAAATACCTGAACCTGCTCAGACAATTGGGCAGCACACTTACAGTACAGCTTTCAAAAACAAAAATTTTCTAACTTGTCCCAGTCCGTAGAAAAAGACTTAGCTGTCTCTTTAATTTGAATTTTTGTTAAGCTGAGGCATCACTCAGTGATAACTCCGAGTTCTGGACTCGCCAAGAATAACAGTCACAGACGTGTCTTAAAGTAGATTCCAATAGCAAAATTTGTCTTCAATCTTCTGGTTGGGAGTTCATATCTTTTTCCTTATTTCTTCGTTGTAGATGGAACAAGGCTTTGTGGAGTTAAGGAAAATCTTTATAAAGAATGTGGACAAAGTTATTGAGGAAGCCAAGAACACCAATGAAATCGAGTCATCGCTGAAGTCGGTGCGTATCCTGTACCTTGTACTTTACTTTGATCCCAGCTGTAAGTTGCTCAGTCCGTAATCTACGACTCAAATGATTTTGAATTCACAGCAGTCAGCTGAAGATTACTGTATTTAAGATGAGCTCGATTTCTTGTAACTTGCTTCAACTTATTTTTTTGGTCGCTGCGATGAGGATAAATTAATTAATGTGGAAGATGAAATGTTTTGAATTGCTTAAGTAGTGCAATTTTTGGAACGTGTGAGTGGAAAGAATGCAGAGTAGATATTTTGGACGTGGACTTTTCAAGCAGAATAAAGAGAACGTCCAACCCAAATAACGCAATGTCCACTGAGCGGATCCAATAGTTTAACTATCATTGCGTCTAAATGGTCTCAAAATCATTGCAAGTATTGTAAACATACATTTTTGTTGGGCTAAAATGATGTCTAAGTCGGACAAACAACTTTTATGTCCTTTAGAGGGAGGAAACTTGGATCATTAGTCATGAAACCCTCTAAGCTGCCAAGACCAGCCGTCACTTTGATTTAGACTGATTAATCTGGAGTGCTACTCTCGAATTATAAGCAGACCTAACAGTGCTTGTCCAGGGGAATCAAACCGAGCGAAGTGCAGAAAATCCTTATGAATTTTGTTGCGGTTTTCTTGTTGTTATCAATGCCCCACATGTGGGTTATTGTGAATTTTTTGTTTGTTACCTTTCTCTCAGTTCTTTAAAAAACTCGACTATGTTCCTCGTTCTGGTTTGTGGGATGCTGTGAACTGTACCGTTCACGCCAGTGATTTGCGCAAGTATGACAAAACCATCAACAAGCTGAACGAATACGTCGTGGTGGACATTGGAAGGGATAAGCTGGCTCAGGTAAGCATCCAATATGGAATCGTTTCAAACTTCCACGACAAGTACAGGAGTCATAGGGCGAGTTACATTAAACGCGGTAGCGTTCGCCTTTAGCTGAAGATGCCAGACGTTTTAAAGCAATGATCTGGGTGCGTGCCGTAAACTGTTTATTCGTCTGTTTCCCCCCCATTTTCAGCAGAAAGCCTGCGCGCTTTCAAAAAGAAACTTAGAGAATTGCTTTTTGAATCATTTCATGTCAGCTAGGAGAGTTACATATTGATGTTTTTATCTACAGTGTGTATTATAATTATAATTTTAACGTTTAGGCACGTTTCAAACGTCGAACTTCTCATGTGCTGAATCTAATGCAAATGAGCGAAAACAATAGATTTTTCTCATTTGCATTAGATTCGGGACATGAGAAGTTCGACGTTTGAAACGGGCCTTAGATAGTTTATTCAATATTTCAAACTTACCTTATGAATTACTTATATGCTTATGTACGTTGGGTCTGAAAAAGATTCAATAAAGTTCTAAGTTTCTAAAGATCGTGAGCCTTTAATTTACTGACGTCTTTTAAACTAGTTAGACGGGCGTTTGCTTCTTTGGCGATTTCGCTAAAAATGCATGCTAAAAACGTGGTTCTATTATACAAGCTTTACTCATAGACATATTAAATTAAACCTCATTTTTCCAGTTCCTGGATGCAGCCATGTACACATTTGAGGAGCGATTTAACGAGGGAGTCTCTGGTACTGATGCTATGACAAACGGCAAAACTGCTTCGGATGTTATGAAAGTTGTCAAAGAAGAAGTGCTGTTGGTAAGGAGCTTTCTGCGATATGAATTCTATCATGTTCTCATGGTATATAATTTTTGACCCAGCTACTGTCGTGAGAACCCAGCATGAAGGCAAAAAAAAAGTTGGAACTCACACAGTTTGAACACCAGTAATACATCAAAAGTTTACCCCAGAGCTGTAATTTGATTGATCGTATATGAGGGTTTGATCGTCCACATAATCGAAAGTTAGACAACTTGTGTAACTGCAGTTAACGTAGGAAGATCGCGCTTGGTGCTGTTAACTGCGACTCCAATGGTCGCCAAACTAGGCTAGGATTTCTGACTGAAATTTTATAGTCACTCTTAGGTCCTATTCTTCGATTGCCCCTGACGTCACTGTGGCCATGTTGGTGGAAAGAACAATAGCGAAAACGTCTTTTGGGAATTTGACTCTATTATTATGCAAACCTTGAGCTACATTTTTCTACTGGTTTGAATCAAGAACGCTGGCTATTTTAATTTGGAACGGCTCAGCCGTTCTTTTCGCCTGGACTTTGTAACGGCTTTGATTCAGACGCCGAACTTTTCATGGCCGAACGTAATGCATAAATTATTGTATTGTAGATTTTTGAGCAGTTTTACCCAGAACTGGAACTGGAACTGGCCTTACTTCGCAAACTGTGAATTGAAGCAAGGATTTTTGTTTCGCGCGCAATTTATGGAAAGTGTTTAAAATGTCGTTAAGTGTAGAAGGCAAAGTGAAGGAAATCGATGAAATATAATTTTCAAATCTCGGCTTTGCTTGAGAGTTGAAATTAACTCCGTTACTCAGTCCTTGTGAACACTTTATTCCCCCTTTTTTTTCTTCGCCTGTAATTAACAGAAATATGATGCGGATCAGAAGGTTGAATTGGATGAGTACCTGATGGAAGCCATGATGTGCATGCTGGTACCACACACCCACAGCCTCACAGATGAAGTTTGCAAACCGGTGCGTAGTATTGCTATTTTAACCCTCTTCCCTTGGAGGGGGCTATGTTAATCTGGGATGGGAAAATGCTGTGTTAACATTTGATGGGAGGGGGGCTATGTTAATTGTCAATGGTTATCCGACCGGTTAGCTCACTCGGTAGAGCACCGGACTACCGTGCGGAAGATTGCGGGTTCAAACCCCGGCCGGACCAGCACTCTGGGTTTTTAAGAATAATTGAGGAGAAAGTGTTGTCCTTGTAATGACAACTGCAACCGGTTAGACTTTCTAGTCTTCTCGAATAAGGACGATAAACCGTAGGTCCCGTCTCATAGCACTTGTTCAAATAATCTGTGGGACATTAAAGAACCCACACACTGTAGAGTAGGGGACGCAGTCTATGTCTATCGCTGACTTCATGTCTTTCGCATTCATGTGTGGGTCGGGTGGGTGAATGAGCAACCTAGAATCGCGTTCGCAATGCAAAACTTGTCCTTTCATTTCAAACGCCGACAAAATATCGGGCCCAAGCGATCTGTTGAGATCACTGAATTTAACTCCGCAAATGTTATCTATTGCATGACCTGTACATTATGCAAAAAGTTATACAACGGCGAAACGGGAACATGACTATGCGACCGATTCCAAGAACACCTACTTGATGTTGAAAAAAGTCACAAAGACGAATCCAAACCAGTCGCCCTGCATTTTAGTCTCCCTAACATGTCGATCTCCGGCCTTTCCCTACATCAAGGTACAACGGAAAGCCGTAAAAATCTCGAGCAAAAATTCACCTTTCAGATCGCCGGGCACCCTTAATCCCCACGGTATCAATGAACGCTTTTCATTCAATTAATTTATTCCGTTTTTTACGTTACCATGTTCCCACCAATAGCGTAGCTCCTTCTTCTGCGTATAAGCCATACACAACCCACAGTTCCTCGATTCGCTCTGACGAAGGGCTAACGCTCGAAACGTCAGCTTTTTGAATCCCAATATGGTGGTCAATTTACATTATCAACTCCGTTGATAAACCAAATTTTCGTGTTTCACTCCCCCACCGATGCAGCACCACAGTTTCTTTAGAACTAACTCCCTTTATTCATTTGAGTTCAAATGTGGACTAATAGCGGCTGCCAGTGGCGCCCTTATATCCAATCTAACCCCACAGAAGGACTGTAAACTGCCATGAAAGTATGTGATATGTGTGGTATGTAAATACGTTATCATCATCATCATCATCATCATCATCATCATCATCATCAATGGGAGGTGGGGCATGTTATGCCCCGAATAGAGGGGACTAAGTTAACTCCTTATGGGACTGGCTGTAATCTCGATGGGAAGGGAGTTATGTTAAACTTGATGGGAGGGGTCATGTAAACTCGTGGTGGAAGGGGGCTGTGTTAATCCCGATGGGAGAGGAGTATGGTAATGTTTGAGAGAGGGTTGTGGTGTCGTGTTGGGAGAGGATCACTTTCTTCAACATTATAGATGAAACAGATATAAAATGTGCACTTCTTGCAGATGATCAAGCCCGTGGAACAGAGCATCCCCACACCGCTCAAACAAGCGCTCTCATTGAGTGACAAGTATGACACATATGTGGAAACGAGCATCCGAGACACAATCGAGAAAGGTGAGCGTACTGGGGGCTTTAGGGTTGTTTTACAATGTTACTAAGCCGCTTGAGAAACTGAATTGCAAGTTGACGTAAGTTGACTTGTGTGAACATGTTTGTTCAAGACTTGTTCGTTTGGCCATACCATGCGAGTCCCAGCATACCCGTCAGATTCACCTCTTGACCATTTACAGTGGGGTTTTTTCGAAGTAGGAGGGGGGAGAAATATGCGTACTGTTGTTTACCCTCAATATTTCTCCCTTAGTTTCCTCTGAAACGTTTGTCTCACTGCCTTAATCGCCTTGATCCAGTGGTAAAGGGCTTCGATCGCCGGAATGTCGTTGATTCACTCTTGTTCCCAGACGTAGTGTTGTTTCCTTACAAAACAAACTTCGTTCTTAGCACTGCCTCTGTCTACCCAGGTTTAGAGATGGCTACCAGCGAACTGTGAGATAAGCCTAACAAAATTATTCAAGCAGAGAGGAAGGCCTACTTTAAGCCAAAGGAGAAGTGCTGATTCACTTACTATACACAAATAAGAGAAGCGTGTCAGTGGCGATGAGCTAATTCAGTCTTCAGTCCGTTGCACACGACAAGGGCTTTACGCTCGCTTCTTTTTCATAAATTATTGTTGCTTGTTACACAGTTTGTGGAATTGGACGTGCCCCAGTAGCCCAGGCTAGCGGTGAACTGACTGCAGCGGAGCCAAAGAAAACTGAAGAACCCAAAGCAGAAGAAACAGCGAAAGATACCGAAGAGAAGCAACAAGAGGAACCGAAAGCAAAACAGTCGACTGAGGAACCAAAAGCCGAAGAAAAACCGAGCGAGGAACCGAAAGCCGAGGAGAAGCCGAGCGAGGAACCGAAAGCCGAGGAAAAGTCGATCGAGGAACCGAAAGCCGAAGAAAAGCCCAGCGAGGAACCGAAAGCCGAGGAGAAGCCGAGCGAGGAACCGAAAGCCGAGGAAAAGTCGATCGAGGAACCGAAAGCCGAAGAAAAGCCCAGCGAGGAACCGAAAGCCGGGGAGAAGGCGAGCGAGGAACCGAAAGCCAAGGAGAAGCCGAGTGAAGAAGAGAAACAGACGGCACCCGAAGGCAGATCGGACGATCAGAAAGCCGAAGAGACAACTGAGCTTTAAATTACTTTTGCTACAACTTACACGTTCAAGACTATATTGTTTTAGAAAGAACACTTTGTTAGTCCTAGTAATTATCGGCATCAGTTTTTTCTAAGGTATTAACACAAAATCGAGAATGGTACATTAGAAGTGAAGGAATTAATCACCGAATAACAATTCCCGCTTATTATGTACATTCACTTGAAAGGAACATTTGTACCTAGCCTGTTCCATGCTCTCAAAATTAAATTTCAATGAATAGACAAGATATACATCAGTACATAATATGCCAGGATACCGGAAAAAGGGACGTTGTCCAAGTAACACAGAATTTATTGAATGAACCGTTTTAAATAAAATGTGTAAAATACAGTGGTATTGTATTTCTGGAAGAATATCAATTTCAGTATCGCTTTTAGGTTCCTATCTTTATTATGGCCGGGGAATCGTTTTTCGAAAAATTTAAGATGGCTGTGAAGGCCTTTCTTCGATTTTTGTTTAATCGTTGCAAAATGCGGGACCCAACATGCTGATTACTGTCCAATACCGTAAAAGCTCTATTAACCCCCCCCCCCCCACGGGGGCTTATTGGAGAGGGGGGCTTAATAGAGGGAGGGGGGGGGCTTATTTCAAATCTTTGAACACGCCGTTTTCGTGTTAAATAGTTTCTGTACAAATCTCAAATAAATGCAGTAAAACTTTATTATTTAATACCAAGCAGGAAACAGCTTTGTGTGTTTTATTGTATATATGTTTAAAAACAAACCAACTGGGCCGCATAAAGTGTATTTCGTATGAGGGAATAGGAGGCAATAATAACAAAATCTCGTGTACCAAAAGGGAGGGGGGGGGGGGGGGGGCTTATGACGAAAAGCGACTCCGACTCCCAACCGGGGGGGCTTATTACAGAGGGAGGGCTTAATAGAGCTTTTACGGTAATAGAAAAACAAAATAAGGGTCATCGACCTCGTTTTTCAGGTTTTCATAACTAAATTAAAAAACTAATATTAACTTTAAAAAGGGTGTTTCTAACATTTTAGACTGTTGCTATGGTAACCCATCATGTCACACAATTGTGAAAGTTGTGTTCGCCAATGATTGATTTCATCCCTTTATTTTGGTATTAATTATTTTATAAATTTACAAAGTGCTGAGCCATCAAATTGTGAGTGTTACGAAGGGCTGGAAAGCGATATCAATCGATCGTCAGGCTTAATTCTTTTTTTATTTGCTTGGTAAACCAGTAAAACAATGATTCTAGAGAGACCCACGTAGGAGAAATAATAAGCGTATGACCAAGCGGTATTGAGTAACACGTCTAACAACGAGCATTTCAGTGTCCGCAATCGATAATTCCCTCAGTTCTTTTCCCTTGCTTTCCAAGACGGTGTTTAACAGCCGTTTTATAATCAATTTCCCACAATATTTCAATTTTACAGTAAGTCCGAACCCGTTAATAATCTCTAACTGCTGAATACGGTGAATTCGGCAGTATTTTGTTTTTTTGGTATGTTTTGTTTCTTTTTTGTTAAAACACAAGTGGTTAATAAATAGAGTGGTGGTGTCCGTTATGAAGCGATTAAGGGTCTAGGAGCCAGTCATTACCAAAGAGGTTGTAAAGCAAGGGTAAAAGAACTAAAGATTTGAAACAGTGCGTTAAAAATATATAAAAATCCGATAAAATTACAGTTTGTGTCTTTTCAGGGGACAGTTCTCAAAATATGACCATTTCTATAGGGTTTGTGATTTGTTCCAGTCGTTTCAAGATTTGTTCGTAGTACAAAATATGTCATGTTTTTTTTCGTGCAGGAGGCCATTCCTATGCAAACGGACTGCCAGCGATATAGTTTTGTGACTTGGACTTCGATTCATTTCCAGGCCCCTAGTAGGCCATCTGAGCAAATGATCACCCAGACTAACCAAGAAGACTGGGCCTTCAGAATCGCCCAACGCGAAGTGGCATTAAACAATTTAACTCCCAACACTGACCAATTCATTTCTCCTAAAGCCCTGGCTAAACGATCAAACATTTTCATCCAACATCGTGTTGGATGAGCATGTTTGACCGTTTAGCCACGTCTCTCAACATTGCATTTAAATGGTTTTTCATGTTTGATCTAGATGAAACATTTTCATCCAGCATTTCGCGTTACGAACAAATGTTTGATCGTTTAGCCACCCCAAACAATAAAGCGTGTACAGCTGGCAAAAAGCTACCAAATGAACCACATAAAATCGTTCTGTGGACTCACTCTGTCTAGTGTTTGGCCAAACATTGTTTGTGCGTTTAGCCACCCTACGTTATGTTTGACAAACACGATGTTGGATGAAAATGTTTGATCGTTCATCCGGGGCTTTACAGTTTCGCTACTTGATTGACCATACAGGTCGTGAGAATAAAGCAAATGATCATTAGGCATGGAACGCCTCCATGTTTAACCAGTTCTCCAAACAAGTGCCAAACGAAAAAGAGAACTGTTACGAGAATATCCAATTTGATGTCAGGCTGAGTCCACTGAATCTGGCGGGCAACTATTGCGCAGTATACCTAAATACACTAATAAACAATTGTGGCATCGAATTAAAATTGCTAGATTTGTTTGCTGCAAAGTCGGTTACACGAGGAATGTTTTGTGCAACTTGCGAAAAAATTTTCATTGCGAGGTGAATTGCACGCGAGTCGATACGTGTACCACCACCTTACCTATCATTTTTCTGTGCAGAAAGCATTCATAAATAATACAAACATTATTTGCGATATACTTGTAATCATCTATGTGTAAATGACTTGCTAAAATCAACTTTTCTTTGCGCCTCTGTCATGTTAACATAAAAAAATGTTCTGAGCGAATGAACGTCGTATTCTTGGATTAAAACATTGTTTTTCTTCAAACATTGCCTTGACTGCAACTTTGTTAATTATAAAGTTGTTATGTCTTGATCTCGACTTGAGACGAAGCCCTGGTCTTCAGCCATACATAAACGGCTCGTTGTTTCCCCCACATACACGTATATTTGCACTGATCTGCACTGATTACTTCATTGATCCACTACTTGCTGGTAGTAATTTCTCGCTTTCTATTCCATCTTTAAGCTTTTCATCCACAAAAATTTCCGTCGCCCTCGATTACCGGAATGGGCAGAGTTTGTCTTCATTTGTATCCCTCTGTTGAGCACAGGTTTGAGCCGAGGATGAATTTTTTTTTCAGTTCTTCGCCTCCGCGTTTTCTTTGAGAACTTCTACATAATTCGAAGGAAAGTAACCAACCTGCAATGCAACAACAATCTTAAACCCTATTTCTTAATGATGCTATTTTATTTCCAATGCCTTGATTAAAAAAAAAAACGATGAATCTATCACTATTCATAGTTTAAAAGGTAAGTTCCAAACGTGCCAACAAGGTCCGAAATATGAGAATGAATATATGAAAATCATGTATTTGAACTGCGGATTAATGATTAAATATATGACTGATCATGCTTAAGTGGTGTTCGTAACAGCGATGATCAGTCACATATTTAAGGTCCCAAATGTTTCGTACTTATTGTTTAAATGAAAGAAGACAAACCCAAGACGCAGCAAAAGCGGGTAAGATCAAAGGCTTCTTTGAGCGAACTCATTCATGTATAAAGCTAAATACAGTGAAATCTCCCCGTAACGAAAGCTGTTGCCCCGATAGAAACACAGCGCAATTTAGAAACGATGGGAAATTACCCAAAGGTAGCCGTTAAGTCATCGGGTTGTGGCAACCTCCAGGTCGGTAGTTTATATTCCGAGCGAAAGGTTAAGCCATTAAGTTATCTCAAGGTCGGTAATAATATGATGCATATTGACAAACTATTTGGCTTCATGAAATGCTCGCATGTATAGACTAAACTAATTACGAATTACGCCGTTATCTTAACGCCGCCAAAAATGAAAGGTCGTTCTTTCAGAAGTTCTTCCAGCTGCCTTGCTAAACCAAGAAATTTTATCCACCAAATGGCCAGAAAATCAGCTACCCAGCGGTTTGCGCACCATTTTGTGACGTCACTTCCGTTTCGGTCTACACAGATTTTTGTTCACGCCAAAATTTCCTCTTCACAACAACTCAATCTATTTGCATGCGCGCATGAGTTAAAAATTGGCGAAAATGGGGATTTAAGACTCACCCTACGATGGAAGTTCGACTTGTGATACCGCAAAGCCAAGTATATCTCTTCTTTCTTTGTGTTTTGTCGTCTTTTCTTGTTTTTGTTTTTGTTACTAGATTTTTATTTCTTTTGGGGGGCAAAACCAGCTCAAAAGACCGGCAGACGACTAAAAACTAGCACAGCCTACCTGACCATCACATTCGCCTTTCCACCAATCACCCTCTTTGTTGAGTATAAGAATCTTGGAATTTCTCTGCAAGAGAAGTGAAAACAGTCAACGGAATGATTATTGCGAAATGACTGATGGTGCCAAAGCAAGACAAGTGAGTTAACCCCAACCCTCCCCTCACCACCTGTAACTCCGCCTTTTCGAGTCAATACCTGAGGTGGATTTAACGTTTTAACCCGTGCAATACCTGAGCTGGATTTAACGTTTTAACCCGTGCAATACCTGAGCTGGATTTAACGTTTTAACCCGTGCAATACCTGAGCTGGATTTAACGTTTCAACCCGTGCAATACCTGAGCTGGATTTAACGTTTTAACCCGTGCAATGAAACCATGAAAGCATTTGAGCAACGACATCCATGGTTCTGCAGATAGTGCTGCCCAAGGCGGTTCTAAGGCTATTGACGAGTGCTTTCCTGTGCTGCTTTTTATTATGTTGTAGATAGAGTGAATAAAATCCGTGTGACCTTCAGATGCTGGTCACTTCTAAGTGTAATAATGAAATCCTAAAGTGATATCGCGGTGGAGGTTGAAATAGAAGACCCTGGTGCTATTCGTTTTTCTTGAATGACCTTTCTACGAAACAGATGGAAAAGTAGCGAAAATTTTGTTTTTACCTGAATTGTTATCTCTTTAGCGTTCCTGGCACTATAAGGATACATGGCTTTGGCCCAACCAACACCTAGAAGTAAATAAGCTAAAAATATAACATTTACTTTAAAATACGATTGAGTGAATGAACGAACTCTATTTACCACAGAATTCAAACAGTTGAGCACTGATTTATATTGAAACTGTATAAATATTAAGTAAATTATATACATCACATTAACTAAAAGCTTACATTGAAGTTAACAAGGGGTGGTTGGGGGGGGGGGGGGGGGTACAACTTGGGCAATGCAAAATAACTTTGTCTATTACGAACTCAAATGTGAAAGAATCAGTGGTAAAATGATAACGTGTCCCAAAGCCAGTTCTAAACAGAAATCATTTCTCTACAAGTTGGCTAGAACTCCTTAAGAAGAGCAAGACTGCAAACGCTTTGACGATGATGATTCTTATTATTAAGTGTCTGTAATATGTAGCTGGTGGGGGGGGGGGGAGTCCCCTCTACTCATTGTAGACACCATAGGCGTACGGGCAATTTTTTGCCGGGGGGGGGGGGGGGGGCGGTGAACCATTTGCCCAAAACATTCTCGCAAGTTGCCCAAATATTTACGAAAGAAACGAGGGTCATGCGATGCAGTAACATAGGCCTACATATGAAGTGAAACACGTTAAACGAAATAGCTGTCTCTGCCATTTCGACGGCCGGAGATATCAGTGATACGATCCATGTCATTGTTGACTACAGAGTTGGCATTTGCCCTTTCATATAATATAAAGTGCGATGTTACTGATACACTGTTGCCCCATGATGCTGCGGAGGTACGTTTTCAACCTGCGCATCGCACTGAATTATCGTTCTGCAGAACACGATGTAGCAGTGACCGCTGCAAGAACATTAGAAAATTCTGGAAACACATTAGAAAATTCTGGAAACATATCAAGTAGATCACTCTCGTGCATTGCAGGCCCGTCGACAGGTTTTTGCGTGGGGAGGTGCGTTTAAGCGCCGAAGGTTGGAATTGCAAGCGCCTGCGGCTAGAGATTGTATGGGGGGATCCGGGGGCACTCCCCGGGAAATTTTGAAAAAAAAATGACCGTTCAAGACTTCATTTTGTGCGTTTTCCGAAATACGTTACATTGAAAATCAGACAGTCAAGATCAAACGTAAAAACGTCAAAACTTAATTAATACTTAACGTTTATACTTAATTCAAGCAGTGAAAACGTAAAGCTTGTGGGATGTGGCTGGAGTGACAAGGATATACCTCACAAATTAATGTGATTTGGTAAGCTGAAGCCACTCTAAAGGCACTAAGGCCACATGGTAGCGGGCATTACCCCTTAAATCTACCAAAGCAAAGATTGAGCCCAAGCATTAGCAGCCATGGACAGCTGTTTCGGCCTTGTTAGGCCTCATCAGCATGGCATAGCTAATGCTCAGGCTAGTGTACCCACATATCCATAAAACAAGCAGTGAAAACGTAAAGCTTGTGGGATGTGGCTGGAGTGACAAGGATATACCTCACAAATTAATGTGATTTGGTAAGCTGAAGCCACTCTAAAGGCACTAAGGCCACATGGTAGCGGGCATTACCCCTTAAATCTACCAAAGCAAAGATTGAGCCCAAGCATTAGCAGCCATGGACAGCTGTTTCGGCCTTGTTAGGCCTCATCAGCATGGCATAGCTAATGCTCAGGCTCAAGTACCCACATATCCATAAAACAAGCAGTGAAAACGTAAAGCTTGTGGGATGTGGCTGGAGTGACAAGGATATACCTCACAAATTAATGTGATTTGGTAAGCTGAAGCCACTCTAAAGGCACTAAGGCCACATGGTAGCGGGCATTACCCCTTAAATCTACCAAAGCAAAGATTGAGCCCAAGCATTAGCAGCCATGGACAGCTGTTTCGGCCTTGTTAGGCCTCATCAGCATGGCATAGCTAATGCTCAGGCTCAAGTACCCACATATCCATAAAACAAGCAGTGAAAACGTAAAGCTTGTGGGATGTGGCTGGAGTGACAAGGATATACCTCACAAATTAATGTGATTTGGTAAGCTGAAGCCACTCTAAAGGCACTAAGGCCACATGGTAGCGGGCATTACCCCTTAAATCTACCAAAGCAAAGA
This sequence comes from Pachyseris speciosa, assembly GCA_016490735.1. Classification (NCBI taxonomy): domain Eukaryota; kingdom Metazoa; phylum Cnidaria; class Anthozoa; order Scleractinia; family Pachyseridae; genus Pachyseris; species Pachyseris speciosa. Next base: position 528,449 of record JAEMWC010000481.1, read on the forward strand.
TTGAGCCCAAGCATTAGCAGCCATGGACAGCTGTTTCGGCCTTGTTAGGCCTCATCAGCATGGCATAGCTAATGCTCAGGCTCAAGTACCCACATATCCATAAAACAAGCAGTGAAAACGTAAAGCTTGTGGGATGTGGCTGGAGTGACAAGGATATACCTCACAAATTAATGTGATTTGGTAAGCTGAAGCCACTCTAAAGGCACTAAGGCCACATGGTAGCGGGCATTACCCCTTAAATCTACCAAAGCAAAGATTGAGCCCAAGCATTAGCAGCCATGGACAGCTGTTTCGGCCTTGTTAGGCCTCATCAGCATGGCATAGCTAATGCTCAGGCTCAAGTACCCACATATCCATAAAACAAGCAGTGAAAACGTAAAGCTTGTGGGATGTGGCTGGAGTGACAAGGATATACCTCACAAATTAATGTGATTTGGTAAGCTGAAGCCACTCTAAAGGCACTAAGGCCACATGGTAGCGGGCATTACCCCTTAAATCTACCAAAGCAAAGATTGAGCCCAAGCATTAGCAGCCATGGACAGCTGTTTCGGCCTTGTTAGGCCTCATCAGCATGGCATAGCTAATGCTCAGGCTCAAGTACCCACATATCCATAAAACAAGCAGTGAAAACGTAAAGCTTGTGGGATGTGGCTGGAGTGACAAGGATATACCTCACAAATTAATGTGATTTGGTAAGCTGAAGCCACTCTAAAGGCACTAAGGCCACATGGTAGCGGGCATTACCCCTTAAATCTACCAAAGCAAAGATTGAGCCCAAGCATTAGCAGCCATGGACAGCTGTTTCGGCCTTGTTAGGCCTCATCAGCATGGCATAGCTAATGCTCAGGCTCAAGTACCCACATATCCATAAAACAAGCAGTGAAAACGTAAAGCTTGTGGGATGTGGCTGGAGTGACAAGGATATACCTCACAAATTAATGTGATTTGGTAAGCTGAAGCCACTCTAAAGGCACTAAGGCCACATGGTAGCGGGCATTACCCCTTAAATCTACCAAAGCAAAGATTGAGCCCAAGCATTAGCAGCCATGGACAGCTGTTTCGGCCTTGTTAGGCCTCATCAGCATGGCATAGCTAATGCTCAGGCTCAAGTACCCACATATCCATAAAACAAGCAGTGAAAACGTAAAGCTTGTGGGATGTGGCTGGAGTGACAAGGATATACCTCACAAATTAATGTGATTTGGTAAGCTGAAGCCACTCTAAAGGCACTAAGGCCACATGGTAGCGGGCATTACCCCTTAAATCTACCAAAGCAAAGATTGAGCCCAAGCATTAGCAGCCATGGACAGCTGTTTCGGCCTTGTTAGGCCTCATCAGCATGGCATAGCTAATGCTCAGGCTCAAGTACCCACATATCCATAAAACAAGCAGTGAAAACGTAAAGCTTGTGGGATGTGGCTGGAGTGACAAGGATATACCTCACAAATTAATGTGATTTGGTAAGCTGAAGCCACTCTAAAGGCACTAAGGCCACATGGTAGCGGGCATTACCCCTTAAATCTACCAAAGCAAAGATTGAGCCCAAGCATTAGCAGCCATGGACAGCTGTTTCGGCCTTGTTAGGCCTCATCAGCATGGCATAGCTAATGCTCAGGCTCAAGTACCCACATATCCATAAAACAAGCAGTGAAAACGTTAAGCTTGTGGGATGTGGCTGGAGTGACAAGGATATACCTCACAAATTAATGTGATTTGGTAAGCTGAAGCCACTCTAAAGGCACTAAGGCCACATGGTAGCGGGCATTACCCCTTAAATCTACCAAAGCAAAGATTGAGCCCAAGCATTAGCAGCCATGGACAGCTGTTTCGGCCTTGTTAGGCCTCATCAGCATGGCATAGCTAATGCTCAGGCTCAAGTACCCACATATCCATAAAACAAGCAGTGAAAACGTAAAGCTTGTGGGATGTGGCTGGAGTGACAAGGATATACCTCACAAATTAATGTGATTTGGTAAGCTGAAGCCACTCTAAAGGCACTAAGGCCACATGGTAGCGGGCATTACCCCTTAAATCTACCAAAGCAAAGATTGAGCCCAAGCATTAGCAGCCATGGACAGCTGTTTCGGCCTTGTTAGGCCTCATCAGCATGGCATAGCTAATGCTCAGGCTCAAGTACCCACATATCCATAAAACAAGCAGTGAAAACGTAAAGCTTGTGGGATGTGGCTGGAGTGACAAGGATATACCTCACAAATTAATGTGATTTGGTAAGCTGAAGCCACTCTAAAGGCACTAAGGCCACATGGTAGCGGGCATTACCCCTTAAATCTACCAAAGCAAAGATTGAGCCCAAGCATTAGCAGCCATGGACAGCTGTTTCGGCCTTGTTAGGCCTCATCAGCATGGCATAGCTAATGCTCAGGCTCAAGTACCCACATATCCATAAAACAAGCAGTGAAAACGTAAAGCTTGTGGGATGTGGCTGGAGTGACAAGGATATACCTCACAAATTAATGTGATTTGGTAAGCTGAAGCCACTCTAAAGGCACTAAGGCCACATGGTAGCGGGCATTACCCCTTAAATCTACCAAAGCAAAGATTGAGCCCAAGCATTAGCAGCCATGGACAGCTGTTTCGGCCTTGTTAGGCCTCATCAGCATGGCATAGCTAATGCTCAGGCTCAAGTACCCACATATCCATAAAACAAGCAGTGAAAACGTAAAGCTTGTGGGATGTGGCTGGAGTGACAAGGATATACCTCACAAATTAATGTGATTTGGTAAGCTGAAGCCACTCTAAAGGCACTAAGGCCACATGGTAGCGGGCATTACCCCTTAAATCTACCAAAGCAAAGATTGAGCCCAAGCATTAGCAGCCATGGACAGCTGTTTCGGCCTTGTTAGGCCTCATCAGCATGGCATAGCTAATGCTCAGGCTCAAGTACCCACATATCCATAAAACAAGCAGTGAAAACGTAAAGCTTGTGGGATGTGGCTGGAGTGACAAGGATATACCTCACAAATTAATGTGATTTGGTAAGCTGAAGCCACTCTAAAGGCACTAAGGCCACATGGTAGCGGGCATTACCCCTTAAATCTACCAAAGCAAAGATTGAGCCCAAGCATTAGCAGCCATGGACAGCTGTTTCGGCCTTGTTAGGCCTCATCAGCATGGCATAGCTAATGCTCAGGCTCAAGTACCCACATATCCATAAAACAAGCAGTGAAAACGTAAAGCTTGTGGGATGTGGCTGGAGTGACAAGGATATACCTCACAAATTAATGTGATTTGGTAAGCTGAAGCCACTCTAAAGGCACTAAGGCCACATGGTAGCGGGCATTACCCCTTAAATCTACCAAAGCAAAGATTGAGCCCAAGCATTAGCAGCCATGGACAGCTGTTTCGGCCTTGTTAGGCCTCATCAGCATGGCATAGCTAATGCTCAGGCTCAAGTACCCACATATCCATAAAACAAGCAGTGAAAACGTAAAGCTTGTGGGATGTGGCTGGAGTGACAAGGATATACCTCACAAATTAATGTGATTTGGTAAGCTGAAGCCTTTGGTAGATTTAAGGGGTAATGCCCGCTACCATGTGGCCTTAGTGCCTTTAGAGTGGCTTCAGCTTACCAAATCACATTAATTTGTGAGGTATATCCTTGTCACTCCAGCCACATCCCACAAGCTTTACGTTTTCACTGCTTGTTTTATGGATATGTGGGTACTTGAGCCTGAGCATTAGCTATGCCATGCTGATGAGGCCTAACAAGGCCGAAACAGCTGTCCATGGCTGCTAATGCTTGGGCTCAATCTTTGCTTTGGTAGATTTAAGGGTAATGCCCGCTACCATGTGGCCTTAGTGCCTTTAGAGTGGCTTCAGCTTACCAAATCACATTAATTTGTGAGGTATATCCTTGTCACTCCAGCCACATCCCACAAGCTTTACGTTTTCACTGCTTGTTTTATGGATATGTGGGTACTTGAGCCTGAGCATTAGCTATGCCATGCTGATGAGGCCTAACAAGGCCGAAACAGCTGTCCATGGCTGCTAATGCTTGGGCTCAATCTTTGCTTTGGTAGATTTAAGGGGTAATGCCCGCTACCATGTGGCCTTAGTGCCTTTAGAGTGGCTTCAGCTTACCAAATCACATTAATTTGTGAGGTATATCCTTGTCACTCCAGCCACATCCCACAAGCTTTACGTTTTCACTGCTTGTTTTATGGATATGTGGGTACTTGAGCCTGAGCATTAGCTATGCCATGCTGATGAGGCCTAACAAGGCCGAAACAGCTGTCCATGGCTGCTAATGCTTGGGCTCAATCTTTGCTTTGGTAGATTTAAGGGGTAATGCCCGCTACCATGTGGCCTTAGTGCCTTTAGAGTGGCTTCAGCTTACCAAATCACATTAATTTGTGAGGTATATCCTTGTCACTCCAGCCACATCCCACAAGCTTTACGTTTTCACTGCTTGTTTTATGGATATGTGGGTACTTGAGCCTGAGCATTAGCTATGCCATGCTGATGAGGCCTAACAAGGCCGAAACAGCTGTCCATGGCTGCTAATGCTTGGGCTCAATCTTTGCTTTGGTAGATTTAAGGGGTAATGCCCGCTACCATGTGGCCTTAGTGCCTTTAGAGTGGCTTCAGCTTACCAAATCACATTAATTTGTGAGGTATATCCGTTTATACTTAATTGTTGAGTAGTGTGCCAAAGCTCAAGCCTCCTTGAATGCTTCAGGGTAAACAAATCTACCGGTTCGCATTAACGCAAGCGAAAAGAGCCTTACTTGATGTATGTGCGGAGTCGTCTTAGAGCACTTGCGCTCCTTTCACATTCGCAGCTAGACTTTCGAAAAAGTCCGTCGTCCTATTTTAAGCAACAACAACGGCGACGGCAACGAGAACGTCACAAAACAATAGGCTTAATTAGGAAAAACAATCGCTCTGCACGTGCGTTTTATATTTTGGTACATTTCTTTGCCGTCCTCATCAAAACAACAACGTGAAATGACCAAATTTTAGGTTTTGTGGAGAACGTGAGCCTATGACGGTGAACTCTTCTTTCTTTTTCCCAACTTCAACGCCGTTCTTGCTAATTTAGGGACCGTTCATTTTTTATGGGGTAGGGGGGGCTGGTGGGATTTGGAGGAGTGTAATTTGAAAATTGTATGACCCCCCCCAATTTCCGATTTTTTTTCGCATGCCCCCCCCCCCATCAGAGTAATTTTTTGGAAGGCCCCCCCCCCATGAATAAAAAAATACATAAGGTATTAAAAAAGTTACTGCATTACAATTTCGTTTTGTTACAGTTCACGTAATTTAGTGAAAGAAAGCTGAAAGCTAGAAAGCTGTTTTTAACAAATCCTCACTTAAAAGAATGAAAAGTCAATTTCAGCTCTTCTTGTTACTGCTCGTCCTGAGCGTGTTGTAGCTGGCCGCTCGTCTACATATTCCTCGTCTGAGGCGATAAAAGCAAGAACGACATCATTTAATCGTCTTCAGAGTCAGGGGCATCACTCTTGTAATCATCATCAGTTTCTTCTCCCTCACTGCTTTCACCACTGCTGTCTACTTGACCTGATTCATTGCTGCCTCTCACTTCGGCTTGACCTGTTCTGAGAGTATTCATCTGCAGGAAGTGTCCTATAATTGTCTTCACTTTGTCATTCTTGCTGCTCTTCTGATGCTGTTTTAATAGCCAATGATGTTGTAAGTATTTGTTCAGAGAGGCTGTTGAGTAACTGAAAGGGCAGTTAAAAATTCTGAGTGATCATGACTCCACGCTCTTCAAGGCGAATGGCATTACCCTGAAGCCTGACAAGAAATTCCACCATGACTTCAATGTGCAGCACATCGCTAGGATTGAGGCAAAGCAGTTCAAAGTTTCAGGGGAATTAGAAAACCTCGAAAAAAAGAAGGAGACCTTTGACCAGGTCTTCAAGGGCTTAACAGGACACTATGTGTCAAAAAAAAGAAAATTAAAACAAAACCGTAGGAAATCAAAAGGCAGAAAACGCAAACGGTTTGAAAACAACGTCCTACGCGTGTATCATATCTGCATTGCAAATCCCCTTGCAAAAGAGCTTCCCAATTGTCTTCTTTATCCTCCCTCCATGACAATTCCGGAAGCGTGCATAAACGATGAAGATGTAGCAGCATTGTTGCTAACACGGGATGCAGCATTCATCGCTCACCTACTGCAATCAAGCTACTTCAGCAACGCGGCACAAAGCAGGCTTATTACCAACCTTAAGCCAGAAGTAAGAAACAGGATGTATTGCTTCCTGCATCCTGAAGATTATAGCTCAAACGTCGGAGACACGAACAAAGAGGAAGAAGAAAACGACGAAGAAGAGGAAGAAGAGGAAGACAACGAAGAAGAACAGGAGGAAGAAGAAGAGGAACACAGCGACGACGAGATCAAGGAGAACGTCGAAAATGAGGAAGGGGACACCTCGTAGTAGTTTCATGCCCTTCCCATTAAATTTCTCAGACAAAAGCTCTGGTAACGAGGTCAGTTCCAATTCAGGACTCAAATTATTGGTTTAAATTATTTGAGCTTGACAACAACATCTTTATGAATGAAAAGAAAGTTGTTGCTATTCAAGACTGTTATTATGGTATGTTCACTGTCCTTATAAAATATAAAAGCTGTTGAGAAGTTTTCTTGTTACCCTGCATATTTGTTATAAATAAAAGAGCACAATTTTTCTTCCATTTGTAAACATCTCTTATCCTATTTTTAATCTAATTTTTTCGTCCGACCCCCCCCCCCCCCACCCCCCTCCCTTTCCTTCATTTTTTTTTGGCTGGCCCCCCTTTTAAGCCAATTTTTTTCGAGTGGCCCCCCCCAAATTCCACCAGCCCCCCTCTCTCATAAAAAATGAACGGTCCCTTAGCTCCAGGATAGCTCGCCCACATTTTACAAGTTACAGAAGTTGGAATAATAGCGAAAGAGTTACGATAACGAGAAGTTAGATTTTCAAATGACGTTTTCGTTGCCGTTGCCGTCGTCGTTGCTTAAGGTCTCTAATATGGCGCGCGACGAAGGACTTTTCATACTTGATTGGCGCCAATTTTAGCGAACCAAAAAACGGGTCGCTGCGCTTAAACCAATCAGAGTAGATCTTTGGGACTCTCGGGGATAACGTTGTCAACCAAAAGTAATCTTGAGCAACGAAACGTGACTTGCGGTTGAAATTCCAACGTGGGGATGATTGCGAAAGCGATAACTGACAGATGCGAGTCACGCCTTAAGTCACGCCACTCTCCATTTTTGGCGCGAAACGCAAATGAAAACCCTTCAAGCCAGACAAGTCGAGCTCTCGCGACTTAGTCGCTCGCTCAGCCGCTTCGTGGCCTAAAAAGCTCTCTCCTCTCGGCTTTTCTGCTGTGAGTCTCGAGAGGTCGACTTGTGGCAAGTCTAATTCGCAGCTAGTGGCTGGAATTGTGCAACAAATCTTCAAGAGGTCGCAAAGATTTGGGTACAAATCCCTCAAGCTGACTTTTGCAGCGGTATTGGGTCTTTCCTGTTTTGGCTTCGAGTTGAATCCGAAATAGCCTTCCAGAAATTTAATAGTATCGACATAGCAGGGGATCACATAACGGACACAAAATGAAAACGGTTCAATAAATTGGGTTTAATTTTCAAACTACACAATAAGCGAGTCAGAACGGAAGTATTACAGTTATTTTGCGTTTACCGTTTTTGTAATAACTTAATTTCTTTTTAATCGCCGGTATCTAGTAAACGGACTTTCACGGCCCGTGGGGGGTGCGTACGCGCCCGTCGCACCCCCCCTACCTACAGGCCTGCATTGTCTCCAGCATTTCTGTAACAGTCATGTACATGTAGCCGAATCCGCGCACACGACGAAAACTCGCCTACATTTTCTCGGCTTGGCTTCCAGAATCTGGCCGTCGATATTATAAAATTTAGCAACGCGGGAGAAGCTTTCTTTACTGAACAAGTGCTTCACTGTGATAGATATTTCCCAAACCTCAGAGTATTTGCCTACCTCAGGTTAACATGGAAAATATCTACCTCTTCGACAAAAAACGTGGAAACTTCTGAAAAACTGGCTTTGCCCAAATTTCTCTTGCTGCCCAAAAAAACAAAAAACAGTTGCCCAAAATTTGGGGGGGCTACAGCCCCCCAGCCCCCCCGACCCGTAGGCCTATGGTAGACACCTAAAAATACAAACAGTATGTCTACGTCTCCAATCATCAAGTTCTCGTGTCGTACCTTTTCCTTTTGGTTCTTCGTTAACTCCATGCCGCAGTTTCGTGTCAAGTCCTGGAAAACTCACACCCAGAGTGTTGGCCTTGTAGTACTCAACTAGTTCCTAAAGGTGAAAAGACAGTAAATGGAATGAATCTAAACTAAATTACATTACTGGGAAATTCAACTGTAAGGATACAGTAATCATAATAGACGTTCGGAACAACAATTCCATTTCGCTGGTAACTAGAGTGGTTTACAATTGAGCATCGACACTAAATTGCGTTTGCTTTGGTTTGGCCTTCAGTTTTCGCTCTGTGATTGGCCGGCAAAACTCGCGCCACTTTCTCAACCAATGAGAAACAAAACCAAAACCAATCGTGTCCTACACGCGCGCATTTTCCCGCGCTTGGCGCCGGTTACATGTAATTGCTTCGCATTCTGATTGGCTTATTGCGCTGTTTGCGTCTGTTGTGATTGGCTGGAGTAATTGCTTTGGTTTTGGTTTTACGAAACTTAGTTGAAAACTGCTCTAATAGTAAAAGCAGCCATAAGTTTTCATTAACTTCGGTCTGCCACCACAAAACTAACTAAAGGTCTAGCAACTTCAAAGCTACAGCTGTATGAGACAGTGAGGAAAACAAGGTCCTGATCGTGACACAAGCTATATAGGTCTACACAAGGTTAAAAGTACACGGCCCCGTGTTTGCTCATCCTCGGAGACCCAGGGGCAGAGAGTCGGGTTGGGACGAAGATTCAGGACCAGCGAAAGTTTACAAGACGGACGGGAGAGCCCCTGGGAACATTTCTTTATCGGACTCGTTCCAGAAGCTATTGAAATCCAGCTTCGTGATTGGGCGGAAATTTTCTGGCAAGGAATTTTTTCCTGCCCAATCGGCGATCAGCTTATATATCGCACTCCTTTCGTGACTCCTTACACCAACAAGTAAGCGGTCAATCTGCTGTCGACCATATTTTTAGTAGTTCCACTTGTCTCGTTCGTTCGACAAATTTATCCTACGAGGAACATTTTGGTGGCAAGGGACCCACAAACAACAAGCAACAATCACTTGCAAGGAACTAGAAAAATCAAGATGAAGATCGACCGCAGGCATCGTAAACTTCACGCGAAGAACAGCATGTAACTCGGTCTCTTTCTGTGGCTAGGATCATTGTTGTTTGGTTTGGGCTTGTTTTCTCTGGTTTACTTACGGGCAGTGGGCCGCTCCTGAAACTCTTCGGGGCGATGAAATTTCTGTTGCACGGGCCGGACAAGTTTGCCGATCGGGCGAGAAGCACACAGCTCGGCGTTTTAAGTTATCGAACCTTGCAATCGACCGTCTCAGCTCAATTTCGAGAGAGACCACAAAAAGGCCTTAGAGAAAGTGTACAGTTACACTGTGATACATTGCAATGTTTTGGTTTTCATATATTTGACTGGTATCTGTTGGCCAATATGCTTTTCTTCCCAAGGTGTGCATAAAAATATTGCAGATTGCCTTGCAGTTGTGATAATTGCTAATTGTGTGCACATGTAAGATGCATGGTTATTTGCACAAGCTTTCCATGAACTCTTTTACCACAGTGGTGCTAAGCTCAGTTAAAAATTTAGTTTTTAAAAGTTTTAAAAACATGATTTAGAGTGGGCCTTGTTGGAAACATTTACATTATGTTGACTGTGCTGCAACTTTTAGGTAGCAAAGTTTCAGATAAAGTTTTTTACAAGTTGATGCAGGATGTTTAGTGTCTTGTATGCACTCTTGTTTTTATAAACGCTCAAGTGTATCCATAATATAAAAATTATTAAATTCCATTTTTGCATGATACCGTGGTAGTTGCTGTGATTGCTAAGCCAGTGGTACACCAGGAAAAGACATGATTTCTCCTGTGAGACCACACCAATTTTGGAATGGGTTCTTCCTATCATCGCCCTCTTCCTTGACAATTTTTAAAACATGAGAGAGTGCTTCCAGTTAATTAAGGAACTATGTTTTCAGTTCCTCACATAGTGTAAATGTGTCTTGTGCCGAAAGACCCTTGATAACCACTTATTGACAAATCATTCTCAACTATGCAGTTCACTGAGTCAAACAGGCTGATACAATGGGTCACAATGGTATGGCTAAGTATAGTTAAATTATTTTCAGGTAAGTTTCAAACCATACCCATAACCTGAATACAGTTACAAAATATGTTAACATCGTTACTCAGTAAGATATCCCCTTTAGATAAAGTGGAAACAAAAAAAACAAAATAACAAAATAAAACTAGAAGGGATTGTTATTTCATTTAGTTTTTGTTTGTTTAGAAGTTTTCTTGATAGTGAGATGTAACTTTAAATTCAAGTTTTCAATGCAATCTGTTGGATATTGTAGTGATTATTTGTCACAAACCTTATGGCCTCAGAGTTTTTATTAGGTTTTAGAGTAGCTGACTGGAATCTAACAGAAGGTGGCTTGTTGATGAGAATTTAAACAGCCGTCAAAAAACGTTGGAAACTATTCATTGACAAGCAGGTGGCTCAAAATTTAAAGACGCCACTTTTTAGCCAGCTGCCAGCACTTCAGGAGAAGTCTACCTTGTACTAAATGAAATTTTCAATGAGTATACCCAAGATGAAATTACACCCTCAGTTTCAGAGGGGGGGGGTACAAAAAAATTTAAAATTGTTCTTAAAATTTAATTGTCCATCTGTTATCTGTTGGTCTTTCACTTTGCTTTTCTACAGCGGCCCAAAAGGGTCAATCACAAATCAATTTACCAAAACAAAAATCAGTTTCCCTTAACATGAAACAGTTTCTCAAAACAAAAACAATTTCCTGAACACAAGTCAGTTTACCATCATCATTCACTGAAACACCTGTAATAGGCTAATCACAGCAAGTGCACTGCACAAGATATTCAGCAATACCATATCACACTGCCTAATTCTTAGGAGCTATGAAAGCCATGTAATGCTACAAAAGGTATCAGGTCAATACCGTACCCCAATTACCATGCAAAACATCTGCCACAAATCTGCTAAGGTCTCAAAAAATTATGTTAACTCTACCAATAGTAAGGAAAACATTAAGTGTCTATATGCTCATGAGAGTGATGATGTTTGTAAAAATCTGTTTTCATCTTAACATAATACATGCCATTTTCCATTCCTTTCCCCCAAAACACTGGAGTAGTTTCTATTCGAGTCTTACTCTATAACCAAGGTAATCACCTATTTCAAAAGCATAATCTGAACTCACATCAACGTCAAAACGGCATCTGTATGCTAGAGAATGTCAGAGTATTGGGAAACTGATGTTGATTTGATAAATTGGTTTGTGATTTCGGCCACCGTACTTTTCCACACAAAAGCAGCCTACAAGCCCAATGACCTTAACCACTTAAACTGGTCTTTCATGATTGCCATAATATAAGCGGATGGAGAGACAACCACGACTACAGGTAAATTATTTTAAACTGGATTTTCTCAGGCCATTTCAAGGTCTCTCGAAACTGAGCTGAGCTCATCTGAGACGCGACTTCGAGTAGATTGTAAGCAGTGGAAGATTCGATTTCGAAAGCAAAACAAAATTCAACGGCTGCGTTTCACTCGCGCGATCGGTAAACTTGCCTGGCCTGTGCAACAGAAATTCCATCGCCCCGAAAAGTTTCAGGAGCGGCCCACTGCCTGTGAGTAAACAAAAGCTCATACCAAACAACAACAATTGTGGCCGAGTTGTCAACAATCTGCAACAACTCTTCGCGTGAAGTTTACGATACCTGCGATCGGTCTTCATCTTGATTTTTCTAGTTCCTTACAAGTGATTTTTGCTTGAGTAGAAGTTGAATTTGTCTATATCTGGATTTTGTGGGCCTCTTTCCACCATAACTTTTCTCGAAGTGTCGATACAGCGATCGAAACTATGGCTGACAGCAGATTGGACGTTTGACCCTCGGTATAAGAAGTCACGAAAGGAGTGCGATATATAAGCTGCTCGCCGATTGGGCAGAAAAAAATTCCTTGCCAGAAAATTTCCGCCCAATCAGGAAACTGGATTTGAATAGCTTCTGGAACTAGTCCGATAAAGAAATGTTCCCAGGGGCTCTCCCGATTGTCTTGTAAACTTTCGCTGGTCCCGAATCTTTGTCCCGTCCCGACTATCTGCCCCTGGGTCTCCGAGGATGGTGTTTGCTAAGAACGAAATCGTTCAGGATTACACTTACCTCAACTGATCCAAAAGAAATTGCTTTTGTTAAGTAAAAAGCTCCCTCTTCGTAAGGAATTTTTATGTGTTTTACGTTATTACGAAATCTGCCGATAGAAAGATAAAGAGGTAAGTCGAAAAATGACCAATGAACGGCACTCATTCCAGTCTGATGTTCAGTGTGAGCAGCCACCGTAAACCCAGTATCACTACAAGGCAACCACAGCCTCCCCACGCTTTTTCCCGAGGTTATCTCTAAACTAGTCCCTCCTAGTCTTATCCACGAGATGAATTGCAACAAGAAATTGACAAATTTCTGACAACTAGAACTTCAACATCTAACTGAAAGGTGTGCGTTGTTTCATGAAAATAGTTTCATAACACAGGCTCCTTTCTGGAACTACCAACTACCTACGTTATCTAACTTTGCACATTTCTTGAAGGAGCATATTTGTGTCTTACTTGACGGACAGAGCGTACTCTCCTGCTCTGTTAACACTTTCCCTTATTAAGAAAGTGCCATCGCTTTTGGTGCTTAACTCCTGCTCCGCCTGTGGCCTGTCTTTCCTTCCCGCGAACCTATTCAAACAGTCATAACTCTATGTTAGTGTCAGCTGTCTCAGGAAGAAATGAGACGCGAAAAGACAAGAATTTTTTTTTGTTCTCTCTCGCGCGCAATCTCGTATCTCGAGTCTTAGTTCCTTACAGCGCGCTCGAAGAAACGAGCGACTCTCGAAAGATCCGTTTGGTTGACGATGCTGATTCTGTTGTTGTTGTTGTTGTTTTTTCAACAATACAAATGACCGGACATAAACCAACACGGCACTTAACGCTAAGCATGCGCAGATCAATCGAAAGACCGATATTTCTAGACTTGTGGATCCAATCTTTCCAGAGTCGCTCGTTTCCGGACCGCTGGACGAGACGAACGAATACTCTGGGTACGAGATTGTCGCGCGCGCCGTTCCAACTCGCTTCCCGTTTTTCTCCAGCGACTACAAAGCACGCTAAATGCACTGGTCCCAGAATCCATTAATCAATCCTGCTAAAGTACCCTAAAGAAAACGCTCACCGCAGCTGTAGCCTCTCTCTTCGACGAAAATGCAGCTTATGTTGGCATAAGAGTATCTTTTCATTTACTGAAACGTTCTCTCCCACTTCATCATCTCCCTCTTAAGGGTTGAAAGCTTACTCCACGTTGTTTTACAAGCCCTTCCAGTTGTTGTTGCTGTAGTTGTTTACGGTGTTTTGTTATTAGTTTTGTGTTTACTCTGTAGCTCAAACAAGTTTCAAGCACGACATTTCTTTTCTCCCATATGAGACACCAAAAGCCTTTCTTATGATGATTTCAAACAAATGGGCGTGGATATAAATACGGTTTGTTAGCAGATACCATGGACAAGAGTCGAAAGCCAGCGCAATAAAATTACAGAAAGAAGCTCCCACTGTTATTACTTTTTGGAAACAAACACAGAAGCAAAGAAACACGTGCATGTGAGTCACATCACTGACAGACTTACCAGTTGTGATTTTTAAGGGACTTGTTCAAACTTGAAGGTGGCGGTGTTGGGTGGCTTCTAAAAAATAAAAAAACCCGACAACGCTTTACTTATGAGGCTCTGGCTTGCTCCCCAACGTTACTACCCTATACGGAAAGTGGAAATCAGTAAGTGACAGTCAGAAACGTTACGGAGATGAGTTACAGGACGTACACGTTATCCACACTAAAGGTATAGCCCTCAGTTTATGAATTAACTTTCCCTGTGAAGTTTAGAACAAAATCTTACCGTCTCGAAACAGAACGAAGAGTTGGTTAAACTACAAGTAGTCGTTAGAGAATACGTCCTTACAAATGAACTCAACCGTCTATGACAGAAATAAACGTTCTACATGACCTCTGGTAGCCTGCGAAGCAAGTGATTCCGTCGGGTTTTGTATGTTTCTCTTTCGTTCTTTGACCGCGCGAAAACTGGGATGACAGCAAAAATTGAAATGAGTGGGGGAGGGATGGGGAGAGTTGAAATTTAAACTTACTCTTCTCTTATCGTTGTTTCTTCATAACGGGATGCTTTCGAGGTCTGAAACGAGACAGATAACGTGCAATTCATTAATGAGCACACAAAGGAAGCTATTTTTACTGGTTTTTGTGTGTGATTTATCACTTTTTCTACCTAATGATTAGATGAAGATTTCGATGTTTCTAACGCATAATAGCGGCAGACTCGCAACACTCTGTGCGAAGACAACTTTCCGTCTGCATTTTTGCATCAATAAAAGTAACTGCTGATTTGATGTTTTAAACTGTCAGTCACGATTAAACCCGCCACGGTGCACTGGAGGTCTACCAGACTTTCCTAGTCTAATTGTTCTGCTATTCACTTACCACGTGACTCTGAGGAAAATAGCCCACTGCTCCAGTCCTTCTTGACCGTCCCTGTCAGAAAAAAAAAAAACGTTAAACGTTACGTAATGAGAGAAAGTGAAACTCATTATGCAAAGAAGGTCTCGATGGGTTACTGACACCTCAATCTCTTAGCCTGCCAGCAAACTCTCTATTGGGGTCTCACGCGAGATTAATTTCGGGCGCGAGTCGCGCGAGTGGCGAGCGAATCAAGCGGTACTTGAAACGCGAACGAGATATCAACGTGAAATACTTGTTAACCCATTGGCCAAAACCAAAACCGGCCGCGTAGAACCACGTCCCTTTGTCGCAAGGGGTTCGTTAATTGTAAGCCATAAGACGAACAGTGCCCCAAGCCATAGACCATTTCCATAATGGCGCCCGACAAATTATTCTTCTATTCTCATGATAATTAGCCTTACTAGCCTCGTTAGCAATAGATATTTTTACTTCAAAGTGAGGTAAGTGGGGCTAATTAACATGCATATAAAAGAAAAATTAAATCGTCCGCCACTATGAAAATGGTGTATTATAAAGTTATAAACTTTCATGAACTTTTGAATATAATCCCTTAAACAAACCCAACTAATTTTGTAACGTATAATTAACCTTGGCCTAACCGCCATAACTAAATTAAGTCCCCTAAAAGTCCTTAGAATCATTAAAAGCCCACCGCGTGTATTTGGGATTACAGGGCAGCAACCCTTCGAGAAACAACAACAACAACACCAGCTGCAAAAACAACAAACAAAATAAGCTACGACACGCACCTCCCACCACTCAGGGTCAGTTCTGTTGATGACTTCAATTTCATCTCCGACCACAAAACTTAAATTCGGTCGCCCGCCGGGAGCTAAGCCAGCGAAACTGTCAGATGAAAAAACAAACGGTCAACATTTCTTCCTTTATTAAAACATAAAATTCAGATCATTCATGCTAATGAGATGCAAAGTTTGCAATGCATTGTGGACAGTATATCCCACACGTGTACTCTCTGGGTACCATTTCGTTTTTCTTTGCTTTCTTTCTTCTTTTTTTTTTTTTTTTTTTTTTTGGAGGAGGGGGGGGGGGGGGGGGGAGGATTTTCGTCTTAAACCAAAGCTGCAATCATATGGAACATTGGTTCAAACACTGAATTTGACAACGGGTACCTGTCTTTATATTAATATGAAAATGGAGAAAACTTACTTTGATGTCGCAGAGTAAAGTTGAAGAGTCCCTGTTGGAGGACAAGAATAAAACGAAGAAAAAAATAAAGAAGAGAAACGCAATTACCGAACATTAAACTTCTTAAGTGTTGTGGTTCAATTTTATCCTTCAATTTTCTCCCTTTGCCATATTCGCACAACTGAGTGACGTTCCACCCTGTCATTTAAAGACATTCAACGTGTCCAAAGGCATGATTCACCATCAAACAAAGCCTAAAGCCTGGTTTTCACTAGCGACGCAAGCACAAGCGCAAGCATAAGTAGCTTTTGTCAAGTGAAAACGAACACTACGCAAGGGAACGCAAGCATAAGCGCAAGCACAAGGAAAAGGAAAAATTTTGATCCTTGCGCTTGTGATTGCGCTTTTGCTTAAGCTTATGCTTGCGTTAAGCCCGTTTTCACGGTAAAATCAGCGCTCTTGTGCTTGCGCTTATGCTTGCGTCGCTAGTGAAAACCAGGCTTAACAAACTGGCACCATTTATTGAACACCAGTCGCATTATTTCTTGATCAACAAAATAGAGTCAGATTAACCGTTGTTATGGAGCGTGTAAATACACAACGTACCGAGAGAGC
>JAEMWC010000481.1:550000-577500 GCA_016490735.1 Pachyseris speciosa
GGATATTCCTCTTGAAATTTCCTTTTCATCTCATTCCTCTTAAGGAATAAGAAACTGTTTTTCCAAGTTTGGCTAATTCTCTCTGGTTTCTGTCGTTCTATGGTTTTGTCCTACACAATTGTGAGTGGTTCGCACTTTTTGATCGTTACGCTAGCAAAACGCTACTCAAACTGTTCCTTTGTTCAAAAATGAAAGAGGAAATAACGAAAAATATAAATCACTACAGATAAATGAATGTTATGCGGGATAATATTTTTTAAACCGTAAATCGTGCATGATTAATCAAATCGAGACATACCTTGGTCATTGTTCTTCAATGTAAGATTTTCCCTGCAATGAAAACAAAAAAGCCCTTTATGCTATGCTAAAAACGAAGAGAAGAAACACCAGTACTATTAAAAAACAACGAAGTTGACTTCCAATAACCAATGCAAGGTACTGTGCAGAAAAAAAACTTTATAATTACATACGAGAGTTTGAGACAGAGAGTAAAAGCGCCATTACGCTGTTTCTTGGGCGACGCTATTCCCAGTCTCGCTCTCTATTTCCTTCCTCGTTCCAGGCCACACGCGTTCCCTTAGAAGTGCATTATTATTAATTTTTAATAAATGTACCCTAAAGCCTGGTTTTGACTAGCGACGCAAGCACAAGCGCAAACACAAGAGAAAAGGAAAAATTTTGATCCTGGGGCTTATGCTTATGTTTATGCTTGCGTTAAGCCCGTTTTCACGGTGAAATAAGCGCTCTTGTGCTTGCACTTACAACTGTATGCTTGCGCTTGTGCTTGCGTCACTAGTGAAAACCAGGCTTAACTTACATGGCCATTGTAAGGTCTGTGATCCATTTGTTTTTCATATCAAGTGTTTTGGTCGACATATCGCAAGAGTTTCGATCAGCTAGCAAAAGAATAAAAAAAAACAAATATCAACGTCTTTCTGAATTTGGGTAAATCTAACTTGACTGTAAATGTAGAGATAAAGAACTAGCAGTTGTGTGTACATGTACAAATTAATCTTGTTCATACCTTGTTCTTTCATGTGCCAACTATGAGAAAACTGCAGGAACAGAAAAGAATTAACACTCACAAACTGAGCTACACACTGTCATCGGGCAATGCCACACACGTCACGTCTACTGTTTTTGCTCTGGCTGCGGCTACACAACAGACTTGTCAACGTCAGAATTTATCGTTAACGGGCGTCGATAATCGCAAAAGTAACCAAGCTTGTACAGGAAGGAAGGGAGTTTACATGTTCGAAAGTGTCCCTTCACATGGGTACATGACACACTCCCTACACCCTACCCCACTCCAACAACACCTCCCTCCCAAAACTTGTAATCACCAACTTAGCCTGTTCCAGGCGTTCAGATGGTAAACGGAGCGCGTTATTACTGGCAGAACGAGGCGAAAATAAAGCGGCGAAAAATAGAGGGGCGCTTGGGATGGGCGGCGAGAAGGAACGCCTGTAAAACTTTCTTTAAAAAGGTCTTTCCGCCCACTTAACCACTTGATTGACAACCAAAAACCACAAACCGCCTCAGCGTGAAAGATCAAATGTCTATTGAGTAACGTACCCGCTCCCCATAAAAAGATATTCAGATATGGCCCCGGGGATATGGCAAGCTGCAAATAGCCGCAGAAAGGCCTTTTTTCAGACGAGGGTGGTAGCTTTTCTTGCCATGGGTTACTCCAAGGCCGATCTTGAACACTGCACCATAGACCACACGAAGCGTTCAAGCAGGGGCATCCAACGAGCCAAATGAATCAAAAGCTGCAAAAAGCCATTTTTACGTTCCTTATGCTGTTTGAAGTCTGTTTAAAGCGATGTTTTCATAAGCTAGAAGAAGTTCATCTGTTCGGATTCCCTAGCTGAAATTTTAATTGCACGAAAATGTTAGGGAACAAAATCTGCCTTTGAGAAAATGCTAGCTGAAATGAACTTTCCACGAACTTTCTAGGGAACTATTTTCTTTCCGAAAATGCTAGCTAACGTTTTTGACTGCCCAAAACAGCAATCGCGACCTTTCCGAAAACCTCAGGGGCTATGATTTCCCAATTGCGAATCTTTTAGGCCCCGTTTTAGTTACGAAAATCCGAGAGCACTCTTTACTCGACGCCGAAAGCGCAAGACGAATTAGCCTCCACCGAACAGATATCTACCGAAACTTGTCTTTGGGTGCCCCTGTTCAAGTGACGTGAGAAATACACCTATAAACAATCGATATTTCAAATGAGGTCGCACTCAGGCTATGTGGTTGGATGATTACAATACAATAAATTTGAAAGTTGGAAACGAATAATGCAGTCCGTTCGCAGATAGTTAAAATTATTCGCGAATAATAGGCGGCACGCGCTGGGTGTTTTGACCGTAAAGTGCCGGAGAAACAGTTACCCGCCGCAGTTGTTTTCTCCATTCTTTTGGCAAGCAGCTCTCAGGGCTTCCAAGCACGATTTCACACCTTCCACTCCTCGCTGCAGTCTCTTCAAAATCTTCATCTAGTCCGATGGCCATCGCGGCTACTCCAAGTGCGTTTATCTGCTCCACTTGATCTTTTATTATCGCTGTGAGAGGAGTAACCAAGATAATCGTTGAAACAGTTCCTGAATATTCGTGGAAAGACCTGAAAAATCAAACTCTTTCCGAAACCCCGGTGTTGGGACGATCGCGAAAACATCTCTCCCAGCGACAAGATTCTCCAGGCAATCTATCTGCCCTTCGCGTAGCAAAACAATGTTCGGAAAGTTCTTTGTTTACTACCATATTATGGTGGCCGATACTTTCACTTTCACTTTAAATTTGTTTGTCTATTTTTTTTCTTTTCAATTGGTTTAGCTCGATATTTCTTTTCAATTTCATTTTCAATTTATTTTCAATTTGATTTTCAATTTCTTTTTGTTTTCGATTTGCTGTAAAACACTGGGAAAAATTCAATGGCAGTTATCGGCGACCATACATTTGGAACTTTCCGTGACACGTTTGACCTGATCCGCAATGTTTCCTCTGATCGCGTTTCTTATCGACCTTTGTGTTGACAGCAACTGTCAAAACTGACCAATCAGAGGGTATAGCAGCTTCTGGTATACCGCAACGACCTTTTTAAAGAAAGGTTTACAGGCGTTCCTTCCCGCGGCCCGTCCCACGCCCCCCTCCATTTTTCGCCTCGTTCTGCCGGTAATCTCGCGCCCGGTTTACTATCTGAACGCCTGGAACAGGCTATCACCAATCTGTAACCTTCCACTACATGCAAAATCCCATTGATACACCCAAGGTATAAAAATAACACTTACTTTATTATTCTTTACTGGATTTGAAGATACGTCTTGAATTTCAAAATACTGCAGATACAAGGACTGTTTGTGATGGTAGGTATCACTCTGAAGACAAGAAAATGATTCAACAAACAAACGTTATATCATGAAGATTTTTACGAAAGGGCAGCTGTCACCTCTTAATAAATGAGGACCAACCTTTGCTTTGCAGATAATTAAAGCTTTATCAAAGAGAAAAGCGTGTCTGAAAGGAAAAGAAATGAATGGCATTGATAAGATAAGAAATAAATTATTGACATTATTTTTACAGATTGTAACGGGTATTGTTTGCAAAGTCTTAAAATTTTTGTTTCTCAATATGATAGTTTTTTAATTACATTTAGCCTAGAAATTTAAACCATAAGAAGCACACTGCATGTTTTACCTTTTCTTTGGTGGCTGATCGCTAACTTTTATTAACAGTTCACCGTCTTTAATAAGATGACCAAAGTTTACTAATTGAATATCCTGAAAACAGAACAAACTCGGTGGTTAAATTCCAAATTTAAGATGTGAGCGACAATTGATGTAACTGTTAATTATCATTTGTCACCTTCAGAGAAACAGGGAAAATACTGGAGATTAAAAAAAAACAACAACAACAAAACGAAACAAACATTCCCTTCACCATAAATTCATCCCACAGCACCACGCTGAGGGTAAAATGAAATAGATCTATTTTACATTGTCAGTTTTTCCCCCGGGGGTGGGGGTGGGGGTTGGTGTGAGGGTGTGGTGGGGAGCAAGAAATTTATGCCATTTATTCTGCATTTATACTCAAGGTAACCTCTCTGAGGATGAACATTTCTTCTCTATTATTATTAGTAGTAGTAATTTTAATTTTTATTTGTTTTGCAAATATCTGTAATGCCTATTAATTTCTTTAAACCACTTACCACTTCACTGCTCAAGCTTTACAGAAATACATGAAAGAAAACAAAACAACACACAATTAACACACCAAGACAAAAAAAATTGACACGTGATGTACACCTTTTTGCACTTGTAAACATTAATACATGTAATAACTTTATGTGACAGAACAACCGCAAGGATGTGACAGTTTGGAGGAAACCAGAAAAAAAAAACAGTCTTAGAGAATTGTAAGAGACAGAAAATTGTGTACTCATATACATGTAACCAGATGTGTGCCAACTTACAGAGAGAATGTCTGCCTCAACTGCACTCTGAGTCAGCAAATCAAGGGATCAGCATCTTCAATCAACTTTGAACATACTTTCATACAATTGACAGTCTTTTACCTTAAAGAAAACTGCCATCAAGTGTACTTTGCAAAGTATGAGTAAACTATTTTGTGTGCTTTCAAATTATTGTAATGTTTCTTTGTGTAGTAGGCTGTCATTTTCAAGCCACAAATTAGATCTACAATGAGCTCCACATCTACAAAATGTTTGCTGCTTAATTAGCAATTAAAAATGAATCCATACAACAGTCATTAAAACACCAATGACATCAAAGCTCCAATAATGACATTGAGCCATAACAGTTAACAGATATCAGGAAATACATGTACAGCCCTACAAGGTAGCAAGTGTCCAACATCACATGCTTGAAATATCTCTCTACTTGATCTGAACTTTCAGTCACTGATTCAAATACACAACTTCGCTAATCAGCTCTCTCACCTTTCCTGGACATCTTGCACGGATCTTAAGTTTTCATCATCACGTTTCAACTGGTTGATATACTTTGCAACATCCTACAAAAAGAAAATCATACAAAAATAGCAGCAGCTGCCAAGTAAATTACGATCTACTGTACCACATCCACTACAGCATTCTCAATCACTGCCTTAAAAATGTACATGTACTGTTTAACAGTAGCAAATCATGAACTTTCCAGAAATACATGTACCAACCTGTACAGCTGCTAAGGCTTTTTCAAGACCTTCCTTGTCTGGATGTGTTGATTTGGTTTGCTTGTTGAGCGACTAAAACAGCATATTATGTACCACATTGTAAGTACTGTACAAGCATGTTTCCAAAGAAGAGAGACAACACAAATCAAATCAAAAGCTTTGTTGTCAACTTTGCTTTCATTCAAACTTTAGGTACACGTAACAATGTTATAATTATACAGTACATTACATGTTGAACAATTTATTTTGCAGTAGACAGATAGATACGCGGCAGTCAGAAATTTGACCAATTTTCTCGAAACAGCTCGTTTAATATAAAATTTTTTACGTTGTTTGTAACTCAGAGGAACATTTCTATAGAGGATATCTGGTTACACTATAGCCTCTTTATAATTTTACATAGAAATTGAGTAGACTCAGCAGATGCCGAGAAAGATTTTCGTGAAAGTACAGTGAGAATTTGCGACTGCGGGCATCTTGTATTTTGAAAGCCGTGCCCGTAAATGAAGATTCCAAAGAATATGCTATGTGCAAGCACGAAAAATTCATGCACTAAAATACCAAACCTTCTTTAAGAATCGCTTGGGATTTATGCCAACGAACATGAAATGCTCTGGGGGAGGTTTGGACAACACGTTTTGTCGATATTTCCCAAGAGCTGATCAGTCACGTCACGCTCGGTGTGTCAGAACTTGAATATTTTTGAAGTGTCGAAACTATGAAGATTTCACTCTATGCCCATGGTTCGACAGTTGCCTCTACTTCAAGCCCAAAGCAGTGTTTGAAATCGCTTGAGTTTTCTAAACAACTTCCTGATGTCTTTACAAAAATTAAATGAGATATTTCGAGCACATTGGACGTGAATTTCCGACTGCCGGGCATCAAGTATTTTGAAAACCGTACCCGTGAGTCAAGATTCTAAAGAATGTGCTTGATGCAAGCTCGGAGAATTTGTCCACAACAATACTATAAACCTTTATTTAGAATTGCTTGGCATTTCTGAACAAACACTAAATACTCTGGTGAGGTTTCGTTGATAATTTTTGCAGATATTCATTGGGAGTTGACTCATTGTGTCAGAACTTGAGTATTTTCTAAGTGTCGTAACATTGAGATTTCACTCTATGCCCAAGCTCAACAGTCGCTTGTACTTTTAACCCAAGGCAATATTTGCAATCGCTTGAGATTTCTAAACAGATATCTTATGTTCTTAGAGGAATTAAACGAGCTGTTTCGAGAAAATTGGTCAAAATTTCTGACTGCCAGGAAATCTAGTTGTTTGAAATCAGTTCCCGGCTGCCGGGTATCTTCGGCGCCGCCATCTTGGAAGTATAAGCCGCCCCTAAGGCATCTCGGTCTATGGCAGTCTTAGGCCACGGTGATAAAATTTTTCATTTGCTTTAAATTTAATTTGTTTTCAATTGACTTTACTTTCGTATTAATTTCATTTTAGACAAAGCGTTTTTATTTGCTTTAATTTTATTTTCATAAGAAATTGTTTTTGAAAATGAAATAAAATCAAGTCAAACGAATGAAATGAAATAAAACAAAAACAATAAACTGAATAAGTAAAATAAAAGAAAAGATAAAAGAAAAAGATGAAAAAAAAAAAAAAAAACACCAAAAATCCTTATGGAGCAGTTCTAGGCCACCATACTCACAGTGAAGTTCAAGTGTGAAGTAAGGAGCAAATAATTCACAGTAGGAGGCAAATTTGCTGGCTGCCTGCACATTTTGACAGGGCTGCCTAAGTACATGTACCATTCCTTGAGATGGATCAGTTACTGAGGGTATTTTTTTCAATACAGAAAATACATAACAAACAAGGCCAATGATTAGAAAAAAGCAGCCACTTGTTCTACAGTGTACATGCAAGTTACCTGTATTAAAAGAGGGTACTTCAGAACCCTTTGAAATGGAACAACTAACAAAGATCTCAATGCAAACTTGCTGTTTGCTCTTCTCTGGCACTCCTGGGAAAAAGTAATCAAAGTTTTCAACTGTTAGGCACCATACGGTGTACCTGTAAAATGCAGTCAACAGTGAGATTGCATGACGAGCCAAAAGAAGGCCTGTGGGGTAGGCTGCACCTGTTGTTGGGATTGCCAGCAAGGTCAAGTCATTACTTACAAGAGATACTGTCAATAACCATACCTCCAATGAATCTTTGAACTTTGCATCTGATTTTGAAAGGTAGTCAATCTGCCAATGAAATAATAAATTGTACATGAATATCTAGAATAGTGTAAAATGTGTACATTGTAGCAGAAAATATAACCAGAGTATGCCCACCAGCAAAACCTTGCCATAGATGAACATATGAACTTACTTCAAAATACAACACAAGTGTATAACTTTGCAAAAAAAAAAAACAAACAAACAAACAAACTTACAAAGACCGCCTAATAACCCAAAATCTTCATGTAGAGTATAGTGTAAAGTACATGCATATATTGAATGGAATAATAATATTTAATATTTATTAAATAGAGTTGCACATAGAATTTATTGCATGTTGAGCTTAAGGGTTTTGTCATTTTCTAGTTGCTGAGAATTGGCCATTCACTAAATAATATAATGGTACTAACACAGTAACTATTAATTAAGTGGCCCAGATAAGTAGCTCTTTAGGCTGCATTGCAGATGTAATCTAACCCTGATTAATAATACTGGCCAATCATAGCGCATACTGTGTGGCATGAAATTTTTGTGGGAGCTTAATTTTGTAAATTTTGGATTTTTTCATGTTTCACAGAAACAAATTTTCGCAAATTTGGATTTCAGACTTTACTCCTTGGAATAAATTTTTTTGCAGATTTCATGTATGGTACTACCTTTAAAGGGACACTGTCATGGATTCACATGCGCAGCATTTCTCACACGGAGAGATTTTCCTAAACGTGTTGATATCTTGTTTTTCTTTAAAAGTCTATATAAATAAGCCTTTATGAGGCTAATAGAATGTACAGTTATCTGTAAACAAATATTTGAAATCCAAGAAATGTAAAAAAAGCCAAAAATTTGTTATTCAAATAACTAACATTCGAGTTCAGTGAACTGTGACAGGAAACACTGTTCATTGAACAAGTGCTCACCACTCACATACACGTAAATAATTTTTTCTTTCCAACATACCTCAACACCGATCTTAACATGCCCTTTTAAAGCTGAAAGAGAGTAAATTTTTTTGCGAACGACAACCTTGACGGTAAACAGGGAAAAAAATTATGCCGTGTTTTTAATACTGACCACGTGGTCAATTTGTGACCCAAGTAAACACAACCAGTGCAGTAAAAACGTAAAGCTTGTGGGATGTGGCTGGAGTGACAAGGATATACCTCACACTTTGGTAGATTTAAGGGGTAATGCCCGCTACCATGTGGCCTTAGTGCCTTTAGAGTGGCTTCAGCTTACCAAATCACATTAATTTGTGAGGTATATCCTTGTCACTCCAGCCACATCCCACAAGCTTTACGTTTTTACTGCTTGTTTTATGGATATGTGGGTACTTGAGCCTGAGCATTAGTTATGCCATGCTGATGAGGCCTAACAAGGCCGAAACAGCTGTCCATGGCTGCTAATGCTTGGGCTCAATCTTTGCTTTCGTAGATTTAAGGGGTAATGCCCGCTACCATGTGGCCTTAGTGCCTTTAGAGTGGCTTCAGCTTACCAAATCACATTAATTTGTGAGGTATATCCTTGTCACTCCAGCCACATCCCACAAGCTTTACGTTTTTACTGCTTGTTTTATGGATATGTGGGTACTTGAGCCTGAGCATTAGTTATGCCATGCTGATGAGGCCTAACAAGGCCGAAACAGCTGTCCATGGCTGCTAATGCTTGGGCTCAATCTTTGCTTTCGTAGATTTAAGGGGTAATGCCCGCTACCATGTGGCCTTAGTGCCTTTAGAGTGGCTTCAGCTTACCAAATCACATTAATTTGTGAGGTATATCCTTGTCACTCCAGCCACATCCCACAAGCTTTACGTTTTTACTGCTTGTTTTATGGATATGTGGGTACTTGAGCCTGAGCATTAGCTATGCCATGCTGATGAGGCCTAACAAGGCCGAAACAGCTGTCCATGGCTGCTAATGCTTGGGCTCAATCTTTGCTTTGGTAGATTTAAGGGGTAATGCCCGCTACCATGTGGCCTTAGTGCCTTTAGAGTGGCTTCAGCTTACCAAATCACATTAATTTGTGAGGTATATCCTTGTCACTCCAGCCACATCCCACAAGCTTTACGTTTTTACTGCTTGTTTTATGGATATGTGGGTACTTGAGCCTGAGCATTAGCTATGCCATGCTGATGAGGCCTAACAAGGCCGAAACAGCTGTCCATGGCTGCTAATGCTTGGGCTCAATCTTTGCTTTGGTAGATTTAAGGGGTAATGCCCGCTACCATGTGGCCTTAGTGCCTTTAGAGTGGCTTCAGCTTACCAAATCACATTAATTTGTGAGGTATATCCTCCTCACAACCAGTGCAGTGCCTCTCAACTATAAATACAGGTTTTTCTTTAAATACTACACTAAATACAAAATAATTTTAAAGCAATTATTGTTATTAAACGTTTATCAGCAAACGATGATGTGATGGTCTCTGACATTCTAGCGACTACAAATGAATCGCGAAGATGGAATCACTGCATTATTATTTAACTTCACCAGCTACATGTAATACACTTCAGTCGATTACCACACCAGTTACACTGCTGTGTATGTGGAATTTCTCATGAATTGAAGCCTTGAAAACATTTTTCCTTGTTGTAGATGCATTGATGCATTTTATCTCCTTTGCTTTGTTCTCTTGAGGAGACTGAATGACCATTTTCGCGCTGAGTGCTAAAACACCACTTTCGACGGTCGACGCCATTTTGAATGTAGCTCTCCAACTTGAAAAATTCCGCCGGAACTTTTCAAGTTTGGATTTCAAAAGCCAGCGTATGCGTGAAGATGACAGTGTCCCTTTAAGGGACAGTCTAACAATAACAAAATTCGCCAACTGCGAGTGGAATGCTTTTGAAGTTGAGAAGAAGTTGGCAGCTGGCTGTCAACTAAAGATATCAAATTCGACAAGGGGATTTCAGTAATGCGATCTCAAGAAGACCTCAAGTTGGTTTCTTGATTTCTTTCCGTCTTTCTATCCGTCTGTTGTTTTTAACGAGTGGCAAAATGTGGCATAATAGATGCCCTTAAGAATAGTGTCACTTCAGATGACCTACATGTATTTTTCTAAACCAAACAATTGCCATATGTGCATCTAGTCTTATTTGTTGTGTTTTTAGGCAGGAGGTACTGCATTCTCCTTGTTTATACAGAGTTGATTTAAAAAGCAATTTTATTTTTTTCTCAGAGACATTGTTTGCAACCAATTTCATTGAAATTCAGTAATGTATAAATAAAAGGAGTAAATTTTCACCGAATGTTTTTGGCAGCGGATTGTTTTCTCGGGATTTAACTTTCGTGGATCAATGAAAAATCCGTGAAATTTGCTAAAATTAGATCCTGCGAAAATTTCATGCCACACGGTATTCAAATTCTGGTACACAGTGTATACTGTTTTAGGAGTACACTGTATATCTATTAAAGTATTAAAGAACAAAGGAATTTGGCCCTGCTTTGCAGATGTTACTAACCACGTCGTAATTACGTCTGTGACACAGGCTAATAGCTCTTTTACTATTTAAATTAAAAGATACAATTGATAACTTACATAATTTTGAGCCTGTGGCATCTGTGTACAATATTTTCCATACTTAAGTAGGTCATCTCTCTGATGAAAAAGATCATTACAAGCTTAAAGAAGTTCATTGTGTGCATGGCAAATAAATAAATACATGTAGATATATTATAGCAGTTAAATGAATGAACATAACTGACCAAACTGCCTAAAAAGACTTAAGGACATTCAAATTAATCAAACAAGAATGTAAAATACATACAAAGTCAAGAAAAACACCACTGATTTCCATTCCTCCATTGGCACAGCCTTTCTCCAGTTTCTTCGCAAACTTGGTGTGCGCTCTCCACAAATCCTGTATTAATGAATAAATTATCATGGCTGAAGACTACAACCTTGGAGAAACAGTGAAAAGTTTATTATTTCAGATGAAGAGAAGAAATGAAGTACGATTCATGTGCCATACCTCTATGTTAATAAAAATCCTAGACTTGTCATCTGGTGATATTTGTAACCTTTTAATAAAATGCTGTAGGTGGTAAAGAAACCATCCTTAGTTTCATTGCAAGTTACATTGTATGAGCTCTATACAAATTTATTGTTCAGAACAGGGACCGTGCCATCGCATAGGATTTTGTCTTAAAAGATGTGGACTTTCCATGCATTTGTTACAATTTTCTGGCTATAAAGGTCGTGGATCTCTTTCTAATTCTGTTCAATCTAAATGGTAAGCTCTTGATTATCACTTTGAGTAACAATAATAGAAGGAATGAAGATGTCAGCGATCATCGCAGTTAATTGAAGGCCTCGGAGCGTAACCATCCTATGTCGAATTTTGGGTTGTTTTTCGATTTTGCTTGGATTTGTCTGAATTTCTGCATGTGAACTGCAATTCGATGGAAACACATTGTATGGTATTTCTTTGACTGATTCATCCAGAATCCAGAAATGCATTTTTTCTTACGTACACCAAGAAACCAACCTTCCATGGGAGTGGTTTGCAAGTTGCATTACATCTTCTTAGTAAGAAAAAATGCATTTCTCTATTCTGGATGAATCAGTCAAAAAAATACCATACAATGTGTTTCCATCGAATTGCAGTTCACATGCAGAAATTCAGACAAATCCAAGCAAAATCGAAAAACGACTCAAAATTCGACATAGGATGGTTATGCTCCGAGCCCTTCAATTGAATGCTAGTTAAGTAGTAACAAAAAAACAGCCTGATTAATCACAAATACTGTAAATGAAGGAAACCCTAACCCTGTACACCCCAAATAATCATATTTTAATTGAATAAATGTTTGAAAGAAAATTTGCCCTGAGCGGGATTTGAACCCACGTCCCCCCGTATACTAGTCGGATGTGATGACCACTACACCATCAGGACAACCATGCTGGCAACACGGCAATCGAAGATGTGACTTACGTGATTGAAGACATGGTATCCAGGGAAATTTTACTTTCAAGGTGATAGGGCAGGGGAAGCCTTTAACTCCATTTGAAACCCAACTAAGGATCAATTACTGATACATGACCGAAGTCAACTTAGTGGATGACAAAGGAGGATCCAATTACGGATACAGGCTTATTTCAATTAATTGAATAGTGTATATGAAGGAAACCCTAACCCTATACACCCCAAATACATGTTAACGCCTCTGTCGCAAATGGAGGTTGGGTACCCAGGAGCCAGGGGCTGGTACCGCCAACCCAAACCCAGGTAGGTAGAACACCCCATAAGCCTGCCCTGCCCACAACCCAGCCACGAGCCCCGCCCACAACCCAGGCCCAACCCTAGCACCCGTCACACCGAGACTAGAAGCTCAGTGGAAAAATAATAAGTAAGTAAAACAAAGAACTAACCCAAACCCTAACCAACCCCCAAACAATAACAAACTAACACTACCAGGAGGGAAGGGAGGGGAAGAAAAGCCCAACAAAACGCGATAAACCAACTACGCCACAAAAAACGCTGAGTAGAGTGAATTCTGTGCATGTGCAAAGGAGCACGCCTAAACTGCAAGAGGATACCATTGGCCACGCAACTGCCCGCAGACCTGAACCAGGCCCAAACAGTAATGTAACAACAAACGCCCAAATGCTAATGTGCCACCCGTGCTCAAACTATACGCCAATAAACGCTAACACCACGCTACGCCATGCCACCAAGGAGCAAACTTGCTCCAAGTCGTTAACTAAGTTAAATTACATTTAACCCTATTTAACGTCTCCGTCACAAATGGAGGTTGGGTACCCAGGAGCCAGGGGCTGGTACCGCCAACCCAAACCCAGGTAGGTAGAACACCCCATAAGCCTACCCTACCCACAACCCAGCCACGAGCCCCGCCCACCACGCCGAAGGACCTCCGGGTTGGGACAGCCTGGAGCAATGGGGGCTTGTGGCCACAGAGACACAGCCCCCAAGGGACCAGACCTGAGGCACCCAACCCTGAGTGAAGAGACGCACAAGCCCCACCTGCTATGCCAACTGACTGGAGAGCTGGGTGAGAGAGCCAACTGGTGTGTGGATATAGAGTTGATAGGCATCGCTAGACCATCGGCCTAAAGTTTTGATAAGGTGATTAGGGACTCCCCGTGAAGCAACCAACCCGGAAGCTGTGGCCCGAGTAACAGCCTGAATAACCGGCAGAGTGTAAAATAGCCTGCACCATGGATGATAACTGCTGCCGAGTTAAAGGACGGCCATCCGTATAGCAAAACAGGGGTCCTGGAGATGGGCCACGCAGTGCCAAAAAAGGGCCACCACTGGGCAGATGAGGCTGTTGCCCCGACCCACATAAATGTCACAGCCAACACAAAAGGGGTCTGTCTTGGAGCACTTGATATGAACTTTAAAACATGTAGGGTCGACCAAAGAATCCGCTTGCACGTCGGTAACTGTCAAATGGATACTGGGGTCAAACGAAGAATTCATGGTGAACTCACCCACTCTGAGGAAACTGAAGAAACTGGGGCAACACGCTGCCCAGAGCATGACATGGTCCCTGGAGTTCAGGTCCAAGGATGGCTGGATGACCTTTAAGAGGTCAATAGTGATGGGAAGGCACTTTAAGGTAGATGAACCCTGCACATGCTTTATGCCCCGTAGTAGCTGCTGTAGCTGCAGACAGTTAATCAGAGGATCAGGTAAGCCATTGTCGATGTGAAGTGACCACAATGCACTGAGATACACCTTGACGGACGAGTGGTGGAGGCTGTCGGCCAAAAAGGACGCAAAACGCATGAGTGACCGTTCGTCAGCTGGTAAAAGAGCACCATCTGGGCTCAGAAGGCCATTCTGATGGCAGAAATCGAAGTAGTGGCGCTGGGCTTACAAGTATACCCGACATGTAGATGGGGCAAGGCCCTGATAAAGAAAAAATTGGCATCTCTCTGTCACGTGACTTGCAATGCTGTCAATAGAACAGGGGGACTGTCATCGGAGACTGCTCGGCTTGCGGGGCCAGGTGCCCGAATCGCTGAAACTGGAAACGGGAAAGAGCATCTGCAACTGGGTTAGATTTACCCCGAACTGAAGAAGCAGTAAAGGAGAATGAACAGCGCACTGCCAACAATGCTAAGTAATGCAACAAAACCATTAAGTCAGGGTCTCTGGAGGTACCAGAAGACAGAACAGCCACCACAGACACATTGTCACATAAAAACTCGACCCGCCGTGACACCCACACAGGTCCCCACAAATACGCCGCCACAACAATAGGGAACAGTTCCTTGTATGCAATCGATAGGGGTTGCTGAGAAGCTGACCACGCACCAAAGAACCACTGATTGTTAAAGATAGCTCCATAGCCCAGAGAGCCTGCCACATCTGATGACACCTGGAAATCTGGAAGGGGGGCCCACGTAGGCATAAGGAAAAAACTGAGACCCTCCCAGCTTCGGAACACCAAGTTAAGTCCCGATGAAAGTCCTGGTTCAGTCTAATGACATGGTCATCGCGTCTGAAAGTACACAGTAAGTTGATCATGCGTCAAAGAAATGTCCTTCCCTGAGGGGCTATCTCACATGCATGGTGGAGGTGGCCAATAAGGGACTCCAGCTCCAGAACCGCTTACCCGACCATGCACCCAGCAGGGCAATGATCCTCTCTTTTCTCTGTTGGGAGCCGGGCCTGCATTGTGGTGGAGTCAAGTTCAATACCAAGGATGGACAGGCAAGTCAAGGGGCCCTCCAGCTTCTCAGGGTGAAGGGGGAGGCCTATCTTAGAGCACAACTGAATACAGACCTGTAAGTTGTTGTAACAGACTGGGGAAGCTGGAGGACCTAAGGTCAGAATATCATCCAAGTAATGGCGAAGGAAGTCAATGCCATAGTTGTGAGTCAGCATCCACTGAACCAGGTCTGCAATAGCGGTGAAGATGTAGGGTGCTGAACGCAAACCAAATGGGAGAGCCATATCAACATTATAGTATTTGCCACGCCAAACCATACCTAAGAGCAGACAATCCTGAGGATGGACAGCCACATTGCGATAGGCACTCGCCACATCGAACTTGGCCATAAGAGTTCCTCGGACCCGCGCCATAATGCCCTCTATAAAGGAGTCAACTGTGACATACTGAACTGAAAAGGGGGCTTTGGAATGCCGTCATTTACACTGTGGCCCTCAGGCGAAGAGAGATCCAGGATGAGACGCCATTTACCCGGCTGGTTGCTGTTTGGGATGACTCCAAAACGGCTGATGTGGAAATCAGGAAAAGGAGGAGAAGTAAATGGACCCGCAACTCTTCCATGTGAAACCTCTGTCTCAAGATAAGCATCTATGACGGAAGGGTGGACCAGGGCAGATTGCATGTTTGAAGAGGCTGACCGCAGGGTGACTGATGAGGTCTCAAAGCCAATGTGGAAGCCCTCCTGGAGACTGGTAAGAACATAGGCTGCTGCTGTCTGATCCAGATAGTCACACAACTCTGCCTGAAATTGGGATAACTGCAACGGGGAGACTAACTGTACTGGGACTAATGGAGAAAATGAACGAACAGGAACAGAACTTCCGGGTAAACCAGTTGAATCCGAAGAAGACACAGCCATTGAGCCACACAATCGACGGTACTGGTCCGGATCGACAGGAACAAGATTATTTACACTATGTACACAAGAAGCAGGAGGACTTGTAATCCTCTCAGTACTGCCCCACCTTGGCAGGGGAAGGGGAACGTGAGCGACCGACCCCTGGGGGGGGGGGGTGAAAGGGGTAGTTAACCCTGGGGTGGTCACTGTTACATGAACTGCAAATGTGGCGGTAGCGGCATTCCCCAAAAGGCCAGCGGCATTGCCTGTTGTTCCACGAGATGCAGTAAGGAGGTTGGGAGATGTAGCCCCGGCTCGCTAACACAGTAACAGGAGGGGAAGTCGAAGACTGGGGGTTGGCGAGGGGTGCTGGCGACCGCAAGTGAAAGTTATACAAATCCAAATTCATCTTCGACCAGTCAGATGCCGCAGTTGCCGCAGCATCCTTGCGAAAAGCCAGATCGTACTCCAACCACGCTCTACTGGGTGATTGCTGAGCTGTTTGGATGATGAGCAATTTATATTAAGTGAGGTCTGGTCAATGATGGGGATGGGTCGCACACATCACCATCTGGAAAATAGTAAAGGCTTCGGTCCAGGTCAATATGTCCTGAATTTCAACCACCCGACGCTTCTTAGAGACCACCAACTTGCCATCCAAAAACGTTTGCGGCTCATGCTCTGCAGTCCGCAGATTTGCTGACAACAGGTCCACTAATTCTACGAACTGACCACTCGTAATCTTTGCAACAAGTTTGGCGGGAATAGGAGCGTGTCCTGGACCAACAACAAATGCCTTGTCTGCTGAAGGTGGGAAAAGCAAACTGCCCAAAATGGAAGATGAGCTGGCTACCTGAGTGGCCGTCAACGGTGACGAAAAAGACAGCACGGGCCAAGCCGAGTTAGAGCTGGTGGTGGCTGACACGGACGGGAATGTAGATACAACTGCCGGCAACGTCAACGTACCTGAAGAAGCAGCCAACGAGCCTGCCACGACCATAGCAGGAGTGGTATAAACGGTGGACATAACAGCTGAAGAAGCGCTCGATACAGGGGCTGTGTTGATGGTCGGCAGGGAGTTATTGAATGCTTGGGCGATAGCGGACGCGATGTCATTGGAGAACGACGAAGACGTTCCCGCCGAAGCCGCCTAAACTACCACGCTAGCAGCAGAAGAAGAAGGTGAAGAAGTGCATGTAGAAGGAATTAAGCCCGCCGACAAACTGTTGAAAGTCAATCAACAGCACACGCCACTACGATGCGAGCAAAAAAAAATGCATCCAAAACTCCCCAAAAAGCGAGTACTAAAAGCCAAACCGCACTTGTAGAGAATAAAACGAAGGCTGGCCGCTAAGGAAACACTTTTAGCGAAAAAAAAAAATACGAAGAAAAACAAAAAAAAAAGCCCAACAAAATGTGATAAACCAACTACGCCACAAAAAACGCAGAGTAGAGTGAAATTCTGTGCATGTGCAAAGGTGCACGCCTAAACTGCAAGAGGATACCGCTGGCCACGCAACTGCCCGCAGACCTGAACCAGGCCCAAACAGTAATGTAACAACAAACGCCCAAATGCTAAATAAATGTGCCACCCGTGCTCAAACTATACGCCAATAAACACTAACGCCACGCTACGCCACGCCACCAAGGAGCAAACTTGCTCCAAGTCGTTAACTAAGTTAAATTACATTTAACCCTATCAATCATATTTTAATTGAATAAATGTTTGAAAGAAAATTTGCCCTGAGCAGGATTTGCACCCACGTCCCCTGTACACTAGTCGGGTGTGATGACCACTACACCATCAGCAGTGGGGTGCGCTGGGTGTATAGTGTACATGTATGTATATCTCTTTTTGGCTTAAAATCCTAATCTCTCTAAGCATGCTCTACTTTGGCATACAGACTGGTATTTATGTCAGAAATGAAGTATATTGGTTACCTCTTGAATCATTTTAAGAGCCTCAACATAACTTTTCTCCGTCTCTAAAATCTCCGCTACAACATACTTCCTCTTCTCTTCTATTGATGTCTGCCGCTCAGGTTTCTGTAACAGTGTCACACAGACAGATGTCAAAGTTTTTGCATTCTTCTGTCTTTGCAAATATAATGAATCAAACAATTTATTACTGCTTTGTTAAATGAAAGTGCAGGTTTAACATTACCAGAGGTTATTAAGACATAAAATACATGTACATGTATCTTGAAGAAAACTAAACTTTGCTTGCACATTATCCAAGTAAGTATGAAGGGTGTTGCACATTACAATGTACAGTTAACAGTACACACACAAGGAAAATTATTACTTTACAAGTTATTTATTAATTCAAAATTATCTGAGCAATTGGGGAATATGTCATTCTCATTAAATGTACATTAATATTAAAAATACCTTACCGGAGCAACTTTCTGGTAAGAAACAAGGTCTTCGTATATTTTGGTATCTTCCTCAATTGTCACGGCATCATAGGGGTTTTCTTCATCAATTATATCACGGTTCCTGCAACACAATAATCAGGTACAAAAGTGTAGGTGGAGATCTGTTATGCATGGAATTCTGACAGCACAGCTGGCAGACCATTTTGAAATTGCAAAGGGATGGGGGAGGGGGGAGAGGTTAGCATTTTGCATAAAAGAGAAGAGAGAGTAAAATACACCAACTGATATCCTTTACAGAAGTGAATAGTTATTTTTCAGAAACAACCAATCATTAAGGCCTCACACTCATTGCAAAGATAGACGAATGATTTAGGAAAGAACAAATGAATAAACAAGCAAGCGAGCACATGGGTATATGCACATTCATTTATGCATGAACTAAGGAATGAACAAACAAATGAATTCATAACAAAATGTTAAAGTGGATTCCCAGTCTGTATGTGTCTGATCTGGCATTAAAAATCTTTGAACATAGCAACTTACAGTGTATGTGATGTAAAATGTAACTTACAATGCAAGATCTTCAAGATTTGAATAAATGTCCTCATCTTGAATGTCATGGCCTGAATCATCAGGTGGAAAGGGGCTGCAGAGAAGAAATAATAATGTTCACTTTAAAATAGTTACAGTACGATAATAATTAAAGTCCAGTCTAAGGTTTATATGAATATTATTGAGAAAAGAATCGTATTGTTCTTTTGTGTATATAATTATGTAATGTATAAATTATGCTGTACATGTAGTTCAATTTTATCCTTGGTTCAATTTTTATGTTCCTTTGTTCTTGTATGTGTTGTGGTTCAATTTTATCCTTGGTTCAATTTTTATTTTCCTTTGTTTTGTACTCATTATCATACGTTACCATGCACAAGAACAAAAGAAAATAAAAATTGAACCAAGGATAAAATTGAACCACAACATTATACAATGAGTACAAAACAAAGGAAAATAAAAATTGAGCAAAGGATAAAGCCACAACACTTACATTATAACAAATGTACCATAGTAATTTTTCTTTGCAGATGTGCCCAAATGTACAATGTATATTTAATTATAAACAAACACCAGACACAAACATATAGATCAAACATTTCTGGTCTTACTGGTCACATCAACAACTTACTCAAATCCTGCTGCAATTGCATACTGCGTATGAGAAAGGACTGAAAGAGTTCTTATCACCTGTAAAGTTGAAAAGATATCAATAAACAACAGCCAAACTTGTAGTGGGTTACAATGACAATTTGACACTTTATTATGGCTCCTCTATGCCGGGCTATTCTGCCGTAATGTACAATAATAAGTTAGATAAGAACGAAAATATTTACATATGTAACAAAATAAAATATTACAATGTGCATTTGGCTGCATTTGGATAGGTTTAGCTGTAACTTATTTCGGGTGCTACATCCTGATATACTAAGTCTGTCATGAAAAACATTACAAAGGTAGGGTGGCGCCTGATTTGTTCTGCACTTTTGAACCATAGTAACAGTATTCAATCGGAGTTTCTGACATCTGGATGCTTAGCCAACCAAGGGCTTTGCATGCAGCAGAGACATGATTGAATTTCTTGAGACCTAGGATAATTCTACAAGCAAAATTCTGGATAAGTTGAAGTTTACAGATGTTTTTGTTGGAGGTATTACCCCAAACACTAGAACAATAGAAGAGTCTGCTAAAAATAAGGGCATTAATATTATTATTGATATAAGAGTTTTTTTGTCAAGAAGGTGTTTGATTCTATTTGAAGGCCTCGGAGCATAACCATCCTATGTCGAATTCTGGGTTGTTTTTCGATTTTGCCTGGATTTGCCCGAATTGTTGCATGTAAACTGCAATTCGATTGAAAGAAGATGTAATGCAACTTGCAAACCACTCCCATGGAAGGTTGGTTTCTTGGTGTACGTAAGAAAAAATGATTGTATTTCTGGATTCTGGATGAATCAGTCAAAAAAATACCATACAATGTTTTTCCATCGAATTGCAGTTCACATGCAGAAATTCAGACAAATCCAAGCAAAATCGAAAAACGACTCAAAATTCGACATAGGATGGTTATGCTCCGTGGCCTTCATTTATTCAACATAGTTTATATAGGCAGCTTGAGGACAGTTTGGATATGTGGTTGTCAAAGGTTACATTAGCGTCAATCCAGACCCCGAAATCTTTTACAACAGGAGAGGGTTCAATGTTCTTTCCCAATAGAACGACAGGAGGAAGGGATAGCTTTCGTGTTCGTTGTGGGACTCCAACAACAAGGACCTTAGTTTTGTCTGGGTTGATTAACAGAGAGTTTGTTGAGCACCACTTTGCGACCTCATGGAGATCGCTGTTGAGGTCGGAGATAGCAGTTTTGGTGTCAGCAGACAGAGGAAGAGCTAGAAGTAATTTAGTGTCATCTACATAGCCCATGACTTTGCACTTCTTCCGTACTGCTAGAAGGTCATTCGCATACAGCGTAAACAGAACTGGACCAAGGATGGACCCCTGGGCCACACCTACTGTTAGGGGGAAGGGGTCTGATACGACACTGCCTATCCTGACCACTTGTGAGTGTGATGATAGGTAACTTTTAAACCAGGCTAGGGCTGAGTCTGACAGGCGAATACTGTCAAAAGCTTTAGACATATCGAGCAGTACAACAAGCAATATACGTCATTGAAAAATGTCACATCACTCATAAACAAGACATACCGGTTACATGTAGGGCCCATTTGTTTAGAACATGATCTGTGTGAAGTGTACATGTATGTGACAGAATCTTTAAACCAGGCTAGGGCTGAATCTGACAGGCCCAATGAGTGCAGCTTCGATAATAGATTGTCATGATGAATGCTGTCAAAAGCTTTAGACATATCGAGCAGTACAACAAGTGATACACGTCATTGAAAAATGTCACATTACTTGTGAACAAGACAGGGCCAATTTGTTCAGAACATGATGTGTGTGAAGCGTACATGCATGTATGTGACAGAATATTTTTTTATTTGCTTGATCCAAACTTCACAGTGTTGCCGAATGGAAATTGAGAAAAATAACTATCTGAAAAAATTTTCTTCCTTGCTTTTTTCCTAGTAAAAACATGAAATTTCACTTGGGATACAATTTGCCAAGCAAAAGACTGCAGATAAGAATAAGGAGCTGTGTTGTCAAAACAACCAAGTTTCACGGTTTTCCCTGTGCTTTTA
Source organism: Pachyseris speciosa (assembly GCA_016490735.1). NCBI lineage: Eukaryota > Metazoa > Cnidaria > Anthozoa > Scleractinia > Pachyseridae > Pachyseris > Pachyseris speciosa. The sequence goes on from JAEMWC010000481.1 coordinate 571,531, forward strand.
ATTTGTTATTTCTATGCTGTGTGGGGGAAAAGATGGGTTTAAGGTGTGTAGTGTATGGATGTAACAACAACAAAGACAATGACAAAGAAAAGGGGATTTCAATCCAAAGCAAATCTAAGTCTTGTTTTCATGTCACATCTCTGTATTTTTGTCTCTAGTATTTTGTGCGGTATTGTACCCCAACAGAAGTAAAATTTCACATTTTTAACGCGCAAAAAAGTGGGTAAGACAATCTTTTTTTAGGAAAAAACTTTTTCGATTCCCATTCAGCAACACCAAACCAAGTTTGAGTGAAGCAAATTAAAAAAATGCTGTAACATACACTTTAAGCTAATCTCTGGTTATTGTGGACTTTAATTCTAGGTGTTTAGCGTGTTCCAATAAGGCTGGCTATCTTTACCTTAAGCTAAAAAGCTGCCTCTATAAAAGGTTCACTGCAAGCAAGATGAAAGCCTATTGTCAAGTAATCATGGATTATTGCCCTTAGAATAACTGGGCACATGACTTCAGTTGAATTTAACATTTTTTTTTTAAACAAAAGACTTTATAGTGAGTTCCATGTAATAAATAATACATACCTCTTGTTAATCAAGTTCAAGGTCCGTACTGTAAGTTACAGACCGAGTTTTTTCACGTGCGGGCCATAAATTTATGGGAAAAAATGAGGATCCATAACTTACAGTGCAGACCGAGAAAATGAGGTTAGTAAGATATTTATTATATCTCTGGAGTTAATCCGGCGCATGGGAAAGAAAACTAGTTGAAGTCAAGCGGGTCGTAGTGTAGAAAACGGCCCGCAAAATTGACCAATCACAGCATGCTTACTAAGTGAGAGATATAATAAATGTATAGTAAACTGTTACTAACTGTGATAACTACAGACCACTTACAGTGAATTATATCATTATGAACACTAAAATGTACTTTGCAAATGCTTATGAACAGCTGTCAGTTAAATGAACATACATGTACACTGTACATTACAAGTTTTTATAACCTACTGTACATGTATATTCATGTTTGCTAATAGCCTACCAGGATGCACGTAGTCCAGGCTGTCTTATTTGTCAAAAGCGTGAAACAGAGACTGCATTTTTTATTGTTTAGGAATGTCTAAAATGCTTGAAATGGTTCTTCAAAACACTCCACTTTATTTATAAACACAAGTTTGCAGCTTTGTCAGACTAAAAACGGTAGGGTGTCACTGGCACTTTGAGTAGCCAAAAATGTTCAAATTCGTGGAATTATTACATGTACGTTAAAAGAATTTGTTTTTTCAGTTCAGTTTATTTCCAGCCTTCTGAAAGAAGATAACAAATCTAATAAATCTAGTTTCCGTTCAATTGGGAAAAAAATAATTAACCTGATTAAGGCTAGTCTTTCTCTCATAAAAGAATTATTTTGGCATTTCTTTTCCTCCTGCCAAGAGTAGGTTCAAGTTAACGCTACTGTACTCGGCGTCAAAATAATTGATGTTTAGAAGTAGTTTTAGCCAAAATACAGAAATTGAAACTGTCCTCCAACAAAATAGTAAACTGGAGACACGTTGTGATAAAGTACATGCAATACGTGTAAATCTAACAGCACAACATGACCATCCCAGAATTGTTTGATGCCAGAAGAAACTGACAGAAAAAAAGTATCCAAGTACATGTAACGATACATAAGAGCTCAAGTGCTCAGTATCAAAGTGTACACTGTAAGTGAAGTAGGATTATTTCAGTATGGTTCAACAACATAAACACAGAAAAAAGCCAAACAATCCACTGTGGCGATAGAAGGTCGTTATTTACATACAGTAAATAGTGAATTAATCAAATATTCAACAGCACATGAATAAATATTCTGCTCTTGTTTAAACGTCCGATCCATTGTTCCCAACATAAACACAACATTCCTTCACACAGTATCCACCGCAATATGTAAACAACATGCCAGTGTTTATTTAATTTTCCTTCTAAAATGTAAATGTTTTCTCCTTCGTATCATGTTTCGTGGATCGAAAGTTAATGTTCCGACGACATTATACTGTATCATGTCCAAACCCAGCTATTACAATTTAAGCAATTAATTAATTTAAATATAAACTGAAAAAATACTAACTAGAAAATTTCCACTATGCAACTTTCCAGCTCAGTTACAGTTGTAAACTCTTTCGGGATAACACTTTAAATTCTACAACCCATGCAGCTATACAAAGCCATATTTAATAATATGAATATAGTATTAATCAGCTTATAATAATTATGCTATAATTTAAACGAGGTTACGTTTTGAAATGAAGACGTGGACTTGTGCACTTCTTCAGCGAAAGCGGAAACTTTAAATGTAAAGTAGGTCAAAGATGAAACTGGTACCTTTGCAAAATCAGACACATCGAAAAGCTCGCTTGCATCAAATAATGCTTCTCGTGTTAGGCCAAAGTCCCGCTCACATGACACGAGAAAATTTCGGATATTCTTCCTGCAGTAAAACTGTTAGGATGAGAAAGGAAGTACATTAAAACAACATCTTGTGATCATGAAGCTGATTAAGGTGTAGTCCTGTTAAAATCAACAAACATCTACACTTGTACTGCTGTTTGTTTCTGGTTGCAACGACAAAACATCAAGACATTAATTAAATCTTGAGGGAGAATGTTCAGTCTACACCTCATAGCCACAAACTATATCAAGGCATGGCGATCGGTAAAAAAGGAGAATTACAAACCGGAGACATTTGGGGTTTCATGTTGATGTCTGGTACAGAATTCGGACGCAGTCGGTTGGCCACTTGACACAACACAACGCCATCTCGGAGGCTCTGGGCGAGATCAAATACAGTTGCATTTGGAAATGAAGCTCTGTGAAAGTCTGGTAAGATGTCTAAACTGCTCAACCAATTCCGTGCCATTTGCCATTCGTCTTGGCCGGAAGGTACTCGATGGCTGCGATGGCGACCCGCCATCTTGGATTAAAGAAATGGACGATTTTTTCAGTTGAATAGACCATAATAATCTGCCTATTGCTCGAACCGCTCACATCCTGGAGAAACAAAAAACCGGAAGTCGTTACGCTAAACATAAACAAATTAGAAGGGGCTTCAACAACGAACGTCAAGCTGACGTCACGCCACAACAATTTAAAGACTGACGCAAATGGCAGCCACAAGATAAGTTCAGTGGCAGACAAGGAAATTCAGCGCCGTTTAGTCTGTTCTGTTTAATAAACAGTTATCTTCACCGTCATAACGGGCGTGTAACAAAAGCGATAGTCTGTAATATACCGAATTCTTGTTTTTGTTCGTCTTTCCGTTGTCCTTTAAACCGCCTCAATGCAGTCAACGGTCGTCAACCGGACTCGTTATTACGATCATAACGATTTCTGTAATTGGTGAGTACCTGCACGTGGTGCCAAGCAAAGCAAATGCTGTTTAGTGGTATGTAACATCAACAACTAGAGGCTTCACTTGTCCGTAATGCCAAAGGGTCTGCGTTACGCGTATCGGGCGACCCGCCTAGATTAGCTATAGCTATTTGCAGGTTGCCGATACTTTGCAGTTAAAAAAATTGCTGTTGTTGTTGTTGTTGTTTTTTGGCTCCACAGCCATTTTCCCTCATCCTCACAGGCGAGGAATCAGCCATCATCAATAGTGCAAGAAGTTGACAAGCTCGCATCAGACATGAGACATAAGGTAAGATTGTGGGGCATCAACCGAATACATAATAACATATAGCTGGTAAATTCATGTAATCAAATTCAATTGCGCGAGCGTGCTTCATATTTCCTTTGTGTACGCTGAGGGACGCATTGAAGCGTAGCTAGCAGAGGGAATTCTTACCTTACCGTGTGAAAATGTTTTTGTTCATGCGTACGCGCGTCATCTGTGCGTTCATCGAGATTTGAAGCACTTGGGAAGTTTGGAAATCACTCACTGAAGAAGATAGAGTTGCCCTTGGTCTCTTACCCATCTTTCGTGCTCTCCAATAGGCCAAAATTCCCGGATCTCGATGAACACACGCTGCGGAGCGCACGAAGCGGAATAGTGAGATTGAGCACAAGTGCAGGCTATGACGTCAAACAAGCTACCTTCCAAGAAACTTCGCTCGAGATACAACATACGTAACGAAAAGCCGTGAAAACCAGCGTATGACATCAGGGGGCTGCATGATATTGTAATCTTTATGTTTAAAGTGAAGTTTAAATTAATACCTGCAAATATTATTGATCTTTTTAGCATATCATCGTCTACTGAGTTACAATCTAAGGAACTCAGATTCCTCATCTCCAGGTTGAACACTGTACACTACGGCAAACACTCTCTTAGATACTTCGGGCCGTTTTTATGGTCTAAATTGTCTAACAAGGACAGGGCCCAAGTCTCGTTATCCGCTTTTAAAACAAGTATAAGAAAAAAGGATCTCTACAGCACATTGCTGGAAATAATTGCACAAATTGCCACCTGTGCAATACTTAAGACTAAACGACTACTACTAATATTATTTATTGTAATCATTAGAGGCGCTTATACCATTTACACAAACCATCCGGGTGGAAATTTCAGGTAGAAATATTCAGTGCTGCAGCTTGTGCAAACGCAAAATGGACAAATCACAAAATGTACTAGTGTCAACTGGAAAGCTCATAAAGAAAACAAAAAGTGCCTTGAATAAACCGACGGCCTATAATTTCTGGAATGTTCCAAATGGAATGGTGTGTTCCATTTTATTTTCCAAACAGAATTTCCGGGATTTCCGTGTAAATGGTATGGACCCCTGATGTTATAATGCTATTTTAAAGAAAATGGAATTTTACGTTTATTCTTAATTTTAATTTATTTTTTACATGGTCTTTAATTAAGAGCTGTTAGATAGAAAAATGGCAATTGTTATTTTGTTGTAAATATTGTAATCTTATACTATGTAATTTTAGATTTAATTAGTTTTAAACCCCGCTTAGCAAGCAGCAGGGGCGTAGCTAGCCATTTTTGGTTTGTAAGCCCGTTCCAGATTTTGCGATTTCGTGGAAGTCAGAGCAGTAAAAAATAGACTTATTAACAGATGTCAAGCGATTTTTTCGTGAATTTCAGAGCAAGGTGTAAGACAGCCGTTCCGTTCCGTTTCGAACTGAAGAAGCGTTCCGGGATGACAGTTGAAACCGGCATTGTGATGAGAATGGTGAGTACCGCATTTACGTTTGGGTAGAGGACTGGGTTCGCGCTCCCCAGGGTCTCTGCCAGGGTCGCTGGGCTCTCACCAGGAGGAGAATGCTGCCACCTCGTTTTCCATCTAAGGACTCAGTATCATTATTCTCTCTTCTCAGATAGATCGGTTTCGTATGTGTCATATACCTTATCCCGAACTTCTTGGGAAATTACCCTAAATAATTACCGCCGGTCAGATCGACACATTTTCCTTTACTTTCAAACAGTCACGCGAGATGAAATAAATTCATAAATTTGCTTTTCCTGGTCTTTTCCTAAGAAAAGCGAAATCAAAGGAGAAATCGTTCAACGGGAAAATGTTTTAACTGTCATCAAAACCTATACGTTGCCGTAGTTAAACCGGGTTAGCGCTAATCATGCTTGGAACAACACGACCCAGGCCAGTTGACTTACAGAGCCGGTCTGTCAGGCTAGCCAATCCGTGCAACTTGCATCGAGTTGATTCCACTGAAGAAATCCAGCCAGTTGCACTTTTATTCCGATGTGATTCCATTCTAATAAAAATTGCTCTATAATCGGGAGAGAGTTCGACGAACTCTGTCGGGGTAAGCAAAGTGCCAAAAATTTGAGCGCAGCCCGCTAGACCTTAGTTCGTCAGTCATCACTGAATTAACATTTGTTGTCCTGCTTTTGTACGAAGTCTCGTTCTTGGAACCGATCCCTTTGATTTCTTTTGAATTCTGACTTCTCTTACCCAGAAACTGAGCTGAGTTGTATGATACATATTTTATCGTTACCCATGCGTTACACACGCGTATGAACAAGAGA
>JAEMWC010000481.1:580000-585000 GCA_016490735.1 Pachyseris speciosa
ACTTGAAAGGGCGCACGGGCAATGTCACTTTGAAACTTTCTTTCACTGAATTTGTTGAAGTTCCTGATGGTAATTATTTTAGTCGGGTCTCTTGGGATGCTGGCTGATAAGGTTGCATAAATCATGTCGTGATCTGAGATACCCAGGGGACATGAACCCTTTTGTTTGACCAAATCTTTCCTATTCGTGACAATAAGGTCGATCAATGTTTTGGAATGATTAGTGATTCTTGTTGGCCCTTCTATCACATTCTTCAGGTTAAACTGATCGAGTATCCCTTCCATCTTCTTTCCTTCGTACGATGTGTCTCCACCTTCGTTCTGAAGTAGATTGGTATTAAAATCTCCAAGGAGTACTACATTTGAAAATTTTAACCAGACATTTTCAAGTAGTTTTGGAAAGACTGTGAAAAATTCACTATTATGATTCGGTGGCCGGTATATGATTCCTACCATGGTATCTCTTGAGTCAGCCTTAACTTGCATAAATATCCCTTCCACTTTATCATCTTCCAAGTCCGGTCGATGAATAACTTTTAACGACTTGCGATAATATATCGCGCAGCCCCCGCCTTGTCTTCCCGGTCTGTCTCTTCGAACGAGACTGTAATCTTCGATATTTATTTCCCCATCGGCGATTTCGCTTGTCAAATGCGTTTCCGTTACTCCGAATACATCGAACCGACATAGTTTTAAAAGGATTCGTAATTCATCCACATTTCCCCTTAAGCCGCGGACGTTTAAGTGTGCTAATTTAAGATGTTTTGCGTTGGTAGCAAGTTTGTGAACTAAATCCTGTAGGTATTCATCGTTTTTGTCTTCGATTTGACTTCTGCATTGAATCTCTTGTAGAAATTCTGTGTCGTCGATTCCGTTAAATGGCAGTGAACCTAACGCACTTTTCCATAAGCAGGAGGAACATTCACAGTAATAATTTACCCTTGCCAAAAGTTCGCGGTGCAGAGTAGGTGTAATTGAACTGCACCTAATGTGTCTTTGTAATTTACACGTCGAGCAGTCGAGGGCTCGGTGAGTTCTTGCTACCGATTTGCCGGCACATACTGAACAGGGATTCTAATATCACCTGGGTTCATTTCACCGAGCCGTGTCCCTGGAACTCCGGCGCATAGCATCTGTCTGGTGATGCCGTTACCGTCTAGAAAGAAAGAAAGAAAGAAAGAAAGAAAGAAAGAAAGAAAGAAACGTATTGTGTGAAAGAGAACAGTCGAGGCTCTATTGCATACGGATACAAAATAGAAGACAGGTTGGCTATAACAATTGACTTTACAATGCCAAAGTTGCATAGCAGCCGCAGCCAGAATAACGATTTTGTAAGCGACGCTCTCGGAAGAAACCTTAGCAATCGTCATTTGCTATAATGATTGAATAAGTCAGAGCTCTGTTTGCATTTCATATTACCTGTTCTCATCGCACTTCATTAACTCATTCATCGTTACATTCCACTGAACTTATCAGTCAATGATTAGAAACTGACGATGGATGAGATCTCATGCAGAACATGTTTTCTATAAGAAGCGTTGTTTGTTTGGGGAAAACATTGACTAGTCATTGACATTCACTCAAAGAGTAGTGTTTTATCGAAAGGTTAAGGTAATCAAGTTTGTCGTGAATTCTTGTAAATTCCTCTTCTACATGGCCCACACGTAGTCCCCGAACTGGAGAACGTGCTCAAACGACGGGCGAACATAACTGAAGAATTAAAGAAAGAGCAGCACAGAAATGAAAGCATTCGGGAGAAAGTTCACAACTTACTCTTCCTTTTACAATTTGATTCTGACACTGGAGATATCTTTGCTTGTTGCAGGGTATGGTGGGAGTTACTTGGATGTCGAATCTTACCCCATCCTGGAGGAGAAAACAAGCAAACAGTGAATGGTCAATGGTAGTGAAGTCACGACACCAGTATAATAAAAGCAGCAGCTTTCACGCAACCGGCGGTCGTCTATGAGCATTCTTGACAGCCTAATGGAACAGCAATTCAACGGTGCGACCAATCAATGTCGGTCGCGGAACCCCAAAACAAATTTTAAAGACCCATTACCACTCTTCAGTTCAATTCAATTCAATTCAATTTTTATTCACACTTATTTGGCTGAAATACAAATGTTTATGGAATGAACTGTCCACGTCCACTGATAGTCTGAGACGCCCTTCACTTGTTCTACGTGTTCTCCCAGCAACTAAGACAAAAAGCACTGGAACAAATGACACCGACCTGTGATATAGCATGCAGTCCCGGGTGGAACCATGTAGTTTGCTTGGGGAAGACAAGCTGGTGATACACGTTCATTGATATTTGCTGGCCGAGAGAGCTTTATGAGAGCAATGTCATTGTCAGTGCGTCTGCTGTCATAGTTTGGGTGTTTGATTACTCTAGAAGCCTTGATGTTTTGTTCTGTTCCTTCGTTTCTGTGGCGCTTGTGATCTCCTAGCCTGAGGACGTAATATGACGGGTTCCTACCGCCAGAAAAGAAGTTATTGTCACTTTAATTTATCTCTATTTTGCTTCACTCTTAGCCAATGGCCTGAAGCTAATGGACAGCTTAAGATTGTACAAAATGTCAAATCAAAAAGATAAAGTTAAAATCATAATCAGAATTTCGCATTGAAGTAAATGCCAGTTCATATGATCGTGCTGTAAAGACTGCCCCTTTTCGTTTTGTTCTATCAAGTTGAAAGCGTCATTTTTCTCAACTATTCACTTCCCAACCGCGAGGTTTCTCTGCATGCATTGCATAAATTTGTGCATTTTTTCCTGTGTGTTACATCACCTCGATCATACTTGGGACCACCGAAAGTGGTCTAAATACGGAAGCGGCTGCTTTGCCTAAGGCCAACGGAACGAGCTCCCTCGCGACATAGACGAGCGTAAAATGTGAATGATTGCCATCGCGCTAAACCTAAACTGTAAATACAACTCACAGGGTGGAGATACAATGCGCTGCAGTGACCACCCGTTCTGGTGTGACAAGCGTCCCACCGCAGAAAAACCCTCCTCGATTGGTATGCAAGCCAACCTTGAAAGCATCGAAAAAAAGATAAAACAGATGATAAGAAATAAAGTTAACTCTATTAAACTTTTGTTCTTAGGCCATCGTAGTTTGATCAAGCTGACTCTTGTCTCCGGAATATACATTTGAAACAAAATCACTAGGCTACAGTGACTAAAAATTAAAATTCATTCTGAAACTTTCGCTCTTGTCACGAGACTGGGATCGATAATGCAAGTATTTTCGTCAAGGAGCCGGTTGATTTCAGACGAAGAGCGAAGGAGACCATTCACATCAAACGGAGGAAAATAAACATTGAATGGGACTACAATCGGCCCTGCGGTCTTCAATCATATTTTGTAGTTGATCCAAATAGTCACATGGCAAATTAACCGTGAAGAAAACCATTGTGACAAGAGCGCAAGTTTCAGAACAGAATCTAATTTCTAGTCCCCGTATAAGTGATTTGGTTACAAAGAGACAATGATGAGTTTAGGACCGTCACGCCTTATCAGGTATCTGAAACAGTCCTTTACTTTTATTAATTTATTTTATTCATACTGTGAAAAGGTGCAAAGCTTATTATAGTCCTGGACAGGAGATGGGAAAGGGCCGCACGGCTGAGCAATTTATATAAACCGCTATTTAAACTAGATATCATAATTAAACTTACTAATCCATTACCGATTGAACATAACAAATTGAAAGACCGATTGATGAACGAACTGGATGGATGATGCCAAAATTATGCCCATCAAGTGGAAAATGAAATCATCGAACAAGAGTTTTACAGACCTGCCATGGCCAGGCCCCGGGCCTAGCGTCATCTCCGCCAATCACGCGGTCATTACTGACTGAAGAAACACCACAGGAGCCTGGGTGAATGTTGAAAGAAGATTTCGTAAGAAATGCGTAAAAGGGGGCTGAGATGGTCACTAAACCGGAGCTGCTGAATAAGAGGATTATACAGCATGCAACTGAACAAAAATATTCAACTTTCAAAGTAGCTGCTGTATGGCCTCAACCACGCAGGCATCGTGTATTACAGGTTTGTTCTAAGGCCGCGACTACAACACTAACTGAGATAACAACCGTGACGAAAGCATGCACAGTAACAACAGCGGCAATAACAAGTGATTAGCAACAAACTACAAAGTGATAGGAATGAAAAGTGAAATTAACGAAGACCAGTGTCAGTTCTTAAGAGAGGTAGAGATAAAGAGGACACGTCAGACGTCTTATGACAGGGGCTTTTCGGGGGACTTACTCCCGTGGCTGAGCGAGAGGTGCCCTGTCACCTTCCGGGATCTTTTTACATCAAATGGACCGGAGCTTCGTTCAGGAACGTGGCGTTTATTGTAGATCTTGACTCATTTCGTTACAAACAGAACTCAAAGCTCTTACTGACAGAATAATTGTCATATACAAATTCCGACCAATAATATTCGGACAGCTCATTCAATTACGTAAGCTTAGCGAATAGAAGAAATTCACAGATTTCACATACAATAGGCGATTTTCCAAAGGCAGGTAGAAAACACCTAAATGCGGAATCGCTTTACGACAAGAAAGACTTTGATGTTTGCTAACTTCACTTAAATCTAGTTTTACTGAAAAACGTCCGGTAACACATAAGTGATATAACGACCGCACTGTGTTTCGATGTTCATGGGAAAGGATCTCAGTATCTTTGAATCTGACTTTCTAAAGACGTTTGGTTCAAGTTACGTACCACAAAGGCCGCAACTCTTTTGACATCGCTCCCTGACAATCTTCTTTCTTCTGCAATCCCCCGAGGAACGTGATAGCTACAATATCTGCCCGCGTCGCGACAGGGAGGAGCAGTCGGTGGCAAAGTGTCTGGTGGGGGAGAGGCTGGTGGCATGGTGCCTGGTGGGGGAGGGGTTGGTGGCATGGTGCCTGGTGGGGGAGGGGTTGGTGGCATTGTATCTGGTGGAGGTGGTTGTGGAGTTCCTGAGAAAGAACAAAG
>JAEMWC010000481.1:592500-595000 GCA_016490735.1 Pachyseris speciosa
AGGCGGCAAATCCGTTGCAACAGGAAATACTTGATAATTACTGACTTTCCAACCCCAGTCCTCCATTGACATGCCAGCACCTTCTCCCTGCCACTGCTTTACCTGTAGGTAGACGCGCAGGCTGTGAAATCGGGCAGCTGCTGCTGTCGGGGGCAGATTCTGCGGCTCAATATGAGACGTCTTGTTAGCAAGTTTTTCAAAGTAACGCTGATATCTGAGAGCGTTAAGACCTACCCCTGGTTTACCACCGAAAAGCGATACAAGTGCTTTTTCACCTGCACTGACAACGTCGGAAACGGTAGAATGACGGCTGAAGACGTTAGCTTGCTGTTTGAAGTGTAGTACATTCTCAAATTTCTTTATGGCTGTGGCCTTGCCAACTCCATAGAGGCGTGATGTTGTGTCACATCCAGTGACAGCATGAAGGAAAAGGAGATTTCTGCAAACTTCCTTACCCAGCTGTTCTTTGACTCTCTTCATATGCCAGGCGCGCGCACCTCTTGCGTTTCCCTTTGGTTCTGGTCTAAAATAGAGGTCGCAGCCATCTTCGGAAGCATGATAACAAAGAAGGACAAGCAAATCTGTGTCATCCCCTACTAGAATCGTGGTTTTCGTTCGGGCAGACTCTACAGCTGTTTGGACTATAAGCAGGTCGGCGTCACCATTTGCGTGGTGTGTTACACATCCTACATTCTGGAGAGCCTCACTTAGCATTAACAGAAAGCTTTGTTTGTTCTTGGGATTCGAGAGAAAGTTATCCTTCTTCATCGTTATAGACATGATTTCTGTAAAGGTGACAGTGGCAGCAACCTTCCCTGATGCGCGCCTCTGCTGTGTCATAGCTTTAGTTAATATCTCGTCGTACCCGTCAAACACTACTATCGCCCTTCCGTATTTCCTTTGCACGTAAGTGCAATACAAGTCGCAGACTTCCTTGTATGATGGAGAACCTCTTGGCCAGGGCACTCGATGGAGAAGAGCGCCTCCGTCCAGCACGTATTGTACATTCCCTTCAGGCTGCGTCTTGGCCTCTGGTGTAAGCCTTGTCCATAGTGCATCTGCTAGCGCTGGCTTTTGTGGCTGCCTTAACGTGAATGGGGAATCGAAAAGAGCCGTGGGATACGTGCAGAGCTCGTACTGAAATAATGCTTCAAGGTGGGAGTTATCACAGGCGATAATGAGCCGCTGAAATAAAAGTTGAGGGTCAACTTGTACTTGGTCATTGTCAATCTTTACGGAGGACTTCGATGCCATGGTGACTGCCTGGGCACTTCGTTTGAATGAGTAATCAGTGGCTAACGTTCCATTCATCGACGATAGAATCTTCTCCCCGACAATCTTGGCTGTGTCAGCATTGACATTACTATCGGCGTTTACACCATTCATGATGTTTCTTAGATTACTGTCAGTGTCGAGAGAGAAAGGGTTGTGGGTAGCCAGAGCCCTGAGGATGGTCACTGTGTCCTTCATATCTCTTGTCTGTCGTGCCTTAGACATATCTTTGTTCTGTTCTCCAGAGTTAAACTGAACTCCTGTCAGCTCTTGCATGATGTGGTTTGTTTCGGCACACGCAGGCATGGATAACAGCCAGATAAGACGTTGCTGCTCCGTTAGGCCCCTCCCTCTGGTCAAGCCACCACAGGTTTTCAGACTTCTCATAAGAACCTGCTCGATGACTAGGTCTATCGATAATCCAGCCCAAAATCGATTACTTCTTCTTGCTACGTGAAGACCCGACGCGAAGTCTCGGTAGACATCCGGGTGGTCCGTACGGAGGTCTGTCATCGACTGTAGGTAAAGTCGAGCACACTTTACGTACAAGTTGTGGCCTGACGCAGCGAGGTATGGCAGCATTCTGGTCAATGCCTTTAGGTGAAGTTCCCAATTCGCTGTGCGCTCTGCTCTTATAAAGGAGCGCAATATGTCTACCATTTCTAGGTACTGAATCCACAGAGCTGCTGTGCGGCTTCTCTCAGCTAGGAGGTCTTGCTTTCTGTGTACGCATTCTTCAATGTTATCAAGAACCTCTGAGGTGCTTGCTTCATCAGCTGAGACTTTCTTTTCCATCAGCTTATCAAACAGTGCTCGCGCCTCTTCAAGTTTTAGAATTACAGTGTCCAAGTGAGTGTCTTCTGGTATCGTCTCCAAGAGACGTTGGCCGCCTGCAATATTAAATTAAAACATTTTAATGCTTTTTCTTGTTAAAACATCAGTTTTGGGGGTAAAATTATTGCCTTAAATATATACTTACTGCTATATGCACCTTGTTTGTGAGGGGAGTCGATCGCTGACACGGCAAACTCATCAGGTAATTCAGGCACAAAAGTACACTGTTTATCTGAAATGACAACATGTAGAAAAAAACTCATGTAATTGCTGTCTGCTTCGAGGTGGTATTGTAAGGAGTATCTTGTCATTATTTTTAAAGAAAGACAGTACCTCTCTGCCCAGTCTCAGCTTCTCTATATGCTGTTGCCGCATGTTCTGGGCTCTCGTCGCT
>JAEMWC010000481.1:600000-622500 GCA_016490735.1 Pachyseris speciosa
TGGTAAATATATTGGAAAATGAAGATTCTTAAAAAGATTTAGAATCCATCATATCAAAACTTAATTTTTACTCTTCATAGCTGTACATCCTTATTTTCCGATCCTGTTTTGTCCCAGACACTTCGAATTTGCTATGTAACCTTAATGAACTAGTGCAATACGATTTTCTCTTAAGTAGTTCTTCTTTTGCTTTTTTTGTAATACATTTCTTTTTCCTTTAAACAAAGGTTAGCAGATTTTTATTTATTTTTATTTTTCCTGGCCCGCCTCGATTAGCCTCCGCTACCTGCGGTGCCAGGTCTGTTATTACTGTGTCATGTGCGAAAATGTAATAAAGTTGTCTTGTCTTGAAGCTGTCTTACCCTCCGCCGGTTTGAAAGTAGGCATAGCTTCTCTCGTTTCCTTGTCTCTCCCTGAACTTGATGCAAGTGTTATCACTCCACATTTTCATGCCTGCTCGAATTGCATTCATCGCAGAGGAACTTCTCCCTGTTGAGATAAACGTTGAGCGCAGAATATTTTAGCGACACAGAAACCATGTAGCACGTTTCTCGTGAAGGCAGTGCAGGACCTTCGATAACAAGAATGACAGATTGTCCATAATTAATGCTTTTAATTTACTGCGAATCAACAAAATGACTGGCTCAGGACTGAGTAGCTCTCAGTTGGTAGACCACTGCACCGGTATCGCAGAGGTCATGTGTCCAATCCAAGGCTATTTTGTTGCACCTGCTAAAATTTACGTTAACATCTGGCATGAGGATCCCTTTAGTCTTTCTCCCGCAGGTACTGATATATGATTTCCATTTATTCACATGCAAGAAAACATTTGGTAACTCAACAGAAGCGTACCAAAACCAGCAAATTCAAAATTGAAGTAAAACTGACAGCTGTTAAAAATGTTTTAAATAGGAATATTGTACCCAGCCAAAGTTTTCTCCTATACATAATTGTTTTGAGAAGTTTCGGCAACTGAAAGAATCGATCTTTCTAAGAATTTATATATAACGTACTCAAGGTAGAGGAAATGTCTAGAAAATGTGTCTGAGCATTTTGCAAATGCCGAACACTAAAAAATAGCATTGCGGTCAAACTCAATCTTTCCTTGTTTATTTATGTCATTTAACGAACGAATCTCAAGTAAAGAAGGGCCAATAACAAGACAAGCTATGCTACTAATACTGTTCGGTATATTGCTTATGATCAGTGTGTCAACTCACGAAAACTACTGGAAATCTCGTAGACAAAAATGCCCCCTCTCCACAAGCCCCTACGGATGGCGCCCCGGGACACTGGAGCATCCACGTCTTGGCCCGCCTCTGCAGCGACCCTTTGTTCAGCTGTCAAGTTCATGTCCCCCTCAAATAGGTTGGGATCAGCGGCTCCTATGTTCTCTGAAAAATAATAATAGAAAAGGATTAGCTTACTGGAATCTTGTTGGTGACTGATATTAGTTACAATTTGATTGGGAAGAGAAACATGCTTTAGCACCTTTGGCGCTTCAAAAGTCAAGAATTCTATAGAAATATTTGCTTCTGTTTGGATTCAACTACTTAAGCCTTTTTTTTTTTACACATGTTGACTAAAAAAATGTACTATAGGTGCAATCATATAGAATCAAAGTAAGATCGTGTTCTTACCGACACTATAGCTATTTTTAGAAATTCTGGAGAACAGCTGAAATTTCAGTTGTGCTAAATAGAAAACCGAGGAGTAGCAACACCTTTAACAAGGAAAAGTAGTGGCAAATAAAATAAACTCAGGGAAGAGATACCTGGGGTACAAACGTCGGTATTAACCGAATTACGAAAATCTGTGGTTTCGAATTTCGAATCCGTGACCTCGATTAAGTTAATTTTACAATAAGAAACGTATTCTGATGTACGGCTCTTGTTCAGGATTTTAGGACCGAGGGATATCACTTGTGAAATAAATATAGGGAATCAAGGGCTTTCCTATTAGGATCTCTATCTTGGCATATAAGAATTTTCCCTACCTTCTGGGTTGTAGCATAGCGCCCCACTAAATATCACAACAATAACGAACAGTAACATCTTCACAACGCCAAGTGCGAGTAAAACACGTAAGGTTTTGTCCTTATGCCAGCGTTTTGGAAACTAACCATGCACCTGCCCTCTCTGTGTTTTTGCAACAGTGGCTCAAGAAGAAAGGCTGAGAAATCACAACTGGATGGAAAAGCGCCGCTGCATAAATAAACGACATGCGTTGTTTACAGAGAAAACGAAAACCCCGCCTTACCGAATTGAAATGACACTTTTTTAAGTTTTGAAAAACAGCGGCAGTCCCCCAAAAGCTTAGACTGTGACTTTCCTTGCCTCTAAATCTAAATATAAATCTAAATATAAATGTGGTTTTGTCGGCAACATCCACGAGGGACATCACGCGGCCGCTTGAACGACGATCTCATCAGTTCCGCGATTACTGCGATCTTGGTGAAGACAGTTTTAAGCAGTTCTCTCTCTCTCTTTTCTTCTCTTGTACTGTTGAGAGATGTCTGCCCTTTGGATATTAGAAACTTTGACATTACTCAGCTCCGTTTTCCTTTTTCTCCGCCTTGGCGTCGCAATTTGCAGCGAATGTGACAGCTTTCTGATTTTGAGTCCGCATTGAAAAACCGATCCGCAACTGAGATCACGACCTTCTGATAGATTACAAGCGTTTTTATCACAGTACAGAACATCTTGTTTATTGGCTAAGTTAACTTACAAACATGACAAATATTTCCGAATGCAATGGCTTATATACTAGAAAAAGTGCCTCGAACTATGTGAAGAGTTCGAGTTTTCGCCGACCGTGAGCAGCAAAATACATATGGTCAGAAAATTCCTGCCAAATAGGCAACGAGGATTCGCTAGGGAACTAGTCCGTAGCCTATCCGAAAAAGAAATGTTCCCAGAGGCCCTTCTCACCTGTCTTTCGCTCCTCCTGATTTTTTCCAAAAGTTTCAACACTTTCTGCGGAATATCTGCTCGTGGGTCTCCGAGGCTAGAAAAAGGGTCGAAGCCGTAACTAACTTTCTTTCCTTTTGGATGCAGTGGTTATTGGGCGGCAGTTACAAGTATTGGGAGAGTTACATATTAAATATACTATTCACTATTGAAATAGGTGTGAAAATACGAAAAATCATATATTTGAACTGCGGGTGAAAATAGCTTCATTCCTTTATCTAGAGCTGTTAACATCAGAACAGAAAATTCAACTTAAAATGTCAACATCAATTTGTTCTTTGCAGCTGATACACAAAGAACCTTATTCCTGTATATTTCTACTTTAATGCTCTTCGAATACGCTTCAAATTAGAGTTCAACTCCTTAAAAATGATGACGACGATGATGATGATGATGACGATTTCGTCATTATGATGATGATGATGGTGATGGTCGTAATAAGCTCATCTGAAGTACAAAGTCCAAGTCAAGGAAGCCACTGAGGCTTGTCCACATAAGCATGAATTTGGAGCGGCTCGAGTGGAAAGCTTCTGTCATATGTCGCAAGGGAGATAATAGGTTATCTTTTCCTTTGCTAAAACACAAATATTTTCACTGAGTAATTTAAAGGTTTAGTACAGTACACTGCGTGCGTCCGCAACGTCAGTGTCCATCTTTAGGGCTCGCAAACATCCTTACACAACACATCAATACTCTTGTATTGTCATGACTGTATTTTAGTTTAAGATTTAGATTATACACTATATGTACTACAAAAACGCGTGAAACACAGATCTCTTAGAAAATAAAACCTATAATTTGAGAAGTAGAGGTGGAAGATAGGTTTGGTATATGTTCTTAGCAGCTATGGCACTCAAAATAGATATCTACCCGATATGGATCACTGTGGGTCAATATTGGCGAATATGGGGATGTTCAGAGGCAAATGATAATGATAGCATGTGATTGGTAATAACAACTGACAAATAAATGGGTTTTGAAACTTTTTTTGTCAATCGTAAAGTAACATCGAAGAACATCTAATTCTGATGAACAATTTCTCTACAATTAGCCTGAAAAGTTTGACTGTGCATTTTTACCAAAAACGAGAATTGTTTTGAGGGAAAACATAAATCAGTGTTGGCACTTCGATTCCTATTTTGAAGCCGTTGATAATTGTATTTAATTTGGCAAGGAGTTGGTGCTCACAATGCTGTCTAGAGCCGACTAGAGTATTTGAGTTAGAATTCGAAATGGGTTCGGGTAATCAGACCAGAACAAAGCTACAGAAAAACTAAACTCTCGCAAAATGCTTGTTCACCTCGTGTTTTGACTGAATATAAAACAGAATCGTTACTCGAATTTTCCTTTGTATTCTTCTGTGATTATTACGTCTCCGTAAGCTATTCATAAATTTGCTGACTGAGTTACGTAGGAGTGGAGAGAAACTGAATATCTGACTATATAGAGCAAAATAAGTTTCTCTTCGCAGCGTCTTCCTTCCACCCTTCCATTCAGTCAGGAAGTTTGTGTTGTAACCTTGAGTGATTGCAACGGATGCAAGCAACAAAATGAGAGCTAAAAGCAGCTTCCCTCCCCCTGTGGAAAAAGCTGACCAGCGGTTGCCTGTGATTTTATTTCAGTTGTCTGTTGAAGACATTAGAGAAATTTTTTTCCCGCGAACGGCAGAGAGGGTCACGTGACCTGACATTTCCCGCGTTTGTCGTTTGCCGGCCGCCGTTTGGAGGGAACGCGAAAACGTGAGTATTTGCAGCCCATTTTTTACCGACTATTTCTACATTTTGATCGCTTGCTTTTATATCTATGCTTCGTTTACCATCCTACTTCTACATGAACTGCTTGTAAAGCTAAAAGAGTTTCAAATTCAAGCGGAAAATACATAACTTCTCCGTATCCATTTTGTCTAGTCGCAGTGAATGGCTACCGAGAACATATGTCGACGGGAAGCTTAAACAGTCAAACATCGCGGACGGAACGGCAAACGACAAACGGCTAGCCGACGTTCGGCGTTCGCCGTTTACGAGGTGCTTAATCTAACTAATAGAAAACAAACGTAAGCGACCAATACTCTCCATCGAAACACGGATATAATAGTTTCCGTAGCAAAAGGAACAGGGAGTCCTGGTGAACCTTTGTCAAGAGCCGTGAAAATCAGACGTGAACATGTCAGCTTAAGAACACGAAAGAACTCAAATGTATTTGTCTAACTAGGACAAAGCAAGGATACGCACATATTATCGCGGTTTGACCACTGTATTTACGAAGGAAAACTGTTAAGGGAGATATCGGAAATTCAAATTGAGAGTAAAAGCTATTAAAAAAAAAAAGAAGAAGAAGAAATAAAGAGGAGGCTATAAATGAGATTAATTTCTTACAACATTCACTGACAAAAACCTCAGGGTGCCATTCAGGCGTAGCGGCGTTATCCACGACCAGAATGGGTATACACACTTCCGCTTATATTGACTAAGGGAGAGGACTGTACTGGGGAATAGCGGCGCGAGGTCGAGACGAAGCCAAGCGAGATCTGTGCGTAAACAATGAAAGAGAGTATTCTTCATTACAGTCTTTAGCAAGTGAGGTCAATAAGAACTTTATCCGCTAGTTATTATATGGTTTTCATTTGCCTTCCAAGGGTAAAGTAACAAGTTTGTCTCCTTCGTATTACATCAGAATAATTAAATGCACTGTCCAAATGTTATTCTACTCTTATTTATTACCACTCAGTGAATACTGAAGGGAAACGTTGAATTAAGGTTAATGGCAAAACTATCAACTTTCCCGGGCTGATGACCCATCGGTAGTACCCGTTGGCATTACAGGAGAATTTCGTCCTGAAAATAGCCAATCAGAGCGCTCGTCATATCAGCTGCCAATATCAGCCATATGCATATAATAAACGAGTAATATTTGTTGGCCTAGCTAGGACATGAATGAAATTACACACAGTGGCTTCCAGATTAAATCAGTTTATTTCAACGATTCTGTTGTTCGAAGAGCAATGAATTGAGAGACTTGAGCAGTCTGAAATGCAACCAAAACAGAAAAAATAAATAAATAAAATGTACTTTAAAAAACAACGACGACAACAACAACAACAGCAACAACAACAAAACTATCGTTAGGGCTGAAAATTGTTCGAGACATACTTTATCCCCTAACGCAGAAGAGAACTCCGGCCAAAATATTTTTACATTGTCAGGTCTTGGTTTGTCGTCACACGCTACTTTACCTTTCTAACGCCGAAATATAAGCAGGGGGATTTATCTTCTGCATTCAGTTTAGAGTTAAAGGAATCGACCAAACAATGTAAAAATGGTGAAGATTACTTTGGTTTCTTGTTTTACCAGCATTGTATCGGTGTTGACTACCGTTTGTATTACCATTGTTGAACGATACTTACCATTGGCTCGTTTTAGCACAGTTTGCAGCTCTTCTTGCACCTCTGCCTCACTGTCCTGTTGTTTATGCATCCTCCTCTGGGGACATACCAGTAGCACAACCTACCAGTGTCCCGGCAATCAGTAGGAGGGGGTTTGGGTGGTTCAGGTCCACCCCCACCGCCGCCGCCTCCACCACCACCCCCAGAACACCTGTACAATAAGTTCATCTGGCGAATGTCGATTTCGCTCAGACGCTGCCGATTACCAAGTGTGACCTAAGGAAAGAAAAAAAAAGTAAAAAGCCGCTATTGTTGAATCGTCCATGAATGCGTTACTGTAGTTTTTGAAACATGCTTCTCTTCTGCAGGTTGCCGCAATGATTCGCCTTTGTATGGTCGGTTATCAGGTTAGTTTTTGGATGAATCCGCTTGTTATCGAAACGCTGAGAAAAGTAACTGATCTGATGTCATTAGTGGCAAATAGGGCGACTGCGAGCAGCCAATCGGTTTCTTGGTGATTGATTGCTTGATTGATTGAAAACCTGCGCGTTCTCATTGAATAGCCAAAATGTGCTACCTCGATATCTTTCGAGACCTATTGTAGGGCGTGTCTGATTACCAAAATGCTAAATTTAAATGTAAATACGAAGTTACTATGTACGACCAATTTGAAAAAAGACGCCCTTTTTGAACGCCAGCGATTATTGCAAAAGACGGCGAACGTTCTGTGATGGGTATTTACTGAGCTAATGTATTAACGAAACAGTACAAAGAATATCGTACAAAGAAAATAGAATTAAGATAGAAACGTTCCATCCAGGCGTACACTGTAGCTATTTCTCCTTGCATTAGCTATTAAGGACATTAGTACACAATAGTTTCATTGAAATGTGCCATATTATTCCAAGCCTTGCATTGCCCTTCTACAAAAAGGATATTACAATTATACGCGACTTAGACATCGATTAGCTTTGGTGTTACCAGCAGTATGTACCATCCCACCTCCTTTACCCGTTTACAAGGAACATTGGTTAATCATTGATCAAGTTAACTTAGTATTTATTTTCAATTTTTTTTTTCTATAGTTACCCCAGGTTTCTTGGGAACAATTGTTGGACGTCCATTCCTGCTAAACGCTTTGGAGCCGTAGTGCATAACACTGTTGTAATCGTACGGTGTTCCAAGGGAGTCTATTTTTGAACGGTCGTATTTGTTGAAGTTGAACTCCATACCTTTTCAAAGAAACAAACAAACAAAAAGGCGTTCGTTCGGGCGAAAATGTTCAAGTCTCAATCCTATCTGGATCTGGCCTTTTATTTTCGTCTTTTGGGGCCTTTAAGTGGGCACTAAGCCTTAGGCGTTGCCTCTTATCTCAATGCAAACTCGTAACCAGCTATAACTGTAGTTTTGGCTGGACGTTTTCTTCTTATCATTAAATAATATAACTTAACTCAGAATAGAAAAAATTACCTGTACCTTATAAAAGTAAACAAGCAAATGAACGAATGAATCACGTGCACGAAAATGAGCATAAATTGGATTTTTGACAATTTCAAACTACTCAACCACGAAATAGAAATTGAAGGCGCTGAAGGCTAAACACTGTATTATTATTTTTATTATTATTAGCAATTATTATTATTATTATTATTATTATTATTATTGTTGTTGTTGTTGTTACTGTCCTTTGCCAGAAACTAAATACTGCTTATACACGATTGCTCATCAGTACAGGCTTTCACCGTTTCTACAAACATATTGTTGGGGGTGAGAAAAGGTATTAAAAATCGTTAACGTTTACCTGAAAGGATGTTTTGCCGATAAATGGTGACGTACTCATCTCTGTCTGGTCGTGACTGCTCGTGATAAAACCCGAGAGCGTGACCTGTTACAGATGAATGAATGATCCATATTACTACGGGAATGAAAAACTAGCTGGGAGAATGAAAACTACAATTTGGTTTGTGAAATGAGTACCAGTAGTGGAGGTGGTCACCATAAAAGGATCCCGGAGAGATCACGTTTGGATTGCTTAAGAAGCCCTTTGTTACAACGAAATGAGAATAACAGAACCAGCTACCCCAAATGGCTATCAAATTAAAATTAAAATAATTCTGCAGGGTTTTAGGTCTTTCCACAGTTTTATGGGGGATCATAATTATATTAGATTGAGGTTACCAGCATGTTCCATGTAAGCATTGAAAGGAAGGTATTGTATTTTACTAATGCAGGGAGTCTAAACATTATTCGTTGGATTCGTAAACCTGGATTATGGTGAACGATGTGTCTCTGCGTCCCATTATACTGAGTTCGAAAACGCTTGCACCAAAATTCAATATCAAACGTCTTCTGTAAACTGTGGAATCTACAGCAATTCCAATTTGTTAAGTAGGGCGTGATTTGCCTGTTCACTTTTGGGGGATATTAAGCTACAATGGCGTGTAAACATTTGTCGAGGGCTTTAATTTGACAGGGGTTTACAGACAACAGTATGGAAAAATTCGCACGTCTTAAATGAAATCTAACAAGTACATTGACGGGTATTCTCACCTATCTCGTGTGCTACTATTCCCGCATGCCAGCATCCTGAAGCTAGCGTGATGGGTTGTCGTCTGCCGGTTTTACCAACATACGAGGAGCAACTATGAGAAAAAATAACGACTATTTCGTCATCACCATCACCATCACCCTCACCACCACCCTCACCACCACCATCACCATGACCATCACCATCACCACCACCCCACCACCATCACCATCACCATCACCATCACCACCACCGTCACCGTCACCATCACCATCACCATCACCATCACCATCACCATCACCATCGCCATCGCCAACACCATCACCACCACAACCATCACCATCAGCATCACCATCACCAACACCAACACCATCGCCATCGCCATCGCCATCGCCATCGCCATCGCCATCGCCATCGCCATCGCCATCGCCATCGCCATCGCCATCGCCATCGCCATCGCCATCGCCAACGCCATCACCATCACCATCACCATCACCACCACCACCACCACCACCACCACTACCATCACCATCACCATCGTCGTCGTCATCGTCATCGTCATCGTCATCATCGTTATCAATATCTTCATCATCGTCGTCATCATCGTTATCGTCACCGTCATCGTCATCGTCATCGTCGTCGTCGTCGTGACCATCGTCGTCGTCAGCGTCATTGTCATTCTTATTTCTATTAAGGACGTTCGCGCCAAATGTTTGTACGCAACATTTTCTGCGCATCTCACGTGAGCGTTGCGCACGAATCTGCGAGGTCCGCGCGAGGAAAAAATGTCACGCAAAGGTTTGTAAACAAATATGACGTCTAAAACGCTCTTGAATTCCGGTAGATTCCAGTTTCTGCTCCGTCATGTCGCGCGACAGCGTGGCTTTGGAATTCGACGACAATTTAATCGCAATTTACTCTCTTAAGTGGTCGGTGACCCCTACTTTTCTTTCCAGAAACAGTTTTTGTGGCTACTGTTGCTTAGCAACGGTAGACACAATGCTACGACTCGTGTTAGTAAGTAAGTTAGTTTGGTAGGAATCGGAAAGTGTTCGGAAATTCGATCAATCAACGACTCCTTCTGGCAACTGGTTTTTGTTCAGGACGTTTATCGTCGGCGCAATTCGATCAGTAATCGGGAGGAATCGCTCAAGCTCAAACCACGTACTGACCATGTGATCTACGTTTCCCTTTCGTCCCGGTCATGATAAAACGCAGACTGCAGACCGCAGACTGCAGACTGCAGACCATACAGACTGTGCAGACCGTGCAGACTAGGAAATTTTTTTGATTGCTTAAAAAAAAAAAAAACTCCGATTTACATTTGATTGAGGTGTTTATTCTTACTCTTTTGGTGACACTGGAACAGTTTCCATTTTTGGGGCACCACATAACGTAATTTATGAGGTTATTTCGAGCTGTTACCTAGCAACAATTTTGAGGAAAATAAAACACAAACAGAAGAGATAAACCTTTGGCCTCTCACACGAAAACATTCTTTTCGGTTGTCGGAAACTGGGGCTCACTGCGTTACAATGAGCTGTCAGGTCAATCAATTCTAAGTGACTAATTTTGTGGTCGCCAGTTGAATGTCAGGGGTAATCGAAGACTTTTTGTGATTTGAGGGCTGTGTATTTTATCGATCGGGCCAGCGTGAATTGAGATGAGTTTTGTCGTGAAACCTGTTAGTCGTTGAACCTGTGAGGCAATTAAACCAAGTTCAGTAGCGAACCTGTGAATTCATCCCTTTGTGATTTCTTTTATGGGATACCGTAAACCAAGCGTTTCCCACACGGTATTCATTCAAACAGCTGAACGACCAGCAAGCGAACGGATAAGAAACGGCGGCTAGAATAGCTGTTCGAAACAGATCGGCTGAAGTAACATACGATTGAACTATAAAAGAGATTAGCCGTAAGTAAACACAGGTTTAGATATTCTTCGTTTAAAAGATATGGAAATCCTTGAACATGACTGTGCGGATCTAGTTTGTCCTGTGAGAAATTTACAGTGCATTCTCAAAGGCTAAAATTATGCTGCGAGCCGGTCAAAAAAATGGAAGCCATTGCAATGTCACTAAAAGAGTAAGAAAAAAAATCATAAACACCTCAA
Organism: Pachyseris speciosa; assembly: GCA_016490735.1. NCBI lineage: Eukaryota > Metazoa > Cnidaria > Anthozoa > Scleractinia > Pachyseridae > Pachyseris > Pachyseris speciosa. Next base: position 610,991 of record JAEMWC010000481.1, read on the forward strand.
TCAATTGCAAATCAGAGTTAAAATAAGCGATCAAAAAATTTCCCAGTCTGCATGGTCTTCATGGTCTGCACAGTCTGCACGGTCTGCAGTCTGCGTTTTATCATGACCGCTTTCGTCAAGCGATTCAAGCAGGCTGGGGTCGGCACTTAGAAGGTAAGTTGTTTTAAAATATCCGATAATTTGGCGCTCATTTGCACTTATACTTAGGCACAGCTCTCACTCAGTGTTTCAAGTACTTCACCAGAAAGTATTCTAGCTTGAAATTTTGCGGTGGTGTACTGAGAATGTCGATCAGGAAGAGGCTGTCGAAGATTCAAAATCTTTTGACCCTGAAAATCGTCGGAGGCGCATTTCACAGGAGATGATTTATATCTTTATTTCTCGCCACGTTACGCTTGATTGAACATATCACTTCACGACTATTTGTTACCTTTTCTGGCGGCCAGCATCGGATGCGTGAAAAGACATTTGGATGCTTCTCTTTTGTAAGCGAATGAAAGCGAAAATGTTTACACAGCAACCACGAAGAGCCTATGAGTATAAGAGTATTCCTTATACGGGTGTCTGGATCAGCACACAACAACAAAACACAACAAGCCTGTCTTTTGATGCAACACCAATGTGATCAACCTAACAGTGATCGAAAGCTTTCTAAAATCAGATAAATAAGCTTTTTAGCTAGAACGGATGAGAGTTATTTTGAAACCGATGACTTTACTCAAACCGGCAAAAAATGTGACTTTCGCGAATAGATAACTTCATCCGCTCGAACGGGTAAGAATTTTCTCTGAACGGATGTTGGGAATTTAACAGATAGGTATACTGCTATTTATTTTATTTTTGGAAAATTGGCTTGAAAAATAGGGTGCACATTATACACGGTTGCACATTGTATACAGGGGTAAATTTCGAAAAAAATCTTTGATCAGATACTTGCGTGACTGAAAATAGTTTGTAAACAGCTTGCCTTGCGTGACTCGAGTGACGCCCGTAGAGCGAGTGCAGTTTGTGGTCTTTGAAAAAAAAAAAATACAAGTGCTTATTTATTCCAAATCACACGAGAAAATCATGTGATTACTTCTTAATAATAAACACGAAGAAAAAAATGCGAGCTAGCTTATCATAATTTTACAGAAGTAACGCAGGTGAATCTAGTGCAAAATAATTTATTCATCACGCGTTCAGTCAAAACAACAGTTTTGTCAATGTTTTTAAGTTTTTTAAGCCGCAAAAAAACGGCTAAACAGTTGTATACTATAGCTATAAGGCTACTTTGTTTTTAAAGTGTCTATCAAGCGCTGTAATCATTACCTTCAGTATTTCTGTTTCATAGTCTTCGTCTTGTTTGTTTTTGTGATCGCGGCGTAAAATTAAATGGTTTGAGCAAAGTGTTAAGTTGAACGGGCTCATAATTTTCGATTTCATTGATAATTCCTTTCTCTAGACATCACTTTCTCCAAACAGACAGCCAATAAAGCAGTGCTTTTCTTACTGTTCTCGTTTATATAGCTGTTTCCAGCTCCTCTGTTAGTTGTTGTTGCGGGTTGCGAAAGAAAACCTGCTCAAAACGCCGGCCATTGTTTGTTTGTTTTTTTTCACAATTTTAACGCAGCTCAAACTTACCGCAAATTTATTGCTATAGAAACAGCTACGATTTAATTGGCTAATTCAACTTTCTATTGTTTCTAAACCAATCAAATGAAAATACATTTGTAGTTGCACTGTGTTACAACTTTGCACTGATGTTACACGTTTTTGCACTGTTACAGCAAAACTGCACAGCTTTTTTTAGCCAATCAGGATTGAGTAATTTTTTCGTGTATACTGTACTATTAAGAATAAAACAAAACTAATATTTGTACTAGTCGGCAACAACGTCGCAGTCGTAAGCAAACGCAATTCTTCTATAAAAAGGAACCTCTGAAAGGTATTGTGGGGACTTTAACCCCCACCAACGTAATTATGATGAAATTCTGAGCAAATAGACGCAATAAAGTGATTTTTACGTTTTCCAGTGAAATTTGGTAAATATTTTGTCCTTATACTTTCAAGTTTGCTGCTATAGTTATTTGCAAGAGATAATCAGTCTCCATCTTGAAGTCAGGATTGACAAGTGTGGGTGTCAGGTATTCTCTGTGGACTTTAATTGACAGCCCCCTGCATGCTACTCACCCCCCTCCACTCTGGAAGTTTGCAAACCCTCCCTGTCCTGTGCCCTCTACGAATCTGATGCATGTTCTGTCACTCCACATTTTCATCCCAGCTCGAATAGCGTTCATAGCTCTGCTGTTTTGACCTTTAAAAGTGACAAAGGAAAGAGCCTTTTAGATCCCAATCAATCCTCTCTGGTAAATAGGGCCCCGAGCATTTCGATTTATCATATAAAACTTCATTCTTGATGGTAGTATAAAAGTACAATTGGATTTAGTTGCTTCATCGGAAGGTTTGTTTTATTTCCTAAGAGTGGCCATAGTTGAAGGAACTCAATTATCATCCGGTTCGCATATTGCGGCCATTAAAGACAAAATGGATTGTCATTGCATGTTAAGAGAAACCTGTGAACCTTAAAAAAGGTTCCTGTAATCCTTAAAAATGTTACGGAGTTATAAGGTAACTCACTCAGGCTTCTGTCAATCATGTAATACATTTTTCCCCCAGGCCACATCCCCCTGTTGATGGAGCCCCGGGAAACTTGTGAATCCACGTCCCCTCCCGCCATAGCAGCGGCCTTCTGTTCGGCTGTCAGGATCATGTCTCCCTCAAACAGGTCAGAGTTCCCTATGTTTTCTGAAATAAGAAAAGAAAAAAAAAAATTCTGGCGAGCTCATTTTTCATATTGCTTTTGTGAGAATTCGGATATTAGAATAGTTCGCGGAAACTGCTCCTTTCCCTCGTTTTTACCCAAATAGGTTTTCCCTGATCCTTGGGGCCTTTCAAGGGGTTTGCCTCAATCGAGCCATGATATGCTTCGCAATCCTTGTTCAAGTGTAGTAAGCCCTGTTACTGGTACATTAAACAGTGCTCAACTGTAGCCAATGATGACAAGTACCCCACCCCCCCCCCCAAGAAAAAGAGAAAGAGACATGTTGCAGTCCACAAACTATTGTAAATTCATAGATCTTGCGATGCTTTTGATTTAAATGAGACAGCCTCGCCAGTTCTGGCCAAGGGGAGCATATATGCCACAAAATTTAAATTTCCCGTTAACAGGGATAGCATACCATAAAACATCTCTTCTTAGTAGCCTATGCATAGGGAGGATTGGGTTGCTGGGCAGGGAGATCGGCTAAGGCCGTTATCACGATTAAGGCCTTTTCATATTTGACCTCCTACATTTGGTGTTTGTTACAGAAGTAAAATATACAGTGATGTACATCAAGTTACCTTCTGGATTGCTGGAAAAAGCCACCCCGAGCAGGGCAGCAGCGAGAATCAGCCACATCTTTCCAGTTGGTTGATGCTGAGAAAATGAAACTTTACCAACATTTGGATGTTTTTCTATAGGACAGTATTGCCTCTCACCTGTTTGCTCCATTGTATTAGCTGCGAACGTTTTAATATACTGCCAAATAGATATCTACACAGACGGCAAGGCAATTTACCATTGAAAGGCTGATTCAAGTTTGGGCGTGCAATTTTGAAAGAAAACCATTTTATGGCACGAAATAACGTTTTAGAATGTCAATAGCCATGCATCCTGGGAGTGTAAATACGACACAATCTTAGACTGTAACCGAGCGCCTGCAATTTTTAATAAAAAAAGGAATTTGTTCAGCAAAAAGCTGCGTAATACGACCGCCTTGGAGAATGAAAAGATTGAAAGTAAATCTGCTTCTAAAGTCGCACAATGCGATTTCCTGGTAGTGATTTAATAATGTTAAACCTACAATGAGTTGTGAAAATTCAGAAGTTTTCATTGTTTTCCATTATCTTACTTCTACTGGCATAATACATCTTCACAAATGACATGAACCTTCTTCCCCTCCCCACAGCGCAGACGGCCCCACATCCACCTTAAGCAAACTGATTAATCCAGGTCTCATTTTACTTTACACTGAAAAATCCATAGTGGACTAGGGGTATTCTTATTAAAGTTTGGCTCACAGCAACAGAAAGAAAGCTAAAATTGGTGAATAGCGAAGCTTCAAAACGCACCAGAAAAGTCTTCTTGTTCGAGACATGTATCGAAACGTGACCGATCCTATTCTCTCAAATTACCAAGTTTATTTAAAACTCTGCAATGCTGGGAGTTTAAAGAGTTTATCAAATATTTACCTTCTTCTCTGCCTGATCAAACATTTTAAACGAGATATGTTCTGTTTTGATGAAAAGTCAATATCATCTGACAAAAAATACTTTAATTTATTCGTAAAGAAGACAAGTGTGTGTACCCCAGTGATTGCTTGGCCTCGCAGCCTGCTTGTCTATTTTGAATTTGAGGTAAAAAAAGTGCTAACCAGGGAGGAGATTGAGATGTTTCAAGGCTATCTGGCCGTGCGATGGCTCTGATAGTTTTGCGACACTCATAGTTCCTGCCTAATTTTTCGTACAATAATTGTACGAAAATATAGGCAGGAACTATGAGTGTCGCAAATTATTGTGGTGGTTAGTAAAAAAAAAAAAAAAAAAAAAACGGCAAAAAACACAAACCTTTAAAGACATCACACAGTGTGTCATATCCGTGCAATCTTTTTATTATTTGACACTGACATGTTGAATAATAATCCGTTGCTTTCCTTTGCCTGAATATTTGAACTTCTAACTATAGCTAAAACGGCAACGCGATATAACCGCTTGTAAAAGCTGGATAAATATTTCCAAAACAGAACTGGTTGCACTCTAATTGCGTAAGGGGAAAAAATTACTTCGAGATTTCAGATTTCGCTTTGGTTCTAACATTACACCAGCTATTAATCATTGTTCAAAGGGGAATGTTATAACGGTTTTTCCGTTTTTACTTTGCTCAAAGATTTGTTACATTTAAGATTACTCAAGCACTAGTTTTTTCGAGAGTTAATGAACGAATGAATGAATTGACTGAATGAATATCTTAACTTATTTAAGCGTCTAGAATCAAAAGGAAAATATCGCGTAAGGGTGCAACAAAGAAAGAGCTGCAATCATTCATGCATGAACTAACAAAAGTCCATTTCCTTTCTAGCCCATAGTCCTCTACAAAAAACTCATTAATATTTTTGCGTGCATCATATCAATTCATCATGAAAAACATCTGTCAAAAAGAAGTAATTAAGCTGGAAACTTATTATTTTTATGCAAATATTTTTCACTTCCATGGGTAGACGAAAAAATGATCAGAAGTAATTTAAACTTCACATCAATTTAATGGACTCGGGCCCTCTAACTTACGACATATGCTAAATATTGTTGGAGTATTAAAATTTGTCAGGAAAAAAAAAAACAGAAAATAAAATTCCCTTTTCAATTAATACAGTTTGATGAATCCAGCCCAAATTCACAATGGAGATGTTGATTACTTTCTTTTCTAAAGAAAAAATAAGTGGGAAAAGCGGAAATTAATATAGCAATAAGGTAAAGTTTACATGTACGATTCTTTTAGCGTTCATGAAGCTTTCAACCTATCGTTATATAATAATACAGCAATATGATGCTCTAACTATAATTCCGTCTCAATCTGCTTGAAAGGGTCTCCAAAACATTAATGAAGACGGTTGTTTCTCTTCGTTATTGGATGCCACCATGTCTTTCTAAGCCTGACTGGAAAAAAAGCAACAGTTAACGAAGTAAATTAAAATGACAGAATTGAAGACGTAGATGATACAGTCGATGTGAATTTCCATTAGTTTTTTCAACTAGTGTCCTTCAGGCATTGTCAATTTTCAAGGAAGAACCATTTTAAGAAGGAACAGATTGATTTAACTCGATAAGGTTTACTGATGTACCTTTGACATGTTTTTAGCATGTCATATAGATTGAGGTTCTATTTTTTACTTTGTATATTTAATTCCTTAAGGCCGCCGCACACGTGAGGAAACAGCTGAGCAAAATGCCTCGCGAGGCAGTTAGCTCAACCGTTTCCTCTCGTTTGCGAAAGGAAGAATTCTGATTATAAGGTAACTATGACTTTTGCAAATACCACAGCTAGTCCATTGAACAGTCTATTGATTCCCCCAACTATTACTGACCGCCATCTATAAGCGTTTAAAAAAGCTTCACCATTTAAACAAGGAAAAAAGAAATTATTTCCCTAAGTGTGAACTGAATTATTAAAGAAACATGAAGAAAGGTCTGATTTGTAGTTCAATCGTAAAGGGCCGAAGTCCTCCGTGAAATTCATGATTTGCTGAGCTACATTATTGATTTCAGTATTGTTGGAATTAAACGCTCCATATTTCCTCTAGTCGAAATATGCTTTCTTCGTTAAGAAATAATTTAAGTTTGATCATGATATTCTTCTGCGTTGTGAATTACCAAGACGTTGTGTTTAATCACGGGGAAAAGGAGATGTATTGAGAATCGCAGTGCGGTTAGAATCGAACAAAACAATGAATGGTTTTCACTCATTGCTTTTGGACTGTGCACTGGACTAAATTTGTTTAGAAATGAAAAGACAGGCTTTCCGCAATTTGACCGAGTACAGAACGAGCTGCCATGCATGAGCAATGTTTCTTCCCAGTAGGCATGAGGCGACGTAAAGGTTACTGTAGACTCTCGCCGCGATATTTAAAAACTTTCTTTTATGTAATTTTATCAACATATTTTTAAATTTGAATGAGCATTACTAAGGTAAAAGGGATGATTTTTTTTTCAGGTATAATCTGGATTTTCGAGCTCGTTTTTGTACATGTAACGGCAGACAACCTTTTTCTAGTTTAAACTATAGTTGTATATTTAGTAGGATGGCACGCACAGAAACATCTGCTAACAACATCCAGTTGTTTTAAACAGGAACGAAAAGGCATTTAGTTTTCTTCGTTTTAGATCTCTCGTCATATTCTCCAAGGATTCAGTATGCCGGAGACTAAAGTGGACTAAAGCGGACTGAGTGGATCGCCCTTATTTTAATCAGTTCATTACTATAACAACACAAGATACTTGATATACACAGGTGCTGCAAAAGTTGGTGTAAACGTTTTTACTTTCTACGTAATACCTAACATAAGCCTCGATTTTTCATCGTTTACAGCACTGACTTTCAGTCAACTTATCGGAGAGGCCTTTACATGTACCCAGTCTAACATTACGAGTATGTCAGATAGCTAGCTAGCGAAAATGTAAATATAAGCCAACAGTTCCAAGTTTCAGAGTGAAGTAATCCTTGTTTTTGACGTTTTCACTGCTAGATAAAAGTACTGAATGCATTTTGTCTTTATAGCTTGCTCTGTGTAGGTGTCTTGAGTTGTTCTAATTTGTCTTCCTCTTAGTCAGTGCTTTCGTCCTGTCTGGGTAATACGATCGCCAAATATATTTCACCATGGGAAATAACTCTTTGCACATGTATAAGCCGAGAGATCCGTAAAAGATAAAAAGAAAGTAGACGAGGCATTCGAGCTTCCAGTCAAACTCTGCTTCACTAGGCCTTGTCTCCATGTAAACTGCGAACTGACTAAAAAATATGTTGTCGTGCGACCAGTATTTTCGTTTGGTTATTCACCAGCGCAATGTCTATGACTGTTCCACAAACTTTGTCGGCTAGCTAAAGAAAATCTTGTTGTTTTCCTTCTTTCTAAATGATATCGGTGCTGTTGGACTCTTGCAGCTTGGCAAGTAACTTGCTGAAAAACAAAATAAGTCGCACCATCCAGATGCAGTTCCAAATTGAAATTTAGCATTTGCCGGCTGTTTTTTTTATAATGAGAGTGCAAGTTGTTCCCATTTTGCCGCTCATCATGCTTCCAGTTTGTTTTAACCAATCGGTTGATACAGTTCTTCAGAGCACAAAGGTACAATCGTAGCTAATGGTTGTCTTGTGTCCTGCATGATGTAAATCATTCTAACTGAGAGTCAAATTTAAATAGCCAATGGTTGTTGTCTACGTTCTTAACATCGATCTCTCCCGCAAATCGCAGTCGGTATCAGTTTATTGTTGGTTAACATCGAACTTCTGGTGAATTTTCTTCCGAAAATTCTTTGAAGATTTTCACTAACTTTCAATTCAAATCCACGCGTAAATTACAATTTCTATCAAATAACCCGTTCAATTCTAAGTCGATACAAACTGCTTTATACATAAAGTTGTTCCTATCTGTGCTGGCGATCATTGGATTTATATCAAAGCAAAACATGTTCAAAATTATTTTATGTTCCTCTTTAGTTTAACTATTTGTAGAGCAAAAGTTCACGGTGAATGGAAACGTCGCTCAGTTGTGTTTTCCCTTCTTTGCGTTGGATATTAAGACCCTTCTGCTCTTTCGTAGTCGGCCAATTATTCAAGCAGTATGTAGGTTGGCAGTCAGACTGTAAACAAGTTTTTACTCGCGGTCAATTGTATGATTTTGCCTAAACAAAACACTTTTTTGTGTGGATCGACTGATTTTTCGGAAAACTTTAACTTTCACAATGCGAAAATAGGGAACTTACCTCTGACAGAGCCAATATCGCTCTTTCAAGATCGTTTTGAATAAACAGCACGCGGTCCATGGCGAGGGCAAACGAAAACATAATTATTCTCCTCTTCACTGTTGCTAGGAACAAAAAGGAAATTCTTTGCTTCTTTGATTATAACAAACGCCAACACAATGTATGTAACAAATATGAGGAAATATAGTATGTGGTCGCCGTCTACGTACATGTTGATGTTAGAGGTGATTTGTGGATTCGACTAGATGACTCGAACTGCTGTTATAGTGATTTCATAGCCTAGTTTATTAGTTGGGTTGTGGGGCATGAAAGGAAATATCCAGCGTGGAAATTTTACTGAGCATGTCCGTTCCTTAAATTTGAAGGAAAATTACTTCCCCACATAGATCAATCAGGGACCAATTCACCTTGTAGTCTGCCTGTTCCTTAGATTTTTCGTTTAGTACTGGCCATGAAGAATAATCGCGGGTTTAGATCCTTTATGGATAATTAAGTCAAGAAAGTTCCGTCATAATTAAGTGAGGATGAAACAACCTGGATACATGTTATACCACGAGAAGTAAGCGCAAGGGTGGGGTTGGGGCAAACTCAGTTGTGTTGTGCCGTGATGGAATCATCAACGCCCTGTCTATCGATGATAAAGGAGACTGAATATCAAAAGAGTGGATGGATAAATCGTATCTGAAAAGCGTACATTTGCAAAAACAATAACACAACAACAACAACAACAACAACAACAACAATAAAACAAAACAAAATCAATTATTGTGCATGTTGCCCTTTTAAAAGCATCAAGTCGCATGTACAATTTGTCTATGAGTCTTAGAGCGGTTTTCAATTGAGTGTCGAAAGTAATTCTCCTTTTGCTTTGGTTTTGCATTGCTTCCTGCAAAACTCGCGAGACTTTCTTAACCAATAAGAAGCAAAAAAACAAAAAACAAAAAACAAAACAAAACAAAAAACAAAACAAAACAAAACAAAACAAAACAAAAAAAACAGAAACAAAAAGACAATCGCGACTTGCACGCGCGTATTTTCGCGCGCTTTACGCCGGCTACATATAATTGCTTCGTACTCTGACTGGTTCATTGAACTGCTTACTTCTGTTGTGATTAGTCAGAGTAATTGCTTTGGTTTTGGTTTTGGTTTTGGGTTTGGTTTTGGGTTTGGTTTTACGACACTCAATTGAAAAGCGCTCTGTGAACAAAAATGAATATATCCTGAGCTACGGAGAGTTGCGACTTGTCTACCCCCACTACCCCGGAAAAGTCGGATACTCTAATTGCAATAAATTATTTAGAAGTCTCATTCAGCAGCTGCTAAAGTGTAGAATTAATAATTAAAAGAGTGTTAGAAAAATTCAAATTTCGATACAAAATTTAAACTCTATTACTGGTACCTGCTCTTTTGACATCTCTGTGTGCTGAGAAAATGAATCGATTTCAGCATATATATCCAAGTTCAGATTGTTCAAAGTTAATATTCTCTTAACTCTTTGGTAACCTTAATTCGTGCTTTGGAATAAACGGCTATAGGTTTTCTCGACCCTGCCTAGCTTAATGTAATTGTTTTTCGAAAAGAACGCACTGTAGTTTACAGTTTCCGCGGTTAAGACTAATTCTTCGACTCTGCATAGATCGCCTCTAAAATGATTCTTCCTGTTGTAAATATGGACGTTACACCATTAGTGCAATTCCTGGTTGTTTTATCCTATGTTGGACTTGTTTACATGCTTTCTGTTGAACTCATTGGGTATCATCCATTCTGTATAACGAAGAAAAGCGTGCAAGTGAAAAATGTAGTGGCAGAGAGCGCTGAAACTCGTCAGGATAAAAGTGAAAGTCCACCGCAGAATGGAAACCATGAAGCAGGCAAGTTGGTGGACGGCATTGAAATGATGTAATATGCTTTTTGTCGATTCTTTACTCGAGACCGTCATTCAGTGAAAAGTGCAATCGAGACAACATGCTATTATGATCAGAACAATCGAAAAGGCTGGTTCGCCTTCTTCTTCCTATTCCATCATACTGTACGTGTTGTTTTAAAGTGTCGACAAAGAATTCATTATTCATTAGAATTCAAGGATTACGGTAAAACCGTAAGCGATGATAAGGGAAATATGATGCATACGGAAAGGAAAACCATAGCAGAATTATCCGCTATTCCACCAAAAGTAACTTATGTCTAAAATGGTTTTACATTATTGTTTGAAGTTTTCTTTCCCTCCTACATGTCCCCTATATTAATGATTGGTTTTCTCTGCTAGGTTGCGATTCAGATTCTTCGTCTTAAAGCTCAATAGACAACGCCTCAGACAAAAGTTGAATATGGCACGGATGAACACTTGCATATTACTCGTTTCTACCGCAGATATATATAAATTTTATCTACAACCGACATTCCGCTTCAGCACTTATGGATGGAATGATATAGTATAAACGGCCGGTAATTTCATTAGCCATTCGTTGTTTACAAAAAGGAGGAACCTATTCAAGCTTTAGCCGTTGACCGTTGGCAAGTTATTGTCGTGCACTAGCAAAAGGTATAGTAAATAACAGACATCAAGCAACGTTGGTGGATTTTGAAAGCACAAATTATTATCCTGCAAAAGGAGATTAGATAATTAGTGTATTAGTTTGGACAAATAGCGGGGTGAACCTGGACTAGGCGTAGGACTAGCAGGCACAGAGATTCAATGTAGAGAGTGAGAGGAAACGACTCGTGTTAAGAAAATGAGAAAAAATCTCAAACAAAAAATGTAAAAAATATTAATCTTTTGAATCTGATTAGACGAATAGAGAGGTGCATGTGTAACATAGGTATATACAAAGTAAAACCAGTAAAAGGTCACTTTACATTCTCTCCACCAGAAAAGTATCTGTCTTTGCAATAGGATAACAACGCAGCTACAGACTGGGTTGGTGGAAGTGCTTGTTTCAAACTTCAATTAT